>JBAMMX010000022.1:24548514-24975721 GCA_037126225.1 Dillenia turbinata
GGGTTGTAACAAGCTAAATGGTTTTTGATGTTTTGTTTTCACTTGTTGACAAGTCAAACATGTAGAAACATATTATGCAATATCCCCCTTCATGTTCTTCCACTAGTAATGTTTTTTTAGATCTTTATACATCTTAGTTCCTCCAGGGTGGATAATATATTTTGAGCAATACGCTTCTTCAAGGATCTCATTTTACAAGGCCTCATTTTTAGGAACACATATCCTTTCCTGGAATTTTAACATTCCATCCTCAGTTTCTTGATATTCTGATGATGTATTTCTTTTGGCTCTCTCCTTGAATTTTTGGAGTTTTTCATCTTGTTCTTAAGCATTCTTGATCCTTAGTCTAAATCTATATGGATTTTTATATTGGTATATCTAATTCTTAGATGAGTCTTGATAGGTTTTCAATAGACTGATTGCTTCATCATCTCCCATTCCTTTACCCTTATTTTATTTATCTTCACTTTTCTGCTAAGGACATCTGTAACTACATTTGCTTTTTCTTGTTGGTACTTGACGTTACAATCATAATTTTTGAGACATTCTATCCATCTTCTTTCCCTCCGGTTGAGTTCTTTTTGAGAAAACAAGTACTTTAAGTTCTTGAGATTTGTAAATATCTCAAAAGTTACCCCATACAAATAGTGTCTCCATTTCTTAAGAACAAATATTATAACAGCTAACTCTAAATCATATGTGAGATAATTTTGCTCATAAGATTTCAATTAAGTTGTAACCTTTCTTTTCGCATTAACAGACCCCTTAATCCTTCTTTTGATGTATCGGTATACACTACGAACCCATCCTTTCCTTCGAAGAAAGAAACTATTGGAGCCGTAGTTAATCTCCTTTTTAATTTAAGAAAATTTTGCTCACATTTGTTATCCCAGTCAAACTTAGTATTCTTTTAAGTTAGTTTTGTCAATTGTCTAGCCAATCTCGAAAAATCTTGCATAAATTTTCGATAATAACCTACTAATCCTAATAAACTTCGTACTTCAGTTATTGTCTTTGGTGTTTTCCTTGATAAAATGGATTCTACCTTAGAGCGATCAATAGAAATTACATCTACAGATATTATGTGACATAGGAAAGTAATTTTTTCCAAACAAAACTCAAATTTGCTAAACTTGACAAATAATTTATTTTTTTTAAGTGTCTGTAACACACAATGTAAATGTTCTTTGAGATCTTCTTCTAATTTTGAGTACACTAGTATATCATCTATGAAAATCACCGCGAAATGGTCAATATATTAATGAAATACCGAGTGTATTAAATCCATAAAGGCAACTGGTATATTAATTAATCCAAAAGGCATGACCACAAACTCATAATGACTATATCGAGTTCTGAAGGCTATCTTAGGAATGTCCTCTTCCTTAATCCTCAATTGATAATGCCCCTATCTTAGATCAAATTTAATGAAGACTTCAGCACCTTGTAGCTGATCAAACAAATCATCTATCAAAGGCAAGGGGTATTTGTTTTTTATTGTGACATTATTCAGTCCTCAATAATTGATACACAATCGCAATGTCACATCTTTTTTCTTGGCAAATAACACAAGAGCTCCTCATGGTGATACACTTTGTTGAATAAACCCTCTTTTAAGTAAATCTTGCAATTGTACCTTAAGTTTTTTTAATTCCAGAGGGTCCATTCTATATGGGGTCTTTGATATTGGTTCCACTCTTGGAACAAGATCTGTACCAAATTCTATTTCCCTTTCTGGAGGTAAAGAGGTTAATTCTTTAGGAAACACATCTGGGTGTTCTCTCACTATAGTGATATTCTTAATTTTCTTTTTCTCAGTGGGTTGGTTCATAAGATAAGTCAAATATCTAGTATATTCTTTATAAAAGAGTTTTCTAGAGCGTGCTCCAGATATAATAAGATTAGAAAAGAGGTTTCTATCTCCGACAAATTCAACCTCAGCTTGTCCTGGAATACAAAGTCTTATTTGCTTTGTTCTACAATCTATTTTCGCATGATATTGAGATAACCAATCTATTCCTAGCATGATATCATATTCTTGAATGGGTAGAATTATCAAATCAGCTGGAAATTCTTTTTTAATGATCCTGACTTTATATGACTTTACTACAAATTTCATAGTAATACTACTTACCATTGGAGTACTTACCTCCAATATGTATTATAACTTTTCAACCTCAACTTCTAAGATTTTTATCCAACTAGGAGTAATAAATGAATGTGTGGAATTAGGATCAAATAATATCTTAATCTTATGATTATTGAGCAGTAGCGTACCTTCCATAACATTGGATACTTCAAGGATTTCTTCTGCTTCCATGGCAAATAATCTTTCTTGTATCCTGGGTTTATTATTCTAAGTGCCTTATCTTTAACCTTGAGGTAGGCTTCTCTTTCTAGCTGTCTTGGGGCAATCTTTAATATAGGGCTCATTATTTCCACATCTCACACATTTTTCGGCCTTTAGCCAACAATTAGCTTTATTATGTCCTAACATTTGACAATAATTGCAAAAATCTCTCTGTGCTTCTTGCTTATTAGAGCTTCCCTTACCTATTGTAGAATCTGAAATTTATGGTTTAATAGCATGAATGACTTGTTACCTATAGAATAAAATTTTGATGTTATAATTTGAACCATGGAACTTGGTGAATTAGGAAATGGAAACTAGGCTTGGGGTGAACTATTGGTGAAGTCTAACACTTGAGTGATGCCCAAAATTTAGTGGTCCATTTCTGTAAGCCCATTATGGAGCCCAATATTTGAGGTTATTGACGTTCCACTAGCCACCCAAGTTTTGGCCCACACCTTTATCTGTTTTCTTCCTTTTTTTTTGAAAATAAGAGTTAGAAAAGTTAAAAGGAACATTAAATGTTACCTTTTAGTGATGAGATTACATTTAAGAAATAAAAATAAGTGTACGTGTTGGTGAACAAGTGTTAACTGAGAAAGTAAAAGAAATAAAGAGGGAGAGAGAAAAAGACATTCACTCTTGAATATTCTTGAAAACACTCTTGTGTGTGTTTTTTGTGTGCTTAGCCAAGAGAAGAATGAAAGAGTGAGAAAAGAGAGAGAGAGAGAGAGAAGGAGAAAGGGAGAAGTTGCATTTTCTTCCCTTCACCATACTTCATTCTTTTTAAAAAGAAAAAAAATCATCCAAGAACCTCTAAATCATTTCTCAACAAAAATACTCAATTTCTAAGCTCTCTTATCTTGCTTTCAACCATCTTTAGAAAATCTTTGGGCTTGAAGATAGCAAGAGTATTGGGTTATCAAAATAATAGCACTCGGAGTTGTTTAGTTGATTGCTTGAAGAATCCTTGAGCCAAGTCCAAGGTAAGTTTTAAATTCATGGTTTTAAGTTCTTATTTATCATAGAAATCATGGTGAATAATATGGTTGATGATCTGAACATAGGAGTATATGGATGAGGTAGAACAAGGATAGAATCTTTGAGTTTCTTCAAACAGGGTAGTATGATCATACTATAATTTTTTGGCTATAACTTTCTGTGCATAAAGGCAAATTAAGTGAGATTTTATGCATATAAAACTAGACTTCCATATCTTAAAAATAAGATATGATTTGTTGAATGCTAATGAAAATTGGATTTTTAGTGATTTTTCAAAGTGAGACATTTTACAGAATAATACCCTGTTTCTGCCCTATTACGACTAAGACTTTGGTTTGATTTTGAGATGCTTCTACACTGAATTAGACTAAGCTTTAAACATGAAATTTGTAGATCTATGTCCTTAATTTGAGATAAGAATCATGTGATTTGGATATATGTAGTGAAAGTTACAGTCATTTTTTCATAACTATGCAGATTGAAAATTATGCAGTTAAGGCAATATATGATAGATTTACATGTCTGTGTGTAATTGAAATAGATCTAGGTTATAAATATCTAGTTTTAAAGTAAAAATTAGAAGTTTGACAATCCAAGAATGCTAGTTCAAATTATAATTATTTTTCTAAGGCATGAAGATATGGAAATGAACTTTAAGTATGATTAATGAAAGTTTTAGGCAAAGAGATACATTTTCTCTTTGCATGAGTATTTAGCATCATAGTAGTATTGAATAAGTGTCTAACCTCAATTCTATATTGTGATCTACATGATATTTAGGTGAAGATCCTTCGAACAAGGAAAAAGTTGAGAACTTGGAGTAGTAGGAGAGCACACCCTCCCCCAAACTATGAGTGGAACTTTTAGGTCTTGTTTAATGAGAAATGATTTTATATATTTTGAAAATCTTATTTTGAAATGTGGATTTATAACTTAATTTGAGTGTGAAGTGTTCTCTTGAAAATGTGATGTTGCAAATGTGAATTTTCACTTATTAATGCCATATGATTTACATTACTTTGTTGATTGATGTCCATTGAGACGAAAATGAGTATGGGTTGCGAATTGGTTTTGGAACTTGATTGTGAATGAAAACAATATTTTTGGTGACTAATTGTTCACACAACTGCTATGATTTATTGCTCACTCATGATCGGCGGGAGGAAAAGCTGTATGAGTGGAGCCAAATATTGGATTAAGGTAGTGTAATACAGGACATTAACCTACCCAAGGTTACGGTTGATTAGCCATCAGTCATCAATAGAGATGTCCAAGCCAACACCAAGGGTGGGACACTTTTAGGGGAAAAAATGAAAGAATAAAAATCCTTGGTGGTTCTAGTCCTTAACTCTGGCCAAGGTCTTGGATTGGAAAATATGTTTTTGGCATTCCCAAAGTTTTGAAGGAAATGCAATCCATTTGATACAAAAAGAAATGTTTTACTTTAAACACATTGATTGTTAATGCTTTGTGAATGCCTTGTGAACTTGTGAATGTTTTGTAATAATAACATGGAATCTGTTAATATTGGTTTTGGGACATAATCATACTCCGACTCATTAGCATGTATATAGATTTCTCAATCACCGGGTACATATGTACTTATCCTGCTCTTTCTCTCCTGTTTTTAGGTTTGTAGATAGTAAGTGCAAATAAAGGGGCAGATAGAGGGGCTTCTTTTAAAGATCTATGAGATGATTTCGGTTGGAGTCATACACATCATGTAAGATAGTCTCATTTTGGACTTACGTAGTTGTAGACAGATCCATGGAAAAGGACATTAGAAGCAGAATTATGTTGTATTAGTGATTGTTTGTATAATGTTTGATATTTTTGTATATGTATGTTCATGTTTTGATTGGCCACATTGTGCTAAATAGAACGAGGTCAAAGTGCGTGCCCAGGGTTGCACCTAAATCGAGATAACACATCAATTGTCGAGTGGTTGGGTTCAAGCACTAGGGGCATGGCAATTTTATTAGAATCAGAGTTCAGATTGGAAACATTATTGTTATAGTGTTTTAAGCTTCCCATGGATCCTGGGATAGCGAGTCTCGTGTATGGTTAGTTAGGAATGCATAGATTAATTTATTTCCATGAACTAAATCTTGTTTTGTTTTAAAGTTGATGGCGCCTAAGAGATGGACAATGGGAGTTACTTCCCTCCCTTCCATGCATAAAGCTACCTTTTCTTGTCCTGCTCCAAGCCACCTGAGTCATCGGAGATTCCTCCTCCTCCCATGGTAGCCTTCCAAGAATGTGTGGAGTGGTGGAGTAAATAGAAAGCTAGTTTCCACTACCAAAATCAACTTGAAACTTAAGCACCACCTAGACCACCAGCAAACCCTATAAACCCTACAATATCTTTGCCTACACCTTTTATGCCGGTTACCGTATCCTTTACTCATCTCACCATTATCTTATCCAAACTATTCAAGGAAGATGGACAGTTTGGTTGTGAAACTTTTATTGGGGTAAGTGATGTTGTAATAGCTAAGGATTAGATAAACTGGGTCTCAGAAACCATGCAGGATATGAGTTTGGATGATGAAAATATACTAAAAGTGGTAGTTAGATTTCTTGATAAAGGAGCACCAAGATGGTGGGAAAACCTAAAGAAGCATTCCTCTGTTCCCATTACTTGGATAAAATTCCTAAGGAAATTCGATGAAAAATACTACACCCAATTTTACAGAGATCATAAGCGAAACGAGTTCTTCCACTTCAAGCAAGGGAATAAGTCTATAACTAAATATGAAATGGAGCTAAGGGAGCTTTCCATATATATGCCGAAAATGGTGGTCATAGAGGAATATATTTGTTCCCAATTTGAAAACGGGTTGAACGTTAACATTTGATTAGAGAGAACATTATAAAGAAAAGGAAGTTTGGAAATAATCCTAGCTAATCATCTAAGAGGAGTTATAATGTGACTTCCCAAGGCAGTACTTCAGTTGTTGGCTTAGTTGCTTCACCAATGAGCCAGTTTTATCGAAAAGCGGGTGTTTCCCTAGCCAGTGCCACTTTTGGTGCAAGAGGAATTGCCCTGAGCTAGGTGGTAAAGGATAAAAGAATTAAACTTTGCAACATAGTGATTCAGAATCCTTCCCATCCTCACACATGTGTACAAACTAGGATATATGCAATGATTAAAGAGGATGCTCAGACCAATCTCGATGTTATCATAGGTTACGGGTTTAAAGTTTAAAATTTTCATAGTTAATATTATCAAAAAGCATGCATAAAATCTTAAAATATGGTGAAACATGGTGATTGTGCATATAAATGATCCACATATGCTTAGAGCTTAATTTTTTTTAGCAATGATACCAAATATTTTACATGATGATATTTATATATTTTGGACCTTGAAGATTGCACCAAGGGAAATTGATGAATCATTATATTATATTAGGTCTAAATAGGGAACAATGTCTAGTTGTGCGAATAGGGAGTTTTTAACATTAGTAGGGGTAGTAATCGGTGCCAGATTGTGTTTCATAAAATGTAGAGAGTTCCGATGGCTGAAACATTTTGTGAAAATAATTTTAGAGTGTTTAAAAGAAAAATTTAAAGGACTAAAGCTTGATGAATATTAGTCTAACCATGTTATGATTGAGAATCTAACCTCAAAGAAATTTGTTGTGAATAGGTTTGATGACTCTCTTCGATCAAAATGCATACGTATTGATTGATACTGGTACTGATAGATCCTTTTTTAGTGCTGCATTTTCACGACATACCGATAGAGTGTTGTCTCCTCTTGAGGATGAATTACTTGTACAGACTCCTTTGGGTGAATAGTTAGTAAGAAGTTGAGTGTATAAGAGTTACAAAGTTAAGATTGGAGAAATAGCATTGAAGGCAAACTTGATTCCTATTGAGATGTATGATTTTGATGTAATATTGGGAATGGATTGGTTATCTCGGCATAGAGTCACAGTGGATTGTTTTATAAAAAGGGATAAGTTTAGAACCCCAATTGTGGTGTTTGTTGGGGAACGCCGAGTATTATTGACTTGTGTAGTCTTGGCTTTGGAAGCTTGTAAAATGATTGAAAAAGGATGCCAAGCTTATTTAGCTCATGTGATTGACACAACGAAAGAGGATCCAAACTTAGAAGATATTCCTGTAGTGAACGAGTTTCCGGATGTTTTTTTGAGGAATTCTCAGGGTTACCGCTAAATTAAGAATTTGTTTTTGCCATTAATTTACTCCCAAGAATAGCACCAATCTTTATCCCTCCTTATAGGATGACTCCCACAGAGATAAAAAAGCTAAAAGTGTAGTTACAAGAATTATTAAATAAGGGGTTTATTAAGCTGAGTTCTTTATTGTGGGAAGCACCAATTTTGTTTGTTAAAAAGAATGATGGTATCTTGAGGCTTTGTATTGATTATAGATACTTGAATTGGGTGACAATTAAGAACAAATACCCTCTTCCTAGAATCAATGATCTTTTCAATCAGTTACAAGGAGCATGTGTATTTTCAAAGATTAATCTTTAATTGGGGTATCATCAACTAAAAATCAAGGAGAGTGACATCCATAAAACTACTTTTTGGACTAAGTATGGTCATTACGAGTTCTTAATAATGCCTTTTAACCTAACAAATGCCCCAATTGCTTTTATGGATCTTATGAACCTAGTTTTCCACCAATATTTCATAAGTTTGTCATTATTTTCATGAATAATATCCTGATGTATTCTTAGAATGATGAAGAGCATACAAGATATCTTTGGGTTGTACTTTATATACTTCGGGAGAAATAGTTATATGCAAAGCTCTCCAAATGCGAGTTCTGGCTGAGAGAGGCTGGTTTCTTAGCCATATTGTATCAATAAAAGAATTTCTATAGATCCTAAAAAGGTAAGAGCAATCCTTTAGTGGGAGCAACCAAGGAATATTACTAAAATTAGAAGTTTACTAGGGCTAGCCGAGGACTACGAAGATTTGTCAAGGAGTTCTCATTGATAGTAGCTCCATTATCAAGGATAACTTAAAGAGGTATCAAATTTGAATGAGATAACAAGTGTGAGGCAAGTTTCCAAGAGTTCAAGAAGAAATTGACTTCTGCTCCCATTCTCTCACTTCTTATGAGTGGTGGAGGATTCATTGTGTATACTGATGCTAGAAAGCAAGGGTTGGGGTGTGTGTTGATGTAAGGAGAAGGACGGAGTGTGTATTAATGTAAGGAGACAAAATGATAGCCTATGGCTCTAGACAACTAAAGAAGCATGAGGTAAATTATCCAACCCATAACTTGAAGTTAGCTACAGTGGTGTTTGCTTTGAAAATATATGGACATTACTTATTTGGTGAGATATGCCAAATCTATATAGATCATAAAAGTTTGAAATATTTGCTTACTCAAAAGGAGTTAAATTTAAGACAACTATAATGGTTGGAACTTATTAAGGATTATGACCATGTTATTGACTACCATCCGAGCAAGGCCAATGTGGTGGTAGATACTTTGAGCTGGAATTCATCAACTTGTGTGGCAAGTATTAGAAATAGTTATCTTCCCATCTTATTAGCATTCGGTCCCTTGGAATAAGGCTAGCAAGTGATAGACATGGTGCTTTTATGGCGAGATTTGAGGTATTTTCCAGCTTGGCTAGTTGATAGGATCATGATGTGTATATCTACAGTGAGTTTTACGATAGCTATTATTGGGAGGTTAACGGATTTCTTTTGAAGCTCGAGAGGACACCAGTGGGGGGATCCTTTGTCACCTATGCTTTTCATGATAGTTATGGAGGTTTTTCGAGCATGATGCACTGAGCCACTGAGGGGTCTCTATTTTATTATCATTGGGGATGTTAGGAGGTTGGTCTTTCCCACTTATATAGTGCAGATGATTTGATGTTATTCTATCAGGGTAGTCTAGTTTCTGTGCAGTGTATTTTGGATGTTTTGGCTTAATTTGGGTCTCTCTCTGGATTACGGATGAACCCTCAGAAGAGTGAGATCTTCTTTGGGCCGATAGAGTAGAAGGTAAGGGAGGATATTTTGAGGACTTCGGGATTTTGACAGGGTCACCTTCCAATCAGGTATTTAAGAGTTCCTCTTTTGTTAACCAGACTCTCGAAAGTATAGTGTGTTCAGCTTGTCTAGAGGGTGATAGCTAAGGTTTAGCATTGCACGAGTCGTCATTTATTCTATGCTGGATGGTTACAGTTGGTGAGCTCTATACTCTTTTCGATTTAAACATATTGATCTTTTATGTTTCTCCTTCGAAAGGTGGTTTGCAAGGAGATCAAGCAAGTCATATCTTGGATTTTATGGTCTGGTCCATCTTTAGACTGCCATAGAGCCAAGATAGTCTAGTCCCTTATTTGTTGTGCTAGGAAGGAGAGGGTTGGGGTTGACAAAAGTAACGAATTGGAATAGGGCAACCCAGCTCAAGCATATTTGTATCTTCTTTCAAACCCCAAGGATAATGTATGGAGTGGATAGGTGAGGACTTATTTTCTATGAGGCCATAGCATTTGGTATATTCGGGTTCCTGACAAGTGCTTGTGGAATTAGAGGAAAGTCCTATCTCTTTGGTACTTAGTTCAGGTGCTTGTGGCTTGGAGGATGGGTGATGGTAGTTATATATCTTTTTGGTATGACACTTAGTTATCCACAGGGCCATTGATTGAGGTCCTAGGAAGACAGGCTATGGAGAGGTTAGGCTTTACTGATACTTGCACCATTCAAGATGTCTTTTCTAGCACCTTTTGGTCGAAGTATGTTCAGGGGCAACAGATTTCGAGATTGATGCAAACCTTTTTTGATTGTATTCGAAAGCATATCTTGGTGTATGATCTTCCATCAATTGGCCACGATAGGATTGTATAAACAATCATGCCTAGTGGGGAGTTCTCTATTGCTTTTGCGTTGAGGCACCTCAGATGCTCATATGACCATGTCTCTTGGATTGATTTAGTTTGGTTCCCAGGGGTGATTTCTCAGTTTGCTTTCATTTTGTGGGTTGTTTTCATAGAGCGGCTGCAGACGAGTGACTACTTGTTTAGACCCAGACTTTCGACTTCATCAACTTGTTGTCTATGTTTCAATCAGAGGGAGACCCTTGACCACTTATTCTTTCATTGTCCTTTCTTGAGAGAGGTATAGAGATTGACAATGGCTCAGCATGTTCTTGTGACCTTCCCTATCTCTTGCTTGGGCATTCATGGTATCCTACTTTCCCCAGTGAAGTACCCCCTTTTGCGGAACATGATCTTCAAATACAAGCTCAGCATGTGTGTTTACTATTTTTTGATGAAGAGGAATAAGAGAAGGACAGGCGAGCATCAATAACTACTGCATATCATTATAGCTTTTGTTAATGCAGGCTTGCCTTTAGTTAATACTAGGACTTAGTACAGTTGTTTTGTTGGCCATGCTGGCTTCTTGATTTTTCAGGTATCTCAGGACATATCCTAATACCTATGTATTCTTTCATTTATATATATATATATATTCTTTTTATGTCAAAAAAAAGAGATTTAAGGTAAGGCCGACCTTAATGGATAGAATTTGAGAACTTCAAGCATCTAATGAGGAGTTGAAATTAGAGCTTGAAAGGAATTGAAGAGAAGAAAAAACTGAGTTCAAAGTGAGAGATGATGGTATAATGGTTTTTAAATATAAAATTTGAGTTTCAAAGGATAGTGATCTTCCAAAGGCCATACTAGAGAAAGCTTATAATTTAGCTTACACTTGCATCCAAGTAGTACGAAAATGTATCGAATCATCCGAAAGAGCTACTAATGGCGCGTAATGAAAAGGAATATAATCGAATATATAGCTAAATGTCTAGTATGTCAGCAAGTGAAGGCTAAACATCATAAACATCAAAAACCAGCAAGAGTTCTCCAACCCCTACCAATTCCTGAGTGGAAGTCAGAACACATAATGATGGACTTTGTCATTAGATTGCAAGGTCTTAGGTTGGACATGATTCCATATGGATAATTGATGATAGGCTTACTAACTTTGCTCATTTCTTGCCTATTCGACTACATATTCACTGGAGAAGCTAGCTAAGATATATATTGATCAGATAATGAGGTTGCATGGGGTGCCAGTGTCTAATGTGTCGGATAGAGATCCACGGTTTACTTCTCGATTTTGGCTGAAATTATAGGAGTCTTTGGGGACTAAATTGAAGTTTAGTATAACATTCCATCCTCAAACTAATGGCCAGTCTGAGAGGATGATACAAATTTTGAAAGATATGCTTCGAGGTTGTGTACTTGACTTTTCTAGTATTTGGGATAAACATCTCCCTTTAGTGGAATTTGCTTACAATAATAGTTATTAATCTAGTATTGGGATGCCAACATATGAAGTATTATTTAGGAAAAAGTGTCAAACTCCATTATGTTGGGATGAAGTCAAAGAAAGAAAGATCGAAAGCTTGGAGTTCATTGATGTTAAGTCAAAAAAGTTATGATCATTCAAAAAAGACTGAAAGCGGTACAAGATCATCAGAAAAGTTATGTCAATAGAAGGAGAAGGCCATTGGAGTTTGAAATAAGTGATATGGTATTCTTGAATGTATCACCTTGGAAAGGGCTGATTCATTTTTTAAGTCGAGCAAAGCCAAACCCTCAATACAGTGGTCCATATATAGTCCTTAAAAGAATAAAAAATGTAGCATATAGACTTGACTTGCTTCGGAGTTGGAGAAGATCCATGATGTGTTTCATGTGTCCATACTCAAGAAGTACATACCAAGCTCATCGATCATTCATGAAAAGCCTACAATTAAATTAAGAGAGAATTTGTGTATTGACACTAAGCTGGTTACAAGTTTTTATCGTTAAGTTAAAACTTTGAGAAACAAAGAGGTATCGATAGTCAAAGTTTTGTGGAGAAACGATTGAGTAAAAGAGATGACATAGAAACCTGAAGATCAGATGTAATGACAATATCCCCACTTCTTCGATGGTGAGGCCTAATGAATTTTGAGTACGAAATTCTTTTTATGGGGGGTAGAAATTGTAAAACCGAAACCCAATATTTATTTGTATAAATGCATTTTATCCTATTGGGAGAACTTTGATAGTGTAAATTTAAATCAAATTGGATGAATTAAGAAATGAAAATTGGGTTTGATGTGAACTAGTGGTGAAACCCAGAAAAAAAGAGCAAAAATTGTTATGGACTCCAATTCTTTGAACCCTTGATGGTGGCCAATTTTTGAGTTTAAAGCCTAAACATTTGAACTTAATTTTGCCCTCTTTCCATTTGTTTTTGCTCTTTTTCCTTTTCGTTTGCTAACAAAATATAAAAAAGTCAAAGAGCATTTAAGTGTTTCATTAAATGTAGGACTTGTTTGAGTTATTGGTATGGCGTAAAAAAAAAGGGAAAGAAGGATGTGTTGGTGTTAGTGAATAAGTGTGGCCGCGAGTGAAGAGGAAGGAGAGAGAGAGAGAGAGAGAGAGGGAGAGAGAGAGAGAGAATCTTATTTTTGAAGATTCTTGGATAGGTTTATTGAAAAATTGTGAGAGAGATAGAGAAAGAGAGAGAGAAGTGAAGGAGTTCTTAGAAATCTCATTTTTCTTCACCACCTCTTTTTCTTTTCTTCCTACTATTTAGATCATCCAAACAACTTGCAAATAATCTCTGGATTTTCTAAGCTTTCTATAGCTATTTCCAACCTACTCTAACAATCTATGAGATAAAGGGACATAGATGCTTGGAGTTCAAGTTTGGTTAAGGAACTTATCATTTAGGAGTGGATTTTGTTGGATACTTAAGAAACTCTTGAAGCAAGTGCAAGGTAAACTTTAAATTCATGGTTTTAGGTTTTTGTTTATCATTAAAATTAGGAAAATTATCATGTTTCATAATCTAAACTTAGAAGTGTGTTGAAAGATTAAAACAAAGATAGAACCTTTGAATTCTTGCAAACAGAATAGTTAACCTTGCTGTGGTTTTCTAGTCATAATTTTTTTTGTACATAGGCAAATCAAATGAGGTCTTCGTTTTAAGATGCTAGACTTCTAAACCTTTAAAATGACATATGATTCATAGGATTCTGATAAGAATTGGATAATGATTTATGATTATAGAGAATTGGTTGAGGATTGAGATTGTGCTGATAATGGATTAGCCTTGTGGAGTTTAGGAGTGCCTACTCAAGATTACATGAAGTTCGAGACAACGCGACTGTTGTCACGTGCTCAAGTTCGAGGACTAGGGCATGGCATTGTGACTTAATACAACAAAGAAAAAAAAGAAGAGAATTATCATGTTGTTCACTCTTATTATGAAAAATAAAAGAGAAGAAAAAATGGCACAATACGAAAGAAAAAAGAAAAAAATACAAAAATGAGAAAAAAAGTAGAAAAATGAAAAAAAAAAAGTGAAAATTTGAGGAAAAAAACATTTTTCATTCTTGGATATTGTTCACTCTTATAGATTGAGTTCCATTACATATTCAGGGTTGAAGTGTGATTGCATATATTGGGATTAAAAGTTGTGTAAGCTAGCATTTGCTTTGTTTTGATGTGAAGAATGTCATATCTTAATGCGTGAGTATTTTTAGTGAATTTTTAACCCAATATTTGTACCTATTTATCCTACCCTTAACCCTAACTCCGTAACAATCAAATAAAAGATCTTTTGATTAGTGCATAGATTTCATATATTTGACTGGTGAAATTTTGATATATTAGCAAACCTATGGTACCTTCTCATTGTGTTAATTTGAGTGACACACATACCCCTTCTATAAAATTGAATGTATTGAGTAGTTGAATCTCTATTTTTTTTTATTCTATTAAGCGAACAAATTATAAGAGTAGCTGAATCTTGCATTGTTCTTGATTTCGAAGAGAATACATGAGATGCAATAGTTGTTTTAGCACAAAATGTTATGAAGTATTGATTGACTTAATTGCAATTCCAGTTTAAACTTGTCACATACATGGTTAGGATCTTCGGAAAGTTGAATTGGTGTTGGAAGAAAATTATTTTTGTTATTTGTCGTGATTGAGGACAAGCAACTATTCAAGTATGGGGTATTTGATAATAATAATTTTTATACACTTGAATTATATTATTTTAGCCCTTATTTATGAATTTTAAGACTATTTTAAACCTTAGTTTGTGATATTATACTAATCAATTTCAGGGGTTTTGATTTAGAAAATTTTGGGCTTATTTAATGAAATTCGGACCGAACAGACAACAATTAGTATTTTGGATTTATCTCTTTTCTTTGATGTTTAATTGAGCTTATTCTTATTGTGCTAGAAACTAGACTTCAAGGTCTACAAATTTTGTCAAGAGTCTAGAAGTTAATTTAGAACAAAAAATATCCAAAAATTTGAATGAAATTGTTGTAATGCTTAAAGTTAAGTCATAGTTGAAAAGGAGCATATGTAGTGGATGAATTTGGGATAAAATTGTTGATAACTCCAAAAATCTTCAAAATCAAGGATAAAGATGAAGTTTTCAAATTTTGGGAAAGTAAGAAGATAATATTTATCATCACAACACAAGTTTCCAAGTCAAAGAGAAAAACCAAGTTTCCAAAGAAACTAACAACTTGTTGATCAAGGGTTTAGTTCTATAAATAGAAGGCATCCCTTGGTAGAAGAGAACACACACACAACTTACTCTTGTGAACCCTAGTAGCCACCATGTGATTTTCATATCTTCCTTGTGCAAAAGAGTTGTAATATTTTCTTTATTTTTCTTGATTTCCTTTAGTATGTCTAGCTAATTTTATTTTTTTTTGTTCTAGGACTCGATGCATTCTATTTTTAATTCATTACATGACTTAAGTTTATTTCATTCCCTTAAGATTTATTGGCATAATTATTGTGTGATGAGATTTTATTATTGATTATAATGTTTCAAATGTTTTAGGATCCTACATTTTCATGATTTAAGATTGAATGCATAAATGACTAATATAATTGTAGGATATTAGTCAAGTAAAATAAAATTCAGATGGAGTTATGAGATTTACGGAAGATTAATTCTTTATGTGGGAATTTAGGAGATGCCCTAAATTACAGATTTTCCTCAGAACTTAATGCAATCCGATTTAATCAAAATTTGATGATCATTGGGTTTTTATTAGTCAAATTATGGAGGATTTCATTACATCACCATTGGGTGAAATCTAGTTTTTAAAAATTCGTTATCATCAACAATAATTCTTTAATCAGTAAACTTAAGGATTTGAAAAGATTCGGGTTTGTGAAAGATTAAAATAGATAAAATGATGTCATAGTATTTTTTTTATCCATTGATTTAAATCCTTTAATATTTTTGTAATTTTTAATATTCTAGTATTTATGATTTGATTTGTCAAATTTAAATAATATTCTTATGGGAACGATACTTACACGCACTATATACAACATTCGACTAGAGTATACTTGTCTGAAATCGTGATATCAAAATCACATAACAGTTCCCCGCAAACATTTGTCACAAATGTTGTGGCAAAATGATCATCGTTACATTCATCACTAAACCTAGGATGATTTTAGCTATGGAACCCCAACTTTCATGGCTAAATTTAGCAACGAATTTATATATTTTGTAGCTGAATTTATCCATAGATTTTGATATCTGTGGCTTACGTTTAGTCATGGATACTCATCTCCATTGCTAATTTTAGTTACGAATGTTCATATTTGCTGCTAAATTTGATCACAAATTTTTCTCTGTGGCTAGATTTAGCCACAGATTCCAATATTCGTGGCTAACTGTAGCCATGATTTCTAAAATTTGTGGCTAAAATTAACTACAAATTCTATTATTCGTAATTTAATTTAGCCACAGATTATGATATTCATGACTAAATTTAGTTACGAATGTTAATATTCATTGCTAAATTTATCCAAGAATTTAGCGATGACATTTTTGTTCATCGCTAATTTGATCATGAATTCCTATCATTTCGTCGTTAAATATTTGCAATGCTAATTTTGCAATGAAAAAAAATTTTATCGCTAAATCCATGATAGAACAATTTAACAATGAATTTTTCTAAAGTTTTCTTCGTTAAAACTGTATTTTTTTTTTAGTGATTGTTTCTTGTCTTTTCTAACCAAAGAAAGTCATCCTAAAAAATAGTCTAATCAATTGGAAGAAGCCCCCACAGGGGGATATAATTAATTGGTGAAAGCATTGAATTACTAGTGATATTTTTAAAGAGTGATCTCATACTTCCTCATAATATACTTCCTTAAATTGATGAATAGATATCTTTGGACTGACTTATATTTATTTGAAAAAGTTGAGATTATATTTATTTATAATAAAACAGAGGTTTTAATAAATGATTACCATTGAGTGTTCGAGTAAGTACGTTTGAATATCATTTGCCTACTCAAGAAAATGTTAAAATATACCAAAATGAGACTCATTAATTGATCTAGTCAACCATCATGATTGATCTAATCAACCATCAACCATTCAATCATAATAATTGATTTACTCAATTATTATGATTGATTTAACCATTTCAATTGATTTGATCAATTATATATATTTGGTTGATTTAATTAATTATTAATATTGATTTAATCAATCATTCTATATTTAATTGATTTAAATAATGATTGATTTATTCAATCATTATATATTTAGAAAATTAACTTTATTATTTACTATTTTCCTTTTTACTAATTTTATTCAAATTTCTTTCCTTTTCTCTACTAGCTAAACTCTTGTATAAATAGAGCTATTCTCCACATTTTGTAATCAAGCAATGAGAGACAATCTTTTCTCTTGCATTAGCTCTCTTTCTTCTCTCTTGTAATTTTCTTCAATCAATACAAAGAAAGTTATTTTCATTTTCTTCTTCTTCTTCTTCAAATTTTATCTTGATATAATTCTCTTACGTAACATTGGTTCTAGATTGCATGTCTAGAAACATACGAGGAGTCTAATATCAAGATTAAAATTTTACAACATGGTATCAGAGCAAATTTCAATTCCTTCCTCTTTGAGGTTAGGTGATCATTTTTCCCAAATCAATTCTTTTCATTCACAACCCTTTTTTTCCATTCTTCTTACATCTTCAAATTATTTCCAATGGGCTGCTCATATTAAGAGATCCTTAAACTCAAGAAATCTCTTGAGTCACATTACAAAGGATCCTCTTGAAGAGTCGAACCCAATATTTGAAGAATGGAAAATGAGGGATGACCAAGTTTTCATCCTACTCACAAGTTCTATGGATCAAACTCATAGAACTATGGTCACTTGCTCTCCAAATTCAAAAGCCCTATGGGATCAAATGCATAATCTTTATGGGCAAGAATCAAATTTGGGAAGAGTTTTTGAGATAAAGAGGCAAATTGCCAATATCAAAAAAGATGAAAAAACTCTCTCCCAACTATTCGGCGAATATGAAGACCTTTGGAACGAGATCAAAACTTTGAGACCGATTACAACCGATTTCAAAATTTTACAAAAAAGAGAGGATGAGGACAAGTCCTTTGGGCTCCTCATTTCCCTTGGAGAACAGTTCGCACATGTTCGTCAAGAAATCCTTCGAATGAAGGATTTTCCTTCCTATCAAGAAGTAAGAGCCATGATCCAACGAGCAGAAGCAAGTATGAAATTTGAGGATACTCCTCAATCCAAAGTAGAAGGGTATGGTTTCAACTCAACCACAGAAGGGCAAGTGGCCAATAAGGTGCACCACATGGCCAAAAAGATATGTGCTCATTGCAAAAAGTCAAATCATTCACAAGAAAGATGTTGGTTTCTTCATCCTCACCTAAGGCCTGAACACATGAAGAGAAAGGACCAAATATCTTCAAATGCGACCTAGAATGCATCACTTGAGTCAACTATCGAAAGTATCATATCAAAGATACTGCTCAAGCAAGGAACAACTAATCCAGGTAATTGCTTAAATTCAATTTTGAATTTTCAAGATTGGTTGGTAGATTCGGGTTGCGACCATCATATGGTTAGGGATAAGGATAAATTTAAGAAATTGAAATCTCTACCAAACTATAAGACAGTCAAGGTTGCTAATGGGCATAATTTAAATATAAGAAAATTTGTGAAAATTAATTTTTTCGGAAAAAAGGCTAATGCTTTATATATTCCCGAATTCTCCTCTAATCTTATGTCTATTAGCCAAATTACTAAGGACCAAAATTGTAAAGTTATATTTGATCCTGATACTGTTGTTTTTCAGGATCTCAAAACAAACCAAGTGATTGGTAGGGGATTCAGAAGAAATAATCTATACTTTTTGAGTCAAGATAATCATGCATATACGGCACATCAAGGAGAAAGTTATATTTTATGGCATGCTAGATTAGGTCACCCTAGTAAGCAAGTTTTGAAATATCTGTTTCCAATAAAAAATTGTGAAGATAGATATTGCGAAGCTTGTATTTTTGGAAAAGAAACTCGAATGCATTATCCAATTTCAGAAACAATTTATGAAAATGCTTTTAATCTTATACATTCTGATATTTGGACATCTCCTGTAATATCTAGACGAGGTTTTAAATACTTTATATCCTTTATTGATCACAAGACTAGATACACATGGGTATATATGCTCACTTCAAAAGCACAAGCATTCGAAGCATTTAAAAACTTTTACAATTTTGTCACTAGGCAATACAACGCAAACATAAAAATGCTTAGGACAGATAATGGAGGGGAATACATTAATCATACATTCACAAATTTTCTAGAAGAAAATGGAATAATTCATCAAACTTCATGCCCATATACCCCCCAACAAAATGGAGTAGCCGAAAGAAAAAATCGACACTTACTTGAAATAGCAAGAACAATCATGTTCTATGCTAACATGCCTAAAATATTTTGGAGTGATGCTGTTAGTACCGCAGCTCATCTAATTAACCGCTTACCCACTAAGATACTTCAAGATAAATCTCCCTTAGAAGTTCTCACTAAAACCAAGCCAAATATTACTCACTTAAAAGTGTTTGGATGCATATGCTATGTACATATACCAAAACAATTTAGAAATAAATTAGATAAAAAAGGGAAGCAGTGTGTCTTCATAGGATATGGGTCATTTCAAAAGGGTTATATATGTTATGATCCTATGACTAACAAAATATACACATCAAAAGATGTGATATTTGTAGAAAATGAGTTTTATTTTACAGATACAAGTGAAGAGAGAACACCAGAAAAAGAAGATCTGTATGTTTTCTTGTTAACTCCTAAAGAACTTAGCAACCCTTCTTGCCAATCTAACGAAGAGGACAACTCAGAGCAAGAGCAAGAGAGAGAATTATCAGAAAATTCTGAGCAAAGCAAAGATAGAAATTCCCCCAAAACCGAAGGAAGTAAGGAGCAAGGGGGAGACCAAATCCAAGAAGACTTACTTCCCTTAGAAGCAAATGCAGAATCTAATGATCCGTCATCATCTCGACCGCCACTTAGAAGGTCAACAAGGCTGAGATTCCCTCCATCAAGATGGGATCACTATGTCTCTAAGGTCACATCTTATCCCATTGCTAACTATTATACTACAACTAACGTTTCCTCAAGTCACCAAATATTTTTGAGTGGCATTGATCAAGTACAGGAGCCTAGAAGTTTCAATGAGGCTAATAATCACCCAGAATGGAGGAAAGCAATAAAAGAAGAGTTAGATGCTCTCACAAAGAATAAGACTTGGGAAATAATGACTCTCCCAAGAGAAAAGAAAGCAGTCGGATGCAAATGGATTTACAAGATCAAGCATAAAAGCGACGGTTCAATTGATCGGTACAAGGCTAGACTTGTAGCCAAGGGGTTTACCCAGACCTATGGAGTGGACTATACAGAGACTTTTGCACCCGTAGCGAAGATGAACACTATAAGGGTCCTCTTGTCTCTTGCAACCAATAAGAACTGGCCAATGTATCAGATGGACGTAAAGAATGCTTTCTTGCAAGGAGAGCTGGAAGAGGAGGTTTACATGCATCTACCTCAAGGGCTCAACCAAGGTCACGAAGGACAAGTGTGTAGATTAAAGAAAGCCATCTACGGTCTCAAACAATCTCCTCGGGCCTGGTATGCAAAACTAAGCTCTGCACTTCTCAGTAACAATTTTAAAAAATGCAATAGTGATTCCTCTCTATTTACTAAACTTGATAATGAAAGAATCACTATTGTGCTCATATACGTTGATGATATTATTATTACTGGGAGTGATATGAGTCATATTGATCAAGTTAGAAATTTTCTTAAATCTAGTTTTGATGTTAAAGATTTAGGGATACTTAAATATTTTCTAGGAATAGAACTTGCCTACTCTCACAATGGGCTTGTCCTATCCCAAAGAAAGTACACTCTTGATTTGTTACAGGAAACAGGTAAATTGGGAGCAAAACCAGTCATTAGCCCTATCTCGACATCTAATGAAGGGAATGATACTGATCAACTATTCACAGATATACAAAAGTACGAGAGACTTGTAGGAAGGCTCATTTACCTGACTATCACCAGACCCGACATTGCATATGCCGTGAGTCAAATCGGACTAAGATATGCATGCTCCTAAGGTGTGCCATTGGAAAGCAATGAAAGAATTCTTAGGTATCTTAAAGGGTCTCCCGGGAGAGGAATCTGCATGAAGAACAATCAAAGTTCAGAAATAGTAGGCTATTGTGATGCGGATTGGGCCGGAGATTCAACGGACAGAAGATCCACCACAGGCTATTGTATGTTTGTTGGTGGGAATCTCGTGTCTTGGAAGAGCAAGAAACAATCCGTAGTTTCAAGATCTAGTGCGGAAGCTGAGTACAGAGCCATGGCAGTAGCAACCAGTGAAATCGTTTGGTTAAAGGCTCTAGTTGAAGAATTAGGATTTCAAGTCACTTCTCCAATCAAACTTTTCTGCGACAATCAGTCTGTCATTCACATTGCTTCTAATCCTGTCTTTCATGAGAGAACAAAACATATTGAAGTTGATTGCCACTTTGTACGCCAAAAAGTTGAAGACAATACCATAGTCACTCCTTACGTGAAGAGTAGTGAACAGCTTGCTGATATTTTTACTAAGGGAACTGCGACAAGTCACATGCAAAACATTCTCAACAAGTTAGGGTCCATAGATATCTACTCGCCAAACTTGAGGGGGAGTGTTAAAATATACCAAAATGAGACTCATTGATTGATCTAGTCAACCATCATGATTGATCTAATCAACCATCAACCATTCAATCATAATAATTGATTTACTCAATTATTATGATTGATTTAACCATTTCAATTGATTTGATCAATTATATATATTTGGTTGATTTAATCAATTATTAATATTGATTTAATCAATCATTCTATATTTAATTGATTTAAATAATGATTGATTTATTCAATCATTATATATTTAGAAAATTAACTTTATTATTTACTATTTTCCTTTTTACTAATTTTATTCAAATTTCTTTCCTTTTCTCTACTAGCTAAACTCTTGTATAAATAGAGCTATTCTCCACATTTTATAATCAAGCAATGAGAGACAATCTTCTCTCTTGCATTAGCTCTCTTTCTTCTCTCTTGTAATTTTCTTCAATCAATACAAAGAAAGTTATTTTCATTTTCTTCTTCTTCTTCTTCAAATTTTATCTTGATATAATTCTCTTACGTAACATTGGTTCTAGATTGCATGTCTAGAAACATACGAGGAGTCTAATATCAAGATTAAAATTTTACAACAGAAAACACTCTCACGATTGACATTCTTCTCTTGTGCCCTTGAGGGACTAAACAAATAGACTTTCCAATTTTCTCAACTCCTTTAGTGTTAATAACCTCAATTAGCAATTGGTCATCCTCTTTGTCACGAAAAGAAATCGACTTTGTGTTGGTTTTTTTGTTGCCAACAATCCTCTATATGGTTGAAGAATTTAAAACTTAACCTCTCTGACTTTGCAAGTCTTTCTCATTCACTAGCCTCAAATCAGACTTTGTAAGTCTTTCCCGTCCACCATGCTCAAGAATTGTGCTGTGCATGCAAGTATTGAATTCTAAAAAGATATATATTCATAATCAAGAAGAAGAAATTTGTTCTGCAACAATTGCTTCATTCGGTACCAAGTTCTGATCCGTGCTTTTTTTACACAATTCTTTTGAAGAAAAGAAGAGAACAACTGATACAGTTGTAGTTGAGTAGAATAAACAATATAGCTACATTGAATATACAATATAGCTTAATTGACTAGTGCCTCTTCTTTAGCATATTGTTTTTCAATGGATTGAGAAAACAGGATTTCACTGAACCCAATTTGACACATATACATTAGGTTTTTTACTTTACTCTTACTCGTCCAGGTGAATTATTAGGAATTCATGAGATATCTTAAGTCTTACAATATTTTATTATATTTTGGTGTAAAAATGGCTATAAATAATAAGGAAAGCAAGAAATGTTAGAATGAAATATGTTAAAATATATTATATATCAAAACTAAATCAATTAATTGATTTGATTTTAAAATATATTTATTTTTTTTACTTTTTTATCTTTATATTTATATTATTATACTTTTATATATATGACAATGAGTTTTCTATATAAATTTAATTTATTATAATAGTTCAAATAAGACAATGGAGTATTAGGTTTAATCTTTTTATATTGTTTCGAATATTTTCAACATGGTATTGGAACTATATTCATCTATTTTCATATTCATATTTCTTTTATCATATGACCCTACATGCATATGACCCTACATGAATAGGATCTATTTTATAGGCTCATACCTCTGTATTTTGATTACAAAGGAGTCAGGAATGCCAAAGTCATATTCAATATTTCCTTTTATATGGTATCTGAGTCCCCTTTCTAAAAAAAGGTTATCCACACATACATATGCACCTTTAGGGCCAAAGAGTTAGTATCTGCCAGAACTAGAGTCAAAATTAGAGCCGGAGCTACAGTCAGCATCAAAGTTCTGAAGAAAGCTGCTATTCAAGATTGCAAAAACACCAATATGAATTTCAGCTCTTAATTCATATTCTCTTTAAAATTCAAATTATTTTCATTATAATACATTGAATTCGAGAGAAAATATTAAAATATATTATTTATAAAAATCAAATCAATTTAACTTTTCTTATTTTATATTTTTATATTCTTGACTAGGAGTAAAGTGAGCACTATTCAATTAAAATCGGAATAACTATTTTATCTAAATCACTTTTTATATTTTAGATGATTTATTCAGTTTTTGATTTCAATTTTAAATAAAACAAAATTTTAATTTGATTATTTAGATAGTTATCGGTTTTAGCAACTTTTATTTTGGTCAAACAAAATTTTTATCTTGTTACTTTGTTTTAAATTTGAATTTTCAAATTTTCAAATTGACATTTGACGAATTATAATTGTACGTGAATTTTAAATTTCAAAATTACACTTTATAGTCATACATTGATATAAGTGATATATATTACATTTGCATAAACAGGAATAGAATATATTGTTATTTAAGTCGATTATAGAGAATTTCGTCAATTTGGATAATAGGACTGAATTAATCGACTAAGTTGGTCAAACTGAATTCTGATTTTTGATTTATTAGATTTGATTATGATTATAAGAATTATATAATTAAATTAAATCAGCTATTTCAATTTTGATTATTTTTTGGTTATGCTTTAATCGAATACTCATCCCCTAACAAAGGGCTTTCTATATAAAACTAATTTATTGTAATAATTCAAATGAGGCAATGGAGTATTAGTTTTAATAATTTTATATTACATCAATATTTTCATTATGGTATTATTGTAATGTTTATCTATTTATAATGTTCAATTTCAAATTCTCAATTCATATTTTCTTTTAAATTCAAGTGGTTTTTACAATACCATTTTAAGTTTGAGAGGGATAGAATATCTTATATATCAAATCAAATCAAATCAATCAATTCATCACTGCAAAATAAAGACATTTAGTAACGGCCAAAAACCGCTGGTAAAGGCCTAAAAAACCGTCGATAAAGGTTCTAGGATCCTTTTTGACGGTCAAAATTTCTGTGGGCTATGCTGGCGCTAGTAAAGGTCTATACCAGCGGCCAGTTCGTCGCTGGCATAGGTCGGGACCTATACCAATGGCCAAATAGCCACCGACATAGGTCAATATATATGCCAATGGGTAGATTAATCGATAAAAATCATGTTTTGTCATTCTAATTTGTCTATAAGAGCCATGTACCTTATATATTGCTTTCAAATATTGTTAATATTTAAATAATAATATATAACTAAATTTTTAATAAATATGGTTTTTAACAAAATAAATTTTCAAACATTAATGTATCATGCGGTTATGTCCAAAACATGGACTTACATATAAGATTTTTACAAAACCAAGTCATATTCTAAATTCAAGCCATTACAAATTACCAAAAAAATGAGAACAATTCAGACAACCATAAAGCTTCCCTAATGCAAATTGAAGAAGGTCATGGCTTGACAAAAGTCCATAATAAGAGTCTCTTCTGCATGTCGATCACTTTTAACGTGTAACAATTCAAAAAACCATAAAACTTCCCTAATCCAGCCCTCAGTAAAATTGCCAAATTGCCTGCAAAAGAGAAAAATAAAACTACAAAGTCAACCTATTTTTCCAACAAATTTTTTGTAACTTCTCTTTCCATATCCATTATTAGCATGATCAAGTGTTTTATTTGGGGAGAAAAAAAAATTCTTGTTAGAAGTCAAAGAACAAACAAGCGAGAGGTTATGATATACACCACGCACTCCTAAAGTAGAAAATGGCGAACCAAATTTCTTAGAAACAGTTATATAATTAGAAACATAACATAACATCAAGAAAATAAGAAATTTACCTTCCTTTTGGAGTTTGCATATTATAAGACCCTTGCAGTTATAAAGTGGGTAGATTAAAGTAAAGCTTCTCTCTTTCTCTCTCTCTCCGCCCTCCAAAGTCCCATGACCCACAAGTCCCGCACCAATTTAGAGAGTTCATTAACTGAGAAAAAAAATTAAAAATGCACCTTACATATATGCAGAACAAACAAATTAAGTATTCCATATTAAAGACAGCCACTTCTAAACTTAGTAATTCATATGTCCAAAAGAAAAACACTAAAGTAATTTAATAAAATGACAGAACATCCAATGACAATAGTAAGTAAACCAAGAAAGCATCTTTGCCGGAAACAATTAGATATCAGAAAACATTTGACAAGGTCTAAACAATAAATGGTATGAGATGCCAATATTCAGCACCTCCTTGAGAACTAAATTCCAAAAAGATAATGTTAGTTGTCTTGTAAAATTGTCATCTTACTATGACTAAGCCACTTGTTGAAGATCATGGTTCCGACGTCCATGCGTTTGTCTCCCAGAGGTAAAATGCATCATTGTTATTATCATCAGCCATTAATAAGTGCTTGGAACCACATCATTTCATTATTTGAAGCTATGGTAGGAAGCATGACTTTATTAACCACACTTACAACTTTGCAGACAAAAAAAAAAATCCCCTGTGGGTGACCATTTTAGGATCGATATGCCACCTAATCCCCATGAAATGGGTGTTCCCTGTCCTGTGAGACATTTAAAGATGTAGTAACATAGACTAAACCATATAGAAACTGAGCCATGAAGAGATAAACATATCGCCATCAAGAAAAGAAAAAAAAAAGAACAAAAGACAGAAAACAAAATTGAGTCCATGAATTTTGAGCTTAATGACAGCAATGTACTTAAAATGGTCGTCCAAACTTCAAACAACTTGTGCTGCTCTAACAATGGAAGAAAAAAGAAAAATAAAGGGAGTCATTTTAAGCAATTCAATAAGAAGAAGTGTATTCAGCTATTATAAGGCATGAATATCTTCAGCAATGCCCTGCTTTTGATTTTAAAAAAAGCAAGATTTTGAACTTCTGGGGACCAATGGTTCTTCTTAAAATTGAACAAGCTCATCAATAGAAAAATAAAAAGAGAAAATGGTTCAAATGGTGACTTAAGTCACTGTAAGCCCAGAATGTGCAATAAGGACAACATGCAAGAGCAAATGATACAGCAAACCATAAACAATATAGTAAGCAAATTTAACACAAATTCTATTTGACAAGAATCTTAATAGATGATGATAAGTACTTCAAGATTCGCATGTAACAGGGAATCCAATAGGTTCAATTATTTAAAAAAGAAATAAGACTTAGTCGGATGGTCTTCTACAAAAAGCCTATGTGGATTCCATCAAATGAATTAGATTCTTTTGATTGCATTTTTTTCTTATTGTTAGGACAATAGGGGGAAAATCAACAAAATTGGCCACATCTAAAAGCTAAAACAATTTTAAAAACTATTGCCTAAGAACTAAAATTATAATAATCAGATTACTGAAAATTTAAAGAATCTAAAAATTAAAAAATTGGTCACATTTTCAAACAAATTTGGCTGACAAGTAGCCCTCCCCTATGCACAAAAAGGGAAAGAAATAAGTAGAGAGAGAGAGTCTTAAGGAACCTGTCAACGTCTCAGCACTAGAAAAATTTTTCAACAACATCCTCGCAAAACAAATATTGAACTTAACCATTATCCAAATGCAAAGTTCATTTTGTTCTTCACATTTTTCAGTAACCCCTACACTTTCATACAATAAAATTTTCTCCACTAACGAGAATGCATAAGCATTCCAATCCACTACAGCATCTCACCTGGTCAATTATAGAAAGAAGGTACACGATAACCATAATTTAGGAAGCGATCTTATTACAGCAAAAACATAAACGAAATCCCTAGATTCGAAAACAAGGAAAGAAAGAAAAATGAAAAAAGAAATTCGAAAATGAAAACCCTAGATTCAATTCCTTCTCCTTCAAATCCAGAAATTCAACCAAATTATATGGCAAGTACCAAAAAACATAAACATAATCAGAATAGAGAGA
This sequence comes from Dillenia turbinata, assembly GCA_037126225.1. Lineage (NCBI taxonomy): Eukaryota > Viridiplantae > Streptophyta > Magnoliopsida > Dilleniales > Dilleniaceae > Dillenia > Dillenia turbinata. Next base: position 24,575,763 of record JBAMMX010000022.1, read on the forward strand.
TAAAGAAAGAAACCCTAACTGAAGTCCGAAAATTTTATACCCTAATTCGTAACCAATCCAACCTTCGTGAAATGAAAAGAGAGACAAAACTCACCAAAAGAGAATTTGTGGTAGATGTTGAAGATCTGAAGGAATGCAAGCCGTATCTGCTTCTCTCACTTTATCTGAAGTAGAGAGAGATAATGCACATGAGAGAGAAGGAGAAGAATTGAATTGAGGTGAAGACGACGATGAGGTGGAGAAGAGAGGAGAGAGGGAGAGAAGACAAACCTGAGAGAGAGGTACTTTGTCGATTTGTATGACTAACCCGGGAGACAGGAAGAGGGTGAGACGAAGAGAGTAGGGGGTGAAAAAGATAAAGGGGTGCGACTTCTTTGCTTTAAAATGACCTATTCCAGTGATTGTGAACCGTTGGCATAGGCTGAGAGCAATTAAGTGTTTTCACCAGCGATAAAGAACCATAATGTCAGCGGTTTTGTAGGCCGCTTTTAAAAGTAACCGCTGCTAATTGGCTTTATTTTGTAGTGGATTTAATTTGATACTTTTTTATATTTGTGTTATTATGTTTTTATATGAATTTTCTATTTAAAATCAATTTATTGTAATGTTTCAAATGAGACAATAAAGTATTAGATTTAATATTTTTACATTGCATAAAATATTTTTAACATGGTATTAGAGTTATCTTCGTTTAGTTTTGTATTTAGATTTCTTTTATCAAAATAAATTTTACTATTTCTTCTTCTATTAAATAAATAAAAAAGAAATTAAAAGATAGAATAAATGAGCAGTACAAGTATTATTGCGCGTACATTAATGAATAGTACAAGACAAATATCTACAGAATACAAAATATTATTGCCCAATGGTTAATTGTACATTCCATTATTACCTCGTTTCAATGAATGTTGGTGGCGGAGAATATTTTGGTGGAAATAAAGTAAGTGAGGAATGGTGAATGGAAATAAAAATTGGGGGTGAAAAATAGAATTACAGTAAAATGAAATCAAATCAAATCAAATTAAACCCATTCTCAACAGTTATCAATGAATATTGATGTGGGAGTGTTTGTCTGAGTCGCTGCATTCCTCTTATATATGATTGAGAATGCAAACCATTCCACCCAAACCATTTCCTTAACACAATCTTGGACTTGCATAATCTTCTCCTCTCTCTCTCTCTCTCTCAAAAATGCGTACTCATATTTTGTTAAGGATGCTGGCTGCTCTTCTTATTGTTCTATCTATTACAACAGAATCAAGTAAAATAATGAATACTTATCTTAGTCCCTTTTTTTTTGCCCTTTTATGTTCTTTGTTTTAATCCTATTTCTCTTGAACTTTTCAGATGCGCAACGAAGAGAATGGTGCATAGCAAGTCCGGGAGCAACAGATGCACTGTTGCAGGAATCTATGGAACTCATCTGTACTTTTGGTGGTATAGATTGCAGTATGTTTGAACCAGGTCGACCTTGCTATCTCCCAAATACTCTCCGACACCATGCCTCCTATGCCTTTAATAGTTTCTACCAAAAGTACAAGAAACATGGTACTCCTTGTAACTTTAATAACACCGCCATCACCGTTCTCGGTGATCCTAGTAAGTTTTCCTTCCCAACGATTACATTTCGTCTCTTTGCTTGGTATTACATAAAAAAAAAAAATTAATTTATGGAGTTTATTTGAAAATAAATTTCTGGCAGCTAGATTCCATTAATTCTTAGAGCTTATTTTACAAATTTTATTTTTTATTTTTTTGGTTTTTGATTTAGAAATTTATAAATTTTGTCAAGTTAGAAATGAAATGCACTTTTTTTTTTGGTTGTTCCGTTTAAAATAATAAAATTTGCATTTGAAAATAAACTCTAGTGGAATTCAGTTAAATTCAAGAAGGGGCTTTCCATGGACAGATTTTTCATCAACTCACTTATTTTATTTTCCTCCTTTTATGTTTCTTGCAGGTCATGATTCTTGCCAATTTGAATACATTCCTTGATAAAGAGTCAAGAGGCATGGAATAAATTATGGACACTTTAGTTTGTTTGGTTCAATGTAATATTTCATTCAAAAACATGTTATGCACCATATTCGATGGGTGGGATTTGGTTTGCGATTTTATTTGGTTCCTTGATCAAGATTCAAGAGGCATAGAATAAATTGAGCATGGAAATGCAATTCTCATTGATTTTGGTTGCAATTTCCATTGATGTATTGGGTTCAAATAAAATATGAGCACCAATCTCAATTTTATAAATCCCAACTTTAATTTCCTAGCTCTCTCTTTCTCTCTCAAAATTGAAATTCAAGGTTATTATCCTTTGTAGCCATCAATTGTACTGTCCAATCAGATTTTTACTCGCCCTCAAACTCAACTCTATTGTTGGTTGAGAACTCATCCAACCCAACCTGACCAAGTTGCATCGCAGGTGTGGGAAGTGTTTTAAAATTCAGAGCGGAGTACGAACCGATCGTGCCATGGGTCAATGTGTCACTGGGTCAAACCAGTTGTACCGTACAAAAAAATGGATGAAGTCATCATGACGTCATAAATAAATTTAAATAATAATATATTAATAATCTAAAAAATCTATATATCTTATCACAAATGTTTACCAAATTATGCTTAAAATATATCATATTAATAATAGTAAATTTGATTCCAACTAAATACTTCCTATGATTTTGTATAAAACTGATTTTAATACAACTATCATAAAATAAATTTCTTTATTTAATAATTGTTATTATTGAGTTTTTCTTTTTCTTGATCCCATTGTAGTCATTTTTTTTGACAAACATTTCTATCAATGGAAATTAAATTACTAGTGCTCAATGGAACCATTCAATAAATGAAAAGATTTTGCATGGCGAAGTTTGAATTACGGTTCATTATGTATTTACTAGATTGTTATATTAAAAATTTTAATTAGATTTTTTGTTAATTTTAACTTTTAATAGAGATGTTTTTATATGGGGATCAAATTTACTTAAAATTATTAATAATATTTTAGTTTAATATTTAACAAAATCGTTTTTGTATGCACTTGAGAATTAATATTATTGGCATCTAGGCACAAAGTAGTCATTTTAGGAATTATAGAAATGCGTGTGCATGCCGTGCCGGGGTGTAACCTGTTACCCTTGGGGATTTAACAAGCACCAGGGATGGCAGCACCACTAATCATTCTCTCTCTCTCTCTCCAAGTTGGCCGGTTCACTCCGTCTCCCGGTCCAACCCAGGATTGACCGGCTTTGCCCTGCTTTTTCAAAACCCGATTATGTTAAGAAATCTAGATCGACTAGTAGTCTGGTTCAAACCGGCTGATCCGGCCTAGGTTTCAAAACCTTGGGTGTAGGAATTAAATCATTTTACTCAAAACACTACAAAAGACACGGTTTTAGTGATGGATTTAGCAACAAAAATTAAAAAAAAAAAAATTCATCGCTAATTTGTTTAGTGATGGATTTAGTGACGAAAATTTTTTCGTCACTAATAACACGTCGCAAAAATTTAAAGATGAAATTTAGGAATTCATGGCCAAATTAGCGGTGAGTTTTTTTTGTCACGAAATTCGTAGCTAATTTTAGCAATGGATTCCAAAATCTATCGCCAAATTTAGCGACAAAAAATATTATTTATCGCTAATTTTAACGATGGATTCCAATATCTGTCACTAAAATTAGCAACGAATCCGAGAATTAGTTGCAAATTTTAGCGACAGATCAAACTTTTCGTCACTAAATTTAGTAATGAAAATATAATCCATTATAAAAATTAGGGATGGTTGTTATTTTCCGCCACTAATTTTAGCGACAAATATTGGAATCCATCGCTAAAATTAGCAATTGATAGTGAATCCGTTGCTAAAATTACCAACAAATCTAATTTTTCGTCACTAAATTCAACACAATATTTAAATCCATAGCTGAACTATTGCGATGAATCTTTTGTAATGAATTTTGCGACGAATCTTAGAATTTAGCTAAAAAAGATTTATTATTTTTCAAATTTTTCCTATTAAAAAAGAATTGTCCTATCTAATCAATATAAATATCAAATTTAGTCATTAATATCCATCAAATTAACTTTAAAAATTTCCCTAATCCAATCAACATAATAATCTGATTCTAATTATCTTTTTGAAACCAATAAACAGATATTGTCATAGATGTTCAAGCATCCAAGAAAATATCAATAGGAATAAAATCAAATAAACATCAATCCAGTATATAGCATTTCCCACAGACCATCCCTTTGACCGAAATGATTTTGACACAAGAAAAATTACATTTTGACACATGAATGGTTTATAAATTGATACACAAAATGGGGACTAAAGTCTTTGCTATTGGTCAAGCTCTTTTCTCTCATGCCACATTTTCTTAGGATCCAGCTTCTCATCCTAAGCGCAATAGCCAAATATATTTGTTTTAGGTCTCATCAAATACTAAAGGGAACAAGTAAAGCCAACTAACATCTTATAGAGCAACATCAATACTTTACAAAATAATAACATAAGGATACAAATATATCAAGAAGCTTACAACCTGCTGGATCCACCAGCCATGGTAAATTGGGCTGATTTTTACCAATCCAAGCTATTCACAAGTATGCTAGTCAAAGAAATAACATCCAATTAATATGGAGTGGAAACAAATAAGCAATATAAGTAACAATTGGCTCTGTAAGTGACATAGAATTTATACATTGAAGTAGAAGAATTTTCACCTTGCTAAATTTTGGTCTAGAAACAGAAAGAAGTACTCGGATTCAAGGCCTCGTCGTCGCTGAAAGAGTCTTTGTGTCGGTCAGCAAGTACCGAGCCAAAATTGGGTAGAGAAAATCTAGTTTTCTTGAAGTCGCGGTCAAACCACTGGATAGGACCATAGTTACTTCTTGGGTTGCTGGAATTCAAATGAAGCTTAAGAAGGTAAGGTTGAAGAAGTGGGCGTCTGAGCAATTCAGTTTCCTGCAAAAACAATTCAATTTAAAGTTGAGGAAAAAAATCAGAAATCAACAAGCAAAAGCAATCACAACTGCATAATTTGGTCCACAAGTACCCTAATGCATGGGAAGAAATAAGAAAAAAGAAAAAGCTAAAGAAATCTAAGAAAAAAGGTTTTCTAGAAAGGTCTACATAATCTCACCCTCCCCTCTTCCTTAACTAGGAAAAAAAACCTTAAAAAATGAAAACAAAACTTTAGTTTGGACCAAGACAAGAGCGAAACATTATTAGGCATGCCCCAATATCGACTCACACGAAGATTGTGATTCTCAACTTGTTAATTTCAATTCTTGTAGTGCCAAAGATTATAAGAGTTACTTGAATTTGGCCCAAAAATAAAAAAAGGAGAAAAATAAATGCCACAAGCTACAATGCCTATCATTGAATGGCTTTGGATATGTATATTCCAAACTTGTTGGTCCATGAATGGCTCATCAGCCTAAAATCACCAAACGAGATTGCATCAATCCGGTTATGCAAGTCAGTTAAATGAGTAGCATTTTATAGGTTATCCATTCATAAGAGGAAACAAATTAGTCCACCTGGCCACCAAAAAAAGAAGCATAAAATAGAAAAAGTAAACAAAAGACTGGAATTAAGCAAAAGAAAAGGTTCAAATGTAGTGCACATGGCCTAATCAGGGCATTTCCGTAGCATACTTTTTGAAAAGCCCTCGACTAAAGAAAAGAAAGAGAACAAAAGCATCAGGAAAAAGATCTTAGGAAAGAAACATGGAGGTCCATAAAGAATATGTCCACAATAGGGGCGAAGAATATTGAATTACTAGATTCTAATTTTTTTTCTTTATTTTTTGCTCCTTTTATAATCCAATATAGGCTCCATTTATATGAGCATGAAAAGAAAAACAATAATCAAATACTATTAGAAAAAGGGGTATCAGATATATAAATATCCGTCGTATATAGTAAATATTCTATCGCTAAAGTTTTTAGCGACAAAAATTCCATCGTTGAAAGTATCCATGGGGTTCCGGTGTCGATTGTACCCGATCGTAATCTTTGATTCACATTCCTATTTTCGCCTAAGCTACAAGAGTCCTAAGGGACTAAGTAAAAGTTTGACACTGCTTTTCATCCATAGATGGATGGATAGTCGAAACGTACTATTTAGAAGTTGGAAGACATGCTTAGTGCATGCGTAATAGACTTCTAAGAGAGTTGTGATAGGCACGTCTCACTAATTGAATTTGCATACAACAATAACTATCAAACTAGTATTAAGATATCACCCGATGAAGCTCTGTATAGAAGAAACTACCGAACTCCATTGTGTTGGGGTGAGGTAGGGGAGAGAAAAATTGGGGATATTGAATAAATTAAAGCAACTATTGAAAAAGTGATGGAGATTTGAGCAAGAATAAAGACGGCTCAAGATAAACAAAAGAGCTATGCCAATATAAGGAGAAGACCTTTGGAATTTGAGATCAATGACAAAGTTTTCTAGAAAATATAACCTTAGAAAGGTGCAATCCGATTTAAGAAACCTGGTAAATTGAATCTTAGGGAAATTGGCCCTTTCAAGATTACTTAAGAGGATAGGAGAAGTGGCTTATCGGCTAGAATTTTCCCTGGATTTGGAGAAAATCCATGATGTATTCCATGTCTCCATGCTAAAGAAATACTTGTCAGATCCCTCACATGTGTTAGAAGCTCCTCCAGTAGAATTGAATCCAGACTTGAATTTCAAGGTATGACTAGTGAAAATTCTTAATCGACAACTCAAGCAATTGAAGAGTATGCAAATCTCCATGATTAAGGTGTTGTGGAAAAGTAACCAAGAGGAAGAAAAAACTTAGGAAACTGAAAAGTCGATGTGAAAACAACACCCTTGTCTTTTTGACATATAAATTTTCTTTTAAATATGAAGGGTGAAATTTATTTTTAGGGAGTTAAATATTGTGACACAAAAAATTTGGTATTAGAAAATTTTTATTAAATTTTCAATGTTCTTTGTAAAAATACTGAGAGAAACTGGTTGTAATTGAATTGAATTTATCAAAGAAAGTTTTATAAAGTTTCGTTGAGAGAAAAATAGGTTGTGTTGAGGAATTTGGAGAATTAAAATGTATTTGGGGTCAATTAAAAGATGGCAAGTTGACTTACCCCTTCATAAGTTGACTTAGGGTTAGAAAATTGAATTTTGGCTAAATTTGGAACTCACCATGTTGACCTAAGTAAGTGCCAAGTCGACTTGTGGAGATTTGGCCTTAGAATTCGTGACCCTACATATGGGCAAGTTGAGTTGCCCAATAACAGGTCGACTTGTGCTTCCTGATTATGTGTCTATAAGTCTACTTGTCCCAACACGAGTCAATCTACCAACTTCAAACCTCAGAAAAACTTGTCTCAAATTAAAGCAAGTCAACTTACCAAGGGTTAGGTCGTCTTGGTGGGTACACAAGAAGGAGTTTGGGTTGCCTTGAGCCATTTTCAAGTCGACTTGAGCCCATGACAAAACCAATTTCGATTCGACTTGTCAGACAATAAGTTGACTTGACCCCTGAAGACCTTAGACACTTAAGTTGACTTGTAATACTTGCGAGTTGACTCATGAGCATGGGAAAGCTGTGAAATGACAAAAATGGAAACCAAACTCAAGTAAAAGTTAAATAAAATGAGGGACAAGATGGAGAATTCACACCACACTATAAAAAAGCTTAGAGAAAGCCTTCCCTTTTCATTTTTATCGATCTCTATTCACTCTCACTCGACTCTCTCCCTTGCATTCTCTCTCTCTTTCTCCCGTCCATCTCTTTCAATCCATCACTTGAAATCAATTACACCCTTACAAAAATCAGTCCATTATGCTTCCATAACCACAAGCAACTTGCAAATGAAGGTGGCTTTGGGAGAAACCTAGGGTTAGCTCAAAAAAGGGGAAAAATCTAGGGTTTTTGAAACCTAACATTCAAGACTCAATCTAACCACGAAATAATGGTAATTTCCTCCTTTTAAACTTGGATTTAGTTTCATCATTTTAGATTTGTAAATTTTTGTTAAGATTTGACAAGTTTAGTTGGAGAATATGACCTTAGGGTTTATAAATGATAAAATTTGAGGAAAAAATGAGAAAATTTGTGAATAGGGATTATATATAGATGTAAATAGCATGTCGATGATAGAATTAGAACATACAATCTTGGATTGGGAAAATTAGGGTTTGTGCTATATTGACAAAAATTCATAAACCCTAGAAATGGACATGATTTAACATTTAATTCATTTTTATTATCTTAGGATAAATCATTTGGGACCCAAAAAGGGATTATCCTTGAATTGATTGTGAATTGGGAGTGAGTACCCTCCCAAAAGGTGAGTGGATGGCTATATTGAATATGAATGATAGAATGATTTCAATTATGAATTGTAAATTGAACTTTGAAAGGAACTGGAAATGGATTTGAAATGCATTGTAATTGTGGTGTGCCCAAAATGAAATGTTGATAAATCCATAACTTCTTTGGTTGATCATTGACTTGTTGCATCATATTATAATAAACTTTAATTGTAAATCATGAAATTGCTCTTCCTCATAAATGCGTATAAATTTGAATGATGAAATGAATTTCTTGTAACATGGTATTGGCAAAAAGACTATAGTCTAAGTCTTCCATGAAATAGGCCATCGGGGAAACATGGTCGAGATAGGATTAAAACTACGACATGGAAGTAGGCGAGATGGAGAGCCCCTCAAACCAGTCATGATGGCATGGTAGCACCCTATAAAAACTCTGGGCCAATGCCGAGGATAGGGAATTGTTTTATGAGAATTGAGAAAATCCCCTTGGCAGATTCTACCAATAGTCATTGGTAAAATAGTGGTTTTGGTCAAGCCCTAAATAAAAATTTTAAAAAGAAAAATGAAAATTTGTGATTGATAAATAACGTATGAGTCATAGTTGATTAATCTGAATTTATTTTATGCAAATGGTTTTATTTATTGCATTAATCTAAATTGCTCTTCCTCACCCTTTCTTTATGTTCAACATAACATTGCACTCAATTCACTGATATTACATAATTTTGGCATATCATGATTTCGGGCAAATATACAATAATAGATTGTTGTGTATAGTGCAAAGTAAGTGTTGTTCCCATGAGAATATTTGTGTTACCAATTATAAAATACCCTATCTAAGTTAGACAAAATAAATCAAGATCGCAAAGATATCAAAACTAAAAAAATATCAAAAACATAATATTGTTGAACAAAAACCCTAGTTTTATAAAATTCTAGGACATCGATTTCATCTGTCTTCAATTTTTTCAAATGGTCAAAGTCTTTCAAATCCCTTAAAGTTTATTAACTAATGATTTATTCTTAAAGATAACAGATTTCCATTAGATTCACCCAATAATCATACAATAAAACCTTAATTCGACTAACCAAAACCCAATGGTCACGCAATCTTGATTAGACCGAATTGCATTAAGATCTATAGAATATCTATAATCTAGGGTTTCTCCTAAAATCCCCACACACAAAATTAATCATCCGTCGATCTCATAACCATATATGGATTTTATTGTATTGGTATGATTTTATGCAAGTCATAGGGCCCTATACAAATGAAGTAATAAGTTCAATAATAAAATTTCATCAAACAATGAACATGCCAACAAAAAATTAAGGGATAGAATTATCCCCACACACAGAATTAATCATCCGTCGATCTCATAACCATATATGGATTTTATTGTATTGGTCTGATTTTATGCAATTTTCTCTTAATTTTATGCAATTTTATAAAACCCTAGGACATCAATTTTATTGTATTGGTCTGATTTTATGCAAGTCATAGGTCCCTATACAAATGAAGTATTAAGTTTAATAATAAAATCTCATCAAACAATGAATATGCCAACAAGAATTAAGAGATAGAAACAAATTAGACCATGCTATTAATCAAAGAACAGAATCTATCAAAGTCTTAGGAACAAGAAATCTAGCTAGACATAATAAAGAAAGGCAAGAAAGGTAAAGAAAATATTATAACCCTTTCAAACCTAAAGGAAGATGAAAGAATCCGTCCAAGTGAGGTAGCTACTAGGGTTTTCTCTTCTTTTCTGAGTATGAGAATGTCTTCTATTTATAATCTAAGTCCTAAGAGAATGAGCATTCATGGATCTTCATGACAATTGGATCATTCACTTTAACTTGGGCCTTTAGAATTCATGGGCCATGATTTCTAACACTATAGTAATTTCTTCTCAAATTTCAGACATCTTCAGGCCTGAGTCATCTTTTTCACTCTTTCCAAGATTTGTAGGCCTTGAAGTCTTCTTTCCAACTCAGCAAGAATCAAGTCAATTGGATATCGGAGTGAAATTTCATGCTTAAAATACTAACAATTATCTATGTAGTCCAATATCATTAAATAAGCCTAATAATTCTAAAATAAAAGCCACGAAAATAATTAATGTAAAATCTCAAACTGAAATCTAAAACAATCCTAAAATAAATAAATAAAGTTTAAAATAAAATAAAATAGAATATTTCAAGTATATAAAAATATTGATATCAAATATTCTCATACTTGAATGTTTGCTTGTCCTCAAACAAGAACAAATTTTCTCCAAAACCTATTCAACTTCCCAAGTCTCTAACCTTGTATATAACAAGTTCAAATCAGAATTGCAATGAAGACAATCAATACTTTGCAGAATTCAGCACTAGAAAAAACCAAATACGTCTCTTTGAAATCAAGAACAATACAAGATTCAAACACCCTCACAATTGGTTCACTCAATAGAATGAAGGTAGATACTATTCAACTACTCAAAGTACTCATTTTATGTAAGGGTATGTGTAAAACTCAAATCAACACAATGAGATGACATTATCATAAGTTTGCTCATATATCAAATCTCCACTACTTATATATAGAAATCCACACACCAATCAAAAGATCTTTTATTTGATTGTAATGGGGCTAAGGTAAATGGTATGCTAATGGGTAAAATGTAGTGTAAAAAATGATTCACTAAAAATACTAAAGTATCAAGATATGACATCCTTTGCATCAATGCAAGAGAATGCAAGCTACCATAACTTCGAATTCTAAAATATATAGAACTCTAACTACGAACATGTAATATGATATATCACCTATTCAAAGCAAAGAACAATGACTTCTGTCATGCCCCGACCCACAGGTCAAGCACGCGAACAGACTGCCATGACTCCTTGAGGGACGGGAATGCCCTACTCACATATCGAGGTGACGCTAGGCTAATATTATGACTAATATCTTGACCCTACTCAATATCCTAAGTCAAACCATACAATATAAGATTTAAAGAAGAAACTTTTAAGAAAATTTCTTTAAAACATTTGCCTCCAATTTACATATAATATTTGTATGCGCAGTCCAATCGTAAACAAAGATGGGTATGAATACTTACTCGGTAGTGTCTCTCAATAAAACTCGTGGAACAGAATCTCAATGTAAATCAAGTGCTGTATAAGCTGAAAATTTTAAATATGAGTGGGTGAGTATAATCTACATATTCAGTGAGTGAGGTGTAAGGACTATATAATGACAATAAATGAATTTGTGAGAGTGACAAGGCAAGCTATCATTTTCAAATTATATTTCATTCATTTGTAACATATCGTGTAATTTAAAATAATATGTATCCTTATCATAAATCATGCATCATGGGGTGTCAGTCAGTAATAAAACTCATTTTACCCATAGTTTGGTCTAATTAGGGTAAAATCTACTAAGAGGTCACCATAATATCATAAGAATGAATACATATATTTTTCTTTTAACCCCCTTCTCTTGATGTTGACATGGTCCTCATGTGGTGCTCGTCTATTGGATTTGTTAGTCAGAGACAGGGGACTCAAACCCCTACTCTTGTGTTACCCTACCATGTCATCCTATCGGGTAAATGCTCAATCTCATGGTAGGGAGTGTGCTATAGCTACTATACACCATCTCATAATTATACACATGTGTCATATGTCATCATTCATAAATTTTTACTCGTAGAAGAAAAACATGGCATTATCACTCATCATAATATCATGATACAATTTTCACAGAATATCATTTCAGGACATGCCACAAACACTAAAGTAATTCTAAATCACATTTCAAAATTTATTTATAAAAATCTTGACTGAAACTATTTTTTATTTAAAGTCAAAAATAAATCATTCCACTCATCTTGACTGGGGAGGGTATGTCACTCCGCCTAACTGTCCTTATTTCTCGAACAAGTTACCCCTCGTATAAAAAGTAACCCTACGCCTAAGTTGGATAATATGTATAATTCATCAATTCAATTATTTCGATAATTTCATATTTTTGGTCTACAAAATGCATATGGAAATATTTTCTTCAAGGTAAAATCTCAAATTCCATACTTAAGGAAAATTTATACAAAACCTACCACGTGTAGGTTTAGTAAAATCACGATATCTTCCCAAATTTTGATCGAGTTCAAAAAATTTAAATTTTCTCTTATAGTTAAGAGACATATCTCCAATTTTCATGTTTAGACTAGCTTTAAATTCTGACCACAAGAATTTAGAAAATTTTATAATTTTTTCAGTCTAAATTTCTAAAATCAACTCTGCATAGTTTTGAGAGAATTTCCATATCTCCCTATGTACTTCTCTAATTTAAGTGATTCTTGTCTCAAATTGAAGACAAGAATAGATTTGAAAATTTTATAATTTTTTCAGTCTAAGTTTCTAAAATCAACTCTGCACAGTTTTGGAAGAATTTCCATATCTCCCTGTGTATTTCTCCAATTTAAGTGATTCTTGTCTCAAATTTAAAAATTTCTAGTTTAGACCGTCCTCAAATATTAAGTGTATAATTTTATAAAATTCCATTTCTATCTCAGTTTCAGTTTTAAAACTATTTTTGCATAGTTTTAGTAAAAACACAATAACTTTCTACATACAACTCCAACTCAAATGATCTTTAAAGATAAGACAGAGACCTAAAACCTTTATGTTTTAAATTTCTCCAAATTCCATACAGAAGATACCTTAAAAATTGACATAAAATACTGGTCATACACAGAGTATGAAATCAAGTGGGTGAAACATGCTGAATTTTCAAGAATCACTAAAAATCGATTCCTCCATGAAATATTTCATATAATATACCATTTTAAAGTTTAGGAAGTCAAGTTTACACAAGAATAAATAGTTTAGATTTTTGATTCCTATAGAATGAGATATCAAAGCAAGGCTACACAAGACTCAATCTAGAAATCAAAATCTAGCATGCTAGTATGGACACAAATGTAACTACTCATCAAATAATTTAATCTTTGTATAAGTTAAGACATGTAACCTCCTTTGTAAGATCTCTTTCTAACAATACATACTAGCACTCCCTTTGAATCCTTGAATATTTTTACCATCATAACAAAATCATATCACAATAAAAATGAATTCATATACAATATTTCTATACTTTAAATTGAAATTCAAAAATTTCCATTAATGCTCTTACCTCTTTGGCTTCATGGTTGGACTTAAATTGGATATAGAGTCTAGTCTACATGTTTGGCCGAGGGAAGTTGAATGAAGAGAGAAAATGAGCCAAATTTTTCTTGAACAAGTTTTTAATAAACCTAGTAAAATATCCTTGACCATTGAATCATTCCATGCATCATCTCAACCATCTACTTGTTCTAGCACTCAATGCATGTAATTGTTGATTCAAGCAAACTCCATGTACTTCATTAGAAGTCTTGTTGGCCGGCCATGTCAAGAGGAGAAGTGTCATAACTAGCACAAACTATTCTAATTAGATTTCATGCATACTATGAGCTTTCTTGAATGTGGAACAATTCTATGTGGCCACTAACCAACCTTGTTGCCCTCTTGACCAATCATTTGGCTCCAATCGTCCATCCTTGAGTGGTTTGTAACTTAGTCCCTCAACTTTCCTTAATTACATTTAGACCCCTAACTTTTAATAATTTGTATTTTTGGTCCCTATGAAACTTTGTTTGAAATTTTTTAAATATGTAGAATTTTATTTAAATATCTTTATTTAAGTGAGAAGGCCATCTCTTAGCTATTTTTTACTTCTTTAGGCCTTGCTGACGCTTGCTGAGAAGGTTTTCGGCTTACCGATAAAATTTTTGAATTTAATGATTTTGAGGCGAAATCTCAAAATAAATAAATAGATAAATAAAATTTCATTTTAGATGTCTCAAAAGAATGGTTATATATATATATATATATATATAATCATGAGAAATGGTACATGATACACAATTACTGGAAATCGGTGTTATAACTTTACTATAAGTGTGAATAATATCAAGAATGAAAAATGTTTTTTTTTTTGTTTTTCTTCTTTTTCTTTCTTTTCTCTTTCTTTTTTTTTTTATTTTTTAGCATTTCCTTCTTTTTTTTCTCACCAGCACTATTCATTTTTTTCCATTCTTTAGTCTTTTTTTCCTTTTTTTTTTTTTTATTTTTCATAAGTCAATGTGATAATGACTAAAAACATGTATAAAACTAAAAAAATCCAATAATACCAGAAAACGTAATTCATGCTATTAACTATAAGTACATTAGTGAATTAGGGTTCAAAATCTGGGACTGGAAAAAAAAAAATAAAGGTCATGGGATAAATTATATGGGTAATATATTAAAGAAAAGGTCTAGACTGAAATGAGATCACTAAGGGATATAAAATGATTAGGATGGTATTTTTTCCAAAAGCTATAAGCGTGTAAACTTAAGTGTCTTAATCATTTTGGTATATAAAATTGAAGAATGCGGTCTCAACATGCTTAACAAATCAAGTTATAGAATGAACAAATAATGAGCGACATACACTCAGAAAGAAAAAAGATGAAAGCAAAAAATATGCTCTTTTAGGTTCAAATCATCATTAAGGTAAATTTGGTATTAAATCTTGCATGCTCTATTTTTCAAATCAACCATAAAAAGGTGAATAGGTACTCATGTACCAAATAACTACTAATATCAATCATCTATCAAGTAATCCAATTCAAAGCAAATAATACACAATGGCTAGAAATCTTGACAAAATTTTGTTGGCATGGAAAAAAATTTTACCAAAAATCAAGAAATTCATCAAAACTCAAGATTTTTTTTTAAATGTCCTAAAAATCAAAATCAAAATAAATTCCTAAAAAAATTCTATATACCACCCCTCCACACTTAAATCAAATATTGTCCACAATAGAATTAAAATACTAAAATCAAGAAAAAAGAACAGAAGACTCCCCTGATTAAGTCGGTGAAGGGGTTGCTTGTGGTTATCAATCGACTAAGAGAATGGCGGACCATTCCTTTAAGTTGGTCCCTTCTGCATATATCTTCAAACGATGTCCGTTGACTTTGAATTTTTCACCTTGCTCGTTTAAAAGTTCTACTGCTCTATATAGGAAAACTTGTGTCACAATGAATGGTTCACTCCATCTCGATGTCAATTTTCCTAGAAAAATTCTCAAACGAGAGTTATATAATAAAACCTTATCACCAACCTCAAACTCTCAATTCTTAATCCAAGCATCATGTCATGACTTTGTTCTTTTCTTGTAAATTCTGGTATTCTCATAAGCCTTGTTTCTCTACTCTTCTAGCTTATTTAACTGCATCTTCCTTTCTGTACTGACAAGAGACAAATTAAAGTTTAGATACCTCATCGCCCTATTTACCTTATACTCTAACTCAGCAGATAAATGACATGTTTTTCCATAAACGAAATGATAAGGTGACATACCAATCAAAGATTTATATGTAGTCCTACATGTCCAAAGTGCATCATCTAACTTAATAGACCAATCCCTATGTAAAAGACTTATAATTTTTTCCAAAATGCTTTTCAATTCATGATTTGAAATCTCAACTTGTCCATTAGTTTGAGGATGGTAAGGGGTAGCAACCTTGATAGTAACACCATATTTAGTTAAAAGTATTTCAAAATCTTTACAAAAATGAGAAACTCTATCACTAATAATCAAACCGTTTTAGAGTCATTTTTCACACATACAATTACCTTTACCCACTTACTCATATTCAACAGCGACAAGAATAAATTCATGATTAAAGGATTTTAGAAAAGGTCCCATGAAATCATACCCCAAACATCAAAAGTATCTACAATTAAAATATTATTTAAGGGCATCTTATGATGATTAGAAATATTCCCAATTCTTTGACATTAATCACATGCATGGGCATAAGAATAAGCATCTTTAAACAAAGTAGGCCAATAAAATCCAGACTGAAGTATCTAAACTGTTGTACAAGCAGGACCATGATGACCACCAGCCTCCTTATCATGACAAAAACTAAGGATACTACTTGCCTCTTGTTGGGAAACACATCTCCAAATGATACCGTCAACACAAACCTTGTACAAGCATGGCTCATCCCAGAGATAGTGGCGTATATCGGAAAAGCATTTCTTTCTTTACTGCCCCTTGATTCTTTTTGTCACAACCCTACAATGAAGATAATTACAAAGTCAGTATACCTAGGTTTTTCAATTTGAGTAACATAAAATAAATTCTTATCAGGAAATGAATCATTCAAAGGATGATCAAATATTGTCTCAATAAATTCTCCCTCAAATCGAGATAAATGATCAGCTACTGCATTATCAACTCCTCTCCTATCCACAATCTTGATGTCAAATTCTTACAACAAAAAAACCCACTGCAACAATCTAGGCTTTGCATCTTTCTTTGAAATTAAGTACCAAAGTGCAGAATGATCAGTATGAATAGCAATTTTTGACATTAACAAGTAAGATCAAAATTTCTTAAGTGAAAAGATGACAACAAGTAGTTCTTTCTCAGTAATGGTGTACAACTTCTGAGCCTCATTCATAGTCTTACTCGCATAATATATGACATGAAATTTTTATCCAATGACTTCACCCATAGTATCATCACTTGCATCACAATAAATATCAAAAGGCAAATCTCATCTAGGTGAATTCATAATGGGAGACTCAAACAATTTCGATTTCAAATAATGAAAGGCATTCAAGTAAGAATCATCAATCACAAAAGGTGTATCTTTTACTAATAAATTGGTTAGAGGTTTATTAATTTTGGAAAAATCCTTAATAAATCTACGATATAGACTAGCATGTCCTTGAAATCCTCTAACAACTTTCAATGATTTAGGAGGGGAAGTTTCTCAATTAACTCAACTTTTGCCCTATTAACCTTTATTCCCCTACAAGACACCTTATGACCCAAAATATTGCCTTCTTTCACCATGAAATGTCACTTCTCCCAGTTAAGCACCATATTGGTTTCCTCACACTTCATTAAAACTTTTTTCAAATTTTTCAAGCAATGATCAAATGAGGAACCAAACATAGAAAAATCGTCAATAAAAACTTCCATTAAATCATCAATAAAATCAGCAAATATGGATATCATGCATCTTTGAAAAGTAGCTAGACCATTACAAAGACCAAAAAACATATATCTCAATACAAAAGTACCATATGGATATGTGAAAGTTATTTTTTCTTGGTCAGAAGAGTAAATGGCAATTTGTAAATGATTAGAAAAACCATCTAGAAAATAATAAAATGTATGACTAGCCATTTTTTTAACATGTTAATCAAGAAAGGGGAGGGAGAAATGATCTTTCCTAGCAGTATCATTCAATTTCATATATTCCACACAAACACTCCAACCTGTGATAACACGTGTGGAGATCAACTCATTCCCTTCATTCTCAACCATAGTTGTTTCACCCTTTTTAGGAACAACAGGTAAAAGACTTGCACAAATAGAATTAGAGATACGAAAGATAATACCTGTATCGAGTCATTTAATGATCTCCTTCTTTACTGCCTCCTTAAGATGTTCATTGGGCCTCCTTTGTGGTTGAGCAGTGGCCTTACACCTATCCTCTAATTGGATCTTGTGCATGCAAATCGAGGGATCTATACCATGGATGTCGGCAATGGTCCAACTCATTGCTTTTCTGTGTTGTTGCAAAACTTGCAACAATCTTGCCTCTTCGAAACCTATCAAATAAAAGGAAATAATTAGTGGAACATTGAGAAACTATCCAAGAAGACATACTTCAAATGAGAAGGCAATGGTTTAAGCTTAAGTGTGGAAGATGGTTTAGCAACATACTATAAATCACTACTATTATTTTCCTGAACATGCAAGCCTTCCATTTTTGTAGAAAATGTGTGAACATCATTTATCACATCTAAGGCACACACAAATCAGCATGCTCACCATCCAGAAAGTCATGCTTCACATGCAATGAACTACAAATGCAATTTTCAAGTGTATCAATAGAATAAAAGACATTTAAATCATGCATGATAATCCTCTCAATGCAAACAACTCTAAAAACTTCCTGTTTATCAAAATTTCTCATGAAATTAAAAACATCAAACTCAATTTTCTCATCATTTAATCTCAAAGTTAGTTTTCCACAAGAAACATCAATCAATGCACATGCAGTGCTCAAATATGGTCGACCCAAAATCAAAGAAGTGCCCTCATCATCCATAGCTAAGAAAAAACAAAATCAACAGGAAAGTTGGATTTATCAGCTTTAACCAAATATCCTCAATAATGCCTCTAGGATACTTGACACTCCTATTAGTTAATTTCAAATAAATATTAATAGGTCGACAATCCTTTGATCCTAACTTTAAAAACAGAAAGTATGCCATGAGATTGACACCAGCACCCATATCATAAAGAACATTGGAAAAATCAGAAGAACCAATTTTTTAAAGGGTGGAAAAACTCCTTGGATCCTTAAGTTTTGACGGCAACTTGTAATGACCCGCTATCCAAGCATCACACCCCCAGTAAATAAGGGAATACACATGCAACTGCAGAAGCAACCAGTTTGATTAAAATGCGACTTCTGAACTCGCAACAGTCGCACTCCACGTGTGTAATAATAGAGAATGAGATTTAAATTAAAAGAAAACTATTTACTCGATCTTTCCGAAAGGAAACTTAGCAGAGTCTTCCCTATTTAATGACTATTAGCCACTTGCGGTTAATCTGATAACCTGACAAACATCAATATAATACTTCTATTATCAGACAAGTAGGCATCAATAGCTATCCTGGGCGCTCATCATCATGCGCCATAAAATACAAACACTTTATTCACAAGACTATAGATAATGTTACTCTATGCCAAACCATATATCTATACATGCTACATTACTAGACTATTCAAAAGAACACAAATATGTACATGCCTCGAACAAGAAACAAAGGTTGAAGATGAGTAGGGATCTAAATCTCCCAGCTCAAATATTTCTACCCTGACCTTCCCTCTCGTCTCCCAGATCACCTAAAAACAAGGATATCAAGGTCAGTATAAACTAAACAAGTACATTGGGAACCAATGGCAAGCATGGCTAGCAAGTAAGTTTCAAGATATTAACATCATCATACAGTAATGTAAACTTGGCAAACGTACAAGAGATGCATATTATCACTAGCATTCTCAAGTAAATAACATGATTGTCATTTATTGAGCTATTATTTTTTCCCATATTTAGTGTTCCAAATAACTCAATAATTAAAGAAAGGAATAGAATTTCAAACCAAGTTAGTGTATGAGGGTCTAGAAAACCAAACCAAAATTTGGTATTTCTAAATAAAATCGAGGCCTTTTTGGGTTAGATGTCTCAAATACTTCACCTACTTCTAATTCTACCTCATAGGAAGAAGGGATACAACCATAGTTCCTCAAGTTTCACCCATAGGTTTTGTACAAACTTTGGAACTCTATATACAATCCGCATTCTTCAAACTTCGCCCGCAGGCTTCGCACAAGCTTTCGGAGGAATTTTTGTGCCATCACTTTCTCTTTACTTTTCTTTGTGTTTCTCATAAGTTAATCATTACCATTTATCACAAAATTTGCACTAGTTTTATAGCCAAACATCACAAATAAGTAATTTGTATAGTTAGCCCACTCATGGCATTCCATTAGGCTATCCCAATGAGTTATCAACACAAACAAGTTTTAGTGACACAACCATATCTTGAACTGCAATGTAAGAATTAATATGAATGAAGTTACCACACAAAATTTAGACACAAAGCTACAATTTTTATGTTCGTAGCTAAGTTCAATTCCAATTGTTCAAAGAAAGCCAACACAACTATTTTTCAGCCCAAAATCTACAATACCATTTGTGCAGTCATAATATAACAAACATAACTTTTTTTCCACACCTTAGATTGAGGTGATTCCTGTGGCCATTTAAAGATAAGAGATTGGACTATAATTTCTATATTCAGAGCTTTGGTAATTCAGCCTAAAAGGTAGCTCAAAATCGAAGCAAATTTCAACACCTAAACAAGGCAAAAACATACTATTTTGAAAATTCACCAAAAAATCATTTCTTAATGGAACTATATGAATCATATGCTATTTTAAAGCTACATCTATTTTCCACAGGAGAAAATCTCACACAATTTACACTTAGGCAAAGAAAGTTATAAATCAAAACCTGACGATTGGTCAGCCTCTCCAGCATATAGAATTTTTAGGGTTTTATTCAAGAACGAAATTCTCTTTTTCCTAATTCATTTTATCTGTCTTACAACAACATAATTCTATCCAAAAACATGTTCTATAGGATTATTATGCATCAATTTAATAAACACATGCAATATACTTACCTTTGGAGACTCGAAATTCACTTTGCCCTCTTATTTGCTCCTTTCTCCAAATCCCTAGCTTCCAAAGTGTTTTCTAGCTTTTCTACTCTTCTTTACGCTAGGAACACTTAGTAGTTGGATGGAGGTTGTTGGATTCCAGCTTGAATGGCTGTTTCTATGGAGTTTGAAGATGATTTTTGTGAGAGAAATGAAAGTCACAAATTTAGGAAGAAAGGTATGCTTCTCTCTCTTTCTTCCTATATCTTTCTCTATTATTTACCATAGTGGAGTGTGGGCCCCTCCCAAGCATAAATGGCATAAAAGGGGTTAAGCTATGTATGTTGTGTCATGCCCAATAATAGTGTGTATGTCCCACTAGTCTATACCAATTTTAATATACATAATTTATAATTAAAACCAGAACAAAGTAAAACATGCATTACATATGAAAATTCGAGATTTTTAGTATGGTACAATGTAATAATTTCAAATACACTCAGTAAATTAAGAAAATTACAAATGAAAATGCATGAATTAATATTTTCTTGGAATGGAGCCCGCATCCTTCCCCCTCTTTAAATATCCAATCCTCCAGATCACCATTTATGCTAAAAAAGATAAGAATACCTCTCCCTCATTTTTGACTTTAACTTCCAGGATGCCTCCTCAGAGGTATGGTGTCTCCACAGAACTTTTACCAATGTAATAGTCTTGTTCCTTAAATTTTGTTCCTGAGAATCTAATATTTGGATTGGTTGTTCAACATAAGTTAGATCACCTGCAACCTGAAGTGGCTCATAGCTAATCACATGTGAAGGATCATAAACGTACTTCCTTATCATAGAAACATGAAAGGTAGGGCGAACTCCCTCAAGTGCTGGAGGTAAAGTTAACTCATAAGTAGATACTCCTATTCTAGCCAGAATCTCAAAAGGGCCAATAAATCTAAGGTTGAGCTTTCCCTTTTTCTTTCCAAACCTCATCACCCTTTGATTGAAGAAATCTTAAAGAAAACTTTATATCCCACCTCAAATTCCAAGTCCCTATGCCTCTAATTAGCATAACTAAATTGAGTTGTTCTGAACTTTTCTCGAATGATCTGAACTTTTCTATGGTTTCTTATAGATATGCAGGCCATATTTCAGATTGAAGCATCTGTTTCTCTCCTACTTTGTCCCAACAAAGAGGAGTTTTACATTTTCTCCCATATAATGCTTTAAATAGTGCTTTGCCAATGTTGAAGTGATAGATATTGTTATAAGCAAATTCTACTCGTGTTAAATGTTCAGTCTAACTTCCACGAAGCTCTAAAACACAAGCTCTTAATATATCCTACAGAGTCTGTATAGTCCTCTTTGACTGCCTATCTATCTGAAGATGATATACTATAGAGAAATTAAGTTTAGTTCCCAACTTGGTCTAAAAACTCTGCCAAAATCAGGAAACAAATCTCAGATCGGATACTAGTATACCATGTAATCTCACTATCTCATGGAAAAAAAATTTAGCCAGCTTCTCTATGGAATAAGTCACGTGACTGGGAGAAAATCCACTATAACCCAAATAGCATCAATTCGCCTTGGACTTCTAGGCAAACCTGAAACAAAATCCATAATAACATGCTCCTATTTCCACTTAGGAATAGAGAGTGGCTCAAGTAGTCTACCAGGTCTTTGATATTCAACCTTTACATGTTGACATGTTAAGCATTTATGAATAAACTCAGCAATGTCTCTCTTTATACCAGGCCACCAAAAGGATTGACACAAATCCCTATACATCTGGGTGGATCCTGGATGAATAGAAAATGACGAATTATGTGCTTCCTCCAGAATCATTCTCCGCAATCCCTAAGTTTCTAAAACTACCAATCTATCCTAAAATCTGACTACCTCATTTAATATATTGAATTCGGGCTTCCCCATTTTTGCATGTCTCCCTTGAGCTTAATTATCATTAGCTGCTCAAACTCAGCTATCATATGATGCTCTCTCGCCCATAGAGATGGACAGACATAGTGGATTTGCAGCTAAGTTCACCTACAACCACATTTGCTTTACCGAGTTGATATTGAATAGTAACATCATAATCCTTCAATAGCTCAAGCCATCTGCACTGTCTTAAATGCAGCTCCTTTTGATTAAATAAGTATTTAAGACTTTGATGATCAGTGAATATTTCATAGTGCTCCCCGTAAAGGTAATGTCTCCAAATCTTTAAAGCAACTGCAAGTTCTAGATCATGTGTCGGATAATTCACTTCATGAGGTTTCAACTGCCTGGAAGCATAGGCTATCACATTTTGTCCTTACATCAATACATAATCCAAATCAGTTCTAGATGCATCACTAAAGATCACATAACCCTGTCCACTGACCAGTAACGTTAACACTAGGGCTGATACGAGCCTATTCTTTAGAGTCTAAAAACTAACTTCACGCTATTCATCCCACTAGAAAGGTACATTCTTTCGAGTCAATCTCATAAGTGAAGCAGTTATCGAAGAGAAATTCTTAACAAATCTATGATAATAACCTACTAAACATAGAAAACTATATACCTCCGTAATTGTTATAGGTGTGGACCAGTTAACAACTGCTTTTACCTTCTTTGGATCTACAAAAAGCCCTCTACTTAAAACAATATGACCCAAGAAAGTTACTTCACTGAGCCAGAATTCACATTTACTTAGCTTAGCATATAATTTTTTGGTCCTCAAAGTCTGTAAAGCCATGTGGAGATGTTGCTCATGTTGAGCTCTATCCTTGGAATATATCAGAACATTATCAATAAATACCAAAATAAAATCATCAAGATAGAGTCTAAAAATACGATTTATCAGATCCATAAACAATGCTGAAGCATTAGTTAACCCAAATAGCATCACCAGAAACTCGTAGTGGCGATAGCAGGTGTGGAAAGTTGTCTTAGATATATCTTCCTCCCTGACCCTAATTTGGTGATAGCCTGATCTAAGATTTAGTTTAGAGAAAAATTTGGCATCTCTCAACTGATCAAATAGATCATCAATTCTCTACAAGGGATATTTATTCTTGATAGTGACTTAATTCAACTTTCAGTAGTCAATACACAACTTCAAGGATCCATCCTTTTTCTTTATGAATAACACTAGTGCACCCCAAGGAAAAACACATGGACGAACAAATCCTTTGTCCATAACTTCTTGTAACTGAGTTTTTAACTCCTTCAACTCAGCTGGTGCCATTCTGTATGGAGCTATAGAAATAGGAATGGTATTTGGCATCACATTGATGAGAAATTATATCTCTCAGATTGGACGTAATCCAACCAAATCATCTGGAAATACGTCTAAAAAATCTCGAACCACTGGTACATCAAGCAATTGAGACTCCTCATTCTTGCCTTCAATGACAGAAGCTAAGTACCCATGATAACCCTGGAAAGTATCTTTATTGCTCGAACAAATGATATAACTGGAGCTCTAATAAATCTATCACCGATAAACAAAATCTGCTACCATCCAGGTGGTGAAAAACAAACAATCTTTTGGTAACAATCAACACGTTCATAATTAGATGATAACCAATCCATTCCTAGAATTACATCTAGATTTATCAACTCTAAGGGTAGCAAATCAATGTTAAAATCATGCCCCTAGAAGCTCACAATGCAACCTCTATAAATCTCGGTAACCAAAACCTCATCTCCAAGTGGTGTAGCAACCCACAACCCTTGCTCTAGAGGTTTAGACCCATATGACAAATATGTAATAAATGCTAATGAAATGAATAAATGCGTGGCACCCGAATCAATCAAAACTCGAATATTATAAGAAAATAATTTCATCCTACTTGTAATCACATCCAATAATGCATGAGCCTCCTGAGTAGTAATTGTATGAATCCTAGCTTGACCTCCTGAGCCTAGTGGCATATCTTAAGGTCTCTCTACTGTGGCCATGATGGTAAAGCTAGTCTCGATGGTTCTGGCCTCAATAGAACTAGAAGGGCTACTACCTACTGAGTTGGTAAGGGTTTATGTAGATGAAAATGCTGTAAAGGAATAGTGTCACGCCCCGAACCGGAGTCGTGAACAGCCGCCCGTTGCCCTGAATGCTGGCTGGATTTTTACAGAAAATTGGACAGAACCTCCCCATAAATTGGAGGTCTCCCATGTACAAATAACCTGTTTAAACCTGTGAAATCCAAATCATGCTGTAAAATAAACAAATGGTCATCTCGGCCTCTCCAAAATCAACCAATTCCTACAGCCAACATTCAGAACAACACAAGGCCATAAAATTTCTAGCAGACCTAACCACAGATCTCTACTGTCATGCCCAACTAGAGCATGAGCATCCGCCACACCGAGCGGACCTAAATTTATACAAATGTATAACAAATTTCTCAAGTAACATTCAAATACGTATAATCGCCTCAATGCAAATGAAATATGAGAGTTTCGTAAATAAATATACATAAATTTTACAGTCATCCCAAAATAAGTACACGGCCAACTACGGACCTCAACAGGATTTCGCAGGGTCGAAAATATAATATGTAATTCATCTTTCAAATTAAACTTAAGATCTCACCGTCGTGAATCACCCAAATCCACCAAAATCTCCAAAATCTGAAGCGTCGCTCCGGCACAACAATAATCCTGTCTGGGGAGGGAGAGAGAAGGGGTGAGTACTCGGGGAAGAATCATCAGTGAGTGAGGGGATAAATCTCAAGTACTAATAGTGTAGGTGAATATTGGAGTGTCAAATAGTATTATTCGTAAAATATAACTCAAGTTTCGCAATAAATCATGATATGTTTAATAAAATGAACTCATTTATTCAATCACACGATATCACACATATATGCATCCATTTAAAAATCAAGTATAACATAGAGCTAGCCGAAAGAATCCTGGCAAGGGTTAACCATGACCAAGAACAGGCGCATCGGGGGTTTTGTTATGCAAAGTGTTTCAAAAATAGCTTTCTACCCCGACGTTAGCTCGTACAAGCAACTCCCAGTGCTAGACCGCCTATTCTGACGGACCTCCTCTTTCGGTTCAACTAGGCCCATACGGAACATCACAATCATGTACAAGCAACTCCCGGTGCTAGACCGCCTATTCTGACGGACCTCCCCAATACCTGGTTCAACCGGGCCCATACATATCACAATCACGACGTTTGCGGATACCTCTGGCCAAAGCGTATCCGGGCAACCCGTGCCTCTACAAACGCCCTTCGTAGCTACGGAATCAATCAAGTCATCATCATAGTATCGCATCACAAGTGGGCATCCCGGTGCCCTCACAGTTTATCAAAACATTTCAAATCCGTGTGCCAATACAATTTCATCAAAATCATTTCAAATTCAACAACCCAATGCAATGGTAGAATAGAAAACATTCAAGTTCTCAAATCATGGCACAATTTCATTTCATTCAAACATGGATGCATAGTCATAGAAATCGTAAGTTTACGACACTCCAATAATCACAAAATAGATTTGAGATTAAAGACCACACATCAAATCAATGCATATCAAAACATGTTTTGTTTAAAAACATGGTAAAATCAAATTTTCACTATTTAATGCAAGAGATTAGGGTCCTACTCACAGTATACGGGAGGGTGGTCACTCCCTATCTCCACAATCAAACCAAACTCGACTCATCGAGTCTCCAATAAGATCAACCTAATCAAATTATCACAATAATCATCAAATTTCCAATTAATCTTAGGGTTTATCATTTACCCTAAGTTTGTACAAACCTTAAATTCTTTGATTTATAAATCTACTCCAATATCATCAGTTTCATTCCATTTATAAGTAGATAACCAAATCAAAATCAAGCTAAATTCAAACCTAAAATCGTTCAAAATCGAAAACAAGTCGAAAGACATAAATTCCCTATAAATTAGAAAAATCTTTGAAAATTCATACACTTTTAAATTCTCATCCGATTTCTTCAAACCATATGTCATTTTAAAGGTATTGAAACCTATTTTCATAATATAGAGATTGTAATTAAATTACCTATATGTAACATCAACTATAATGTAAAACAACGCACCAATCCTTAGGCTAAAATCCCAAATTTTGACTGTTTTCATACATATGTCAAATTAAACTCAAAAAAAACAATTTAAATCAATTCGATTCGATTCTATCATTCCTTTGCATGATTCTTCTGTATCAAACAACCTAATTCGTGTAAATTTTTAAACTTAACCCTAACATTTAGGCATAGCATTTTTTGAAGTTACATTCTATTCCAATCGAACAAAATTTCTAAATGCATGTAAGCCTTTTCACCCTAAATTCACTCTAATTTCATTCAATTAATGAAAAGACCAAAAATCTCTTTACCTAGGCTTTCCGCAGTCCACAACCCTAACGTCCGTGCGCTTATAACTCAGTACGGACCTGCAATACTTCAAATTGAAGCAAATTTCAGTAGTAAATCTTAATTTATATAAGAATCAAAACTCTAAATCTATAGGTCAGAACTTTCGTCCTTACCTTCACAGGAAATGAGTGCAGGCAGTCTAGGGTGTTCGGTTGGGGCTTCCACAGGTGGCAGAACCTGCTCGCAACAGAGGGAAACAAGTGCGTGCGAGCGCTGGGGCAGGGACTGTCGCTCAAGGAGTCGCGCAAGTAGTCGCGCGCTGTCTCGCACGCGCGCAGGAGAGGGAGGAGCAGAGCGAGAGACTGAGGGAGACTGAGAGACAGTGAGCGAAATAGAGAGAGAAAACTCACGGGAGGGAGAGAGAAATAGCACGACAAAGAGATCGCGCGAAATAGAGAGAGTGATAGAGGCCGAAATAGAGAGAGACACAGAGTGAGAGATGAAGGCGGGTGGTTGTTCACGGTGGAGGGGGGTGGCGGTGGTTGCGATGTGGCGGAGGGCCACGGCGGGGAACGCGAAGGCATTCGCGAGGGAGTGAGAGAGAGTCGTGGGTGAGAGAGAAGCCGAGAGAGAGAAAATGAGAGAGATAGAGAGAGAAGGTGGTCGGCGACCGTGGGCGGTCGATGGCGAATGGCAGCGGCGGCGCGGCAGGGCAGGGCAGTGCGGCACGGGTGAGGGAGAGGAGAAGACGGATAGAGAAAGAGGGAGAGAGAGAGAAATTAGGGATTTAAGCCCTAATTTCGGGTTTTTTTTAAAAAAATTTATTTATTATTATTATTATTATTATTATTATTATTATTATTATTATCATCATCATTATTATTATATATTTCTTTTTATAACTAAATTATAAATAATTAGATGAGTAATTGTATAAATTAATAAGGGAAATATATATATATATATTTTTATACTCACTTTACGTTACGAATTACGGGAACGACATTATAATTATACCAAAAATTTAAATTAAAAACCCCAAAATCGAAAATCAATAAAATTTAAATATTTATATATATATATATAAATTGAGGATTATTTTATTAAATTCAAAAACAGAAATAATATACGAACACCGTAGTGCCGGTGTTACAAATAGGCTATGGCTACTCAGGCCTAAGGGGACAAAGTGAAGCATAATATCCCTGTTGAAAATAGGTGAAACAAAGTCTGATTCCTCCTTCACATGGCCTTGTTTGAAGATTCCCACAACTACGACATGATGGCCTTTTATGGGAGCTCTCTCCCTGCTCCAAACGCCTTTTCTTCTCTTTTTCTTCTTCATGCTTAGAGTTTAGACTTCCATTGGTCTCTTTCCCAGTAACCTTTCCTGTTTATCCTCAATATCAAACTCAAAAGCCTTAGCATTGCTCACTAAATCTCGATATATTGTGAAAGATTGAGCCACTAGGTACCTTTGGAAGAATGATCGCAGTCCTTTTCTGAACTTCTAAGCTCTCTTTTCATCCGTATCAACTAATTCCTGAGCAAACACTGACAATCTAGCAAAACAGTCCTCATACTGGTTAATAGTCTGATTGTCCTGACTCAAATTCAGAAACTCAGACATCTTCTGATCTCTAATAAATGTAGGTACATACCGCTCATAAAAGATCTAAGTAAAATCACTCCTAGTCACAAACTAGAAATCATTTCTGTATCGAAGTCTCAATTCTGAACTCCACCAATCATAAGCAGATTCCTTCAAATAATGACTGGCAAGTCTGACCTTGTACTCTTTAACAACCATAAACTCATAAAAGAGTCTTCATCAATCCCTAAAAAGCTCATCGACACCATCTTTCTGAACTCGGTCATTACCTTTTGGAATACCCAATCCTCTTGAGGTACACATATAATTCCTATATCCTCCTGCCCTTCTTTGTACTCAGTGGTTCGATCTCTAGTTGATCTAATCCGACCTGACTTATAATCGATTGATACCACTGGAGTCGTTGAAACTGACAGAGTTAAAAAAGTAGGGGTGACATGAGTGGCTGGAGAGACATCTGTAGTCTCACTCCTATCACCAGTTGAGATAGCCTCTCTATCAATTTATGAATGTCCCCCAACATAGTACCTACCAAAGCTATCAAATGTCCTAAAGCTTGTTATAGATCTGGCCCCTCTGGCCTCTGATCTCCTAGCACCTAAGATGAAGGCTCTTGCCTCTGCTTATCATCCTTATGCTCAAGAGTTATTTCATTTTATCTCTTAGTCTTAACCATTTTGTATCCTAGTGACCTAATGCATAAAAATGACAAACAACGCCACTCATGATATAATCCACCCTCTATCTAAAACCTATACCTATGGTCTCAAATCGTAGACGTAGATTATCCAAAACCTTGGGCTCTAATACCAACTGTGATGACCCGCTATCCATGCGTCACACCCCCTAGCAAGTAAGAGAATAGACACGCAATTGTAAAAGCTACCAGTTTGATTAAAATGCGATGTCCGGACTCGCGATAGTCACGCTCCCTATGTGTGATAACACGGAATGAGATTTAAATTAAAAGAAAATCATTTACTCGATCATTCCAAAAGGAAACTTGATAGAGTCTCCCCTATTTAGTGACTATTAGCCACCTGGGATTAATATGATAACCTGACATACATCAATATAATACTTCTATTATCAAACAAGCTGTCATCAATGGTACTCCTAGCTACCCAGCACCATACGCCATAATATACAAACACTTTATCAACAAGACTATAGATAAGGCTCCTCTATGCCAAACCATATATCTATACCAGCTACATGACTTGACTATTCAAAAGAACACAAATATGTACATGTCTCAAACAAGATACAAAGGTCAAAGATGAGTGGGGATCTAAATCCCTCAACTCAAATGCCTCTACCTTGGCCTTCCCTCTCAACTCCCACATCACCTGAAAATAATGATATTAGGGTTAGTATAAGCTAAGCAAGTACACGGAGAACCAATGGCATGCATTGCTAACAAATAAGTATCAAGATATTAACATCATCATACAATAATATAAACTTGGCAAATGTACAAGAAATACATATTATCACCAGCATTCTCAAGAAAACAACATGATTGACATTTATGGAGCTATTATTCTTTCTATCATGCCCTGACCCGCCTCTGGGCCGGGCACGCAACAACCGCCATGGCACCTCGATGCACGAGCACAACGTTCCATATATCGAGACATCGTAAGGCTGATAATAACATCCAATTAAATGTATCATAGACTAAAATAAATTCCCAAGTCATCACAAATGTCCCTCAATGCATCAATATATCAAATCAAATGAGAGTTATCATTTTCACAAGTCAAACATAAGTATAATACAATTATCCCAGGTATAATAAGTACAGTGGTCAATCTAAATACTCCCAAAATAAATAATAACTTCAAATAGATCAAGCGGAAGAATGGGTATCCATACCTAAGCCCAGCGTCTCCAAAAGAAGTTCAATAAAGTCAACGCTCAATCAAATCCTCAGTCCAATGCTAAACCTACGGAGGAATTATGAGGGGTGAGTACCTATGGGAGGGTACTCAGCAAGTGAGGGGATTGACATCGTGCTATTAATATTGGTGTGAAAATGGAGTGTCAAAGCCTGTATCAAATAGATATCAAGTGTGCAAATCAATCATGATATTACAATAAAATCATTTCATAGCACACGTATCAGAAAATAACATATGCATCCGTTATATCAAGTTATAAAGAGCCGGCCTAACAAATATTTCCTGCAATGGCTTACCGTGGCCAATGACGGGCGCGTTGGGAGTTTTTACAATGCAAGTATGTAGAAACACTGGTTCTATCCCAACGTTGGCCACAGGCTACTCAATTAAGCCTGCAAATATCACAAGATGATCAACAACATAGATCTGACATTTGGGGGATAGTTCTGGCCAAAGCCTATCCAGGCACAATGGGTACCCCTGCCAAATGTCCTTCGTAGCTACGGAATATTGCTATACAGTGGGGGAGTGGGGGGCACTAACCCATATCATGGAATTATCAATCAGCCGGGCATGCAGCCCAAAAATCTAGATCGTATCAAAAATCATATGCCAATAGATATAGAATCACATAAATATCACATGTTATGAAAAGTTGGTACAATATCATTTTATGAAGCACATGGATACATATCAGTAAATCGGCAGTTGGGACACTCCAAAGATCACAAAAAAACATTTCATAAAACAGTTAAATCTCAAGTGATCATATGTTCATAACACCATGTTATTTAAAAAGCATTTTAAAATAGGGTTTCCAATCAATAGCAGATATCAAAGTCCCACTCACCGATTAGGGGAGGGTAGCGTCCTCCCCAATAAAACCACAATGCGTAGAACAAGGCTCCCCTCAATCGAATCACCAACGAGGCTCTATAAATATAATGTAAGACATGAGTCACCAAAGAGGACATATGATGCGTATATGACGATGCAAATATGATGTAACCCTAGTTACATACAACCTAGGGTTTTCAAAATCAAATCTCGCATCATTATCGAGAATCGACCATAAGTTCCTCAACTGGGGTCGAAAATGAAGAAACTCCAATTTCTATGATGTAACCCTAGTTACATACACTTTTTGTATTGAACAAATCTCCAAACTCTCGTTGGAAGATTCCTTAAAGTTCACATTTCCTAACAAATCCAGATCTCACCTTCTATTCTGTCCCGTTTTAGTAAACGTCCCATATCTCACTATCTACTCATGCAAAAACTCTTATTTTTGACTATGTTATAGTTAAGACATAGGGATACAACTTCCTAGTTGGGCATTTTCAAGGATTCCTAGTGAAAGTCCATGAAATAGCCCCATTTTGCCCACATTTCATTTCAGAAGTCTGTTCTGTCAAATTTTTGCACAGGCCTCACAACTTTTAACACACAACTCCAAACATCCTCAAATTTTTACAGTATTTAGAAGAAACATAACTCTACATTTTTCATGTTTTGGATTTCTCCCAATTATGCCTAGAAGGGGTCTGAAATGGACCACTAAAATCTCTGTTTAGTTTTGGCCGGGAAGCTGAATCTTCTCTGCATAGTTTTGGGAGATTTTGTATAACGTATGATTCCCTTGTAAAAATTGGCTGAAATTTTCACAGTGAGTAAATAAGAGGGAGATCTACAACTTTTCTTCTTTGAGTTTTTGCAAACAAAAGTTAGAAGGGGGTCGTGCAACCCTACTATTTTTAGTGTTGAAAAATGGATGACCCTTTGACGAGTTTCAGAAGAATGGTTGTAACCTTTGGCACATGGTTTGGATTGAGGCGATTCTTATCTCATTGGAAAGATAAGAACAAAATAGAGCAAAACAGAACAGAACAAAATATGACTCTGCAGAAGAACAAATTTTGAAGTTCCACCAAAAATTCAGTTCATCTCCAAATCAACTGGATTATATCTCATTTTAAAGCTTAGGATGTCTAGAATCCAATGCAGAAAACTTCATGCCATTTGGAGTTGTGTAGAGGAAATTATGAACAAAAGAGTACATGCTGTCCATAACACATATAAGTGTTATAGCATTGAAAAATTAAATGTTATATTTTATTTTAACTATTTTATATAAGATTGAAGCCCAGAACATTTTTACTAGACTCCATATATATATATATATATACACTAATCCCTTTTCAACCATCCAAACTTTAACTTCAACCACACATTATCAAAGATACCCAACTCAACTAACAAAGTGCCACTATCAACTATCAAAATCATCATTCAATTACACAATATACATTCTAGGTCAAGATTCACACGCACACTCTTATTCAAAATTCTTTATCAAATTCTCCTCTTCAATACACCAATACAACACCATACATTTATCATATAAGTATAAACACATGCTTTTGTACAAATACACATTTCCGCATCACTTTAATTCACCAATATCACTATACATGCATACACTTTTATACCTCATTACATACACATATAAGCCTCCATTTTGCTTACTAGATTCATTCCCAATCTCTCCCTGATAGCATGCACTCTCTTGTTCTCTCCCATGGATTCGGTCAAGACATTTTACACCTAAACTAAACTTAAATCAACACATTATCATATCAAATGAAATGTCCTCAAGTCCAAAAAAAGTGCAGAATTTTTATACCTGAAGTTGTGGGGTCTCAAACTCCAAACAAGTGTTCTCCTCCAAAGATCTCTATTTTCCTCTTTGATCCAACTTTTCATCTACAAAGAGTCACCATGTTAGAGACTTCCTTTTGACTCCAAATCAATATATGTTACACATGAGGTAGAGAGGAAGCTTTCCCACCTAGATTTGTTGAAGGAAAATGGAAGGAATCATAGATCTCTTCACTTGAACCTCTAGGTTTCCACCTTTGAATCACCAAGCAAACCTTCTTCTCTTCTTCTAATTTTTGGATATGTTATACTAGGGTTTGTGAGGTTTTGATCTATGTAAAAATATTTGGGTGGGGTTGTAGAAAAATTTTGAGTTTCTCCTTCCTCTTCCTCATGGTTTTGAAAGAAAATGAAGGAGGCTCTTTTGTTTCTTTTGTCCTAGGGCTAGCCACGAATTTGGGGAGGAGAAGAAGAGGTTTTGGCTTTAGTTAATAGCTCCAATTAATCCTAGCCATCAATTTCTCAAGATCGACTTTTAACCCTTGGACTACATGTTAAAATTAGGGTTTTTCTTCTCTTTTTCACTCTACAAAGCCTCTTTCACCCTCTACAACTCATACACTTATTAAATTTGTGGGTCCCACCATTTTAAATCCTAAGGTTCCCATTGGTTTCTTTTAACTTCCACAAATCTCTCGCCTTTGGATTAATTTTCAAATAGTCAAAAATTTCAATGACCTTATGCTCACACTTGTTCAACCATTAGACCAATCACATTTCTTCCTCTCTCTACACTTTTCCAATTAGGGTTTTAGGATAATAAAATTAGTAGATTATTTCTAAGTTATTAAAATTTACAAACAAGTCCCCTAAACTTTGATAATTCCATTTTGACCCCAAAATTTTCCATAATTACTCTCTGGGCCCCTTACCTCATATTAAGTCTAACTAAGTCCATTTCATATCGTAATGAGGTCAATTAGTTTTTTCGGGGTCCATTACCGTCCAATTAGGGTTTTTCGGGCACTTTTTCAGAAATCCCTAATTTAGCTATACAAAGGGATATTTATCTGTATTTGAGGTCCTCATACACTTTTAAGGCAATTCTAATTATTATTTTACCTTCAATGGTCATTTTGAAAATTTTTAATCTCCGGCGATTTTAGCCGATATTTGTTTGGGGATGGTTTTATCAAAAAAATTTATTAGTGAAATTTCTATATCGAACGTGAGTAATATCATATATAGAATGAAAAATAGTATAAATACGAATACACGAATTTGTCAGTGTTACAAAATCTATAATAACAGATCTAAATAAGGGTAAAAAATTTAATGGCGACAATTATGACATTTGGTGCCATAAGATATCGTACGTACTGGAAGATCAAGATGCCTTAGAGTGCATCAATCAAATCATGCAAGACCCTAGAATTAGAAGTACTGCTTAGCAAAGGAGAGATCAAGAAGCTTAACAGGTATGGAAGAAAAAAAATTACACTGCACGTGGGATCCTGATCAGTTCTATGGTTGATGATCTCATACACGAATGTGAGCAATTCCCTACTACTCATGATATATGGGTATACCTCAGAAAGAAGTATAGAGGTACTAGTATGACCCGTCTGAAGAATTATCTATGAGCTTGTCGATGGTGAAGTCCACACATATCCTTCATTTATCATTGGTTTTTTTCACTAGGAACACGTTAGCTAGCCATTCGGAGTACCTGACTTCACAAATGAATCCGGCCGTCAACAATTTCTGAACTTCTTCTTGAATGGCACGTTGGCATTATAGGGCAAACACTCTTTCCTTCTGTTTGACCGACTTGTATCTAATGTTAATGGTCAACTTGTGGACTATAACCAAAGGATGAATGCCTTCAGGATACCAAGCAAAGACTTGTGAATGTTTGTATAGGCAATCGATAATCACTTCTTTAAGATGTGTTGGCAAGTTAGCCCCGACTCAAACAGTTTGGCTAGGGTCTCTAGTTAAGGAAATTTTAATCACTTCTTACACGGGCTCGAGCTTAGTTATTGGTTCGACATCATCCCTAAACTCTAGGGTGTCAGTCAGAAAGTTCTCATGTCTATCTTCAACCATAAAAAGAGCGTAGGGATCAAGGTCACTTCAAAAAGTAGCAATTCTTTCTGGTTTTCTAAACTTGACCCTTATATATTTCATACTGGGTAGTACCTCCAGTTCATCCAAACTAGAGGGCCGAGGATAGCATTGTAAGGCAAAAATAATTTCACCACATGGAAGAAGACTTTAGTGGCTATATGGTTGGGAGGGGTTCCCAAAGTTACAATGAGAGGAATAACATCTTCTAAATAGATATGTTTATCAGAAGTTCTTTGAGCGACTTGGTAGGAGATTGAAGGTAAGAGGAGTTAAGACCCACTCGCTAGAAGGCATTCCAAGTGAGGAGATAACAATCTACTCCTTGATTGATAAGAACTCTCTTTACGACGTGAGAGTCCACTCTCGTGGTAATAACCAAAGGATCTAAGGTTGACTCTGATTAGATCATCATCACCAAAGCCGATGATTAACCTTTTTCTCTAGACTGCTATCATATTCTGAATGGGAGAAAAAGGCAGATGGTATGTTTGTCCAGAGAGTTAGTTTGTTTTCCCATGGACGGCGCCAATCTGTTGCAGGTGAGTTTTGGCTCCATAGATTCCAACTCCTTTGATTTGAACAGTTACTCCAGAAAACGATTCAAAACCTACAAAAGTCTGCCAGAGGGTGCTCTGGCGGAGGAGACTTCGATACTTAAGTTAGAAAGAGTGGTTTTCAATAGAAATGAAACAGATTGTGCACAAAAGAGAGAGAGAGAGAGAGCTGAGAGCCCTATGATTTGTGTTTCAAGTGTTTGGTTTCTAAGAGTGTACCGGGATTTTGGTAGGTCAAATGTTTTTATATGTAGATCTCTTAAGAGCTGTGTGTATCCAAGATGTTATGACCCTAGTTTTCTTGTGAGGAGATCAAAAAATCTCGAGATTTTATAGTCAAATTGTGACGACCCGCTATCCAAACATCACACCCCCCGTGTGTGATAACACAGAAGGAGATTTAAATTAAAAGAAAACCATTTACTCAATCTTTGCAAAAGGAAACTTGGTAGAGTCTTCCCTATTTAGTGACTATTAGCCACTTGGGATTAATATGATAACCTGGCAGACATCAATATAACACTTTTATTATCAGACAAGCTGGTATCAATGGCCCTCCTGGCTGCCCAACACTATATGCCATAATATACAAAAACTTTATCCATAAAACTATAGATAAGGTTCCTCCGTACCAAACCATACATCTATAATTACTACCTGACTCAGACTATTCAAAAGAACACAAATAGGTATATGCCTCAAACAAGATACAAAGGTCGAAGATGATGGGGATCTAAATCTCTTAGCTCAAATGTCTCTACCCTGAGCTTTCCTCTCGTCTCCGAGATCACCTGAAAATAAGGATATCAGGGTCAACATAAACTAAGCAAGTACACAAGGAACCAATGGCATGCATAGCAAACAAATAAATATCAAGATATCAACATCATCATACAACGATGTAAACTTAGCAAACGTACAAGAGATGCATATTATCATCAGCATTCTCAATAAAATAATATGATTGTCATTTATAGAGCTATTATTCTTTCCCATATTCAATGTTCCAAATAACTTAATAATTAAAGAAAGGAATAGAATTTTGAACCAAACTAGTGTATGAGGGTCTAGATGAGTAAGCCAAAATTTGGTATTTCTAAATATAATCTACGTCTTTTCGGGTTAGACGCCTCAAACACTTAACTTGTTTCTAATTTTACCCTTGTAGGGAGAAAAGATACAACCTTAGTTCCTCAAGTTTTGCCCACAGGCTTCGCACAAGTTTTGGAACTCTATATACAATCCGTATTCTTCAAACTTTGCCCACAGGCTTCGCATAAGCTTTTGGAGGAATTTTCGTGCCATCACTTTCTTTTTACTTTTCTTTATATTTCTCATAAGTTAATCACTACCATTTATCACAAGATTTGCACAAGTTTTACAACCAAACATCACAAATAAGTAATTTGTATAGTTAGCCCACTTATAGCAATCCATTAGGCTATCTCAATGAGTTATTAACACAAACAAGTTTCAATAATATAGCCATATCTTGAACTGCAATGCAAGAATTAATATGAATCAAGTTTCCATACAAAATTTAGATACAAAGCTATAACTTTTATGTTCATAGTTAAGTTCAATTCCACTTGTGCAAATAAAGCCAACACAACCATTTTTCAACCAAAAATCTATAATACCATTTGTGCAGTCATGGTAGAACTAACATAACTTTTTTTACACGTCTTGGATTGAGGTGATTGCAATAGTCACTTAAAGATAAGAGATAGGACTACAATTTCTATGTTCAGAGATTTGCCTAATTCAGCCTAGAAGGCAGCTCAAAATTGATGCAAAATTTAGCACCAAAACAGGGCAGAAATAGGGTAAGTTTTTTGCAAAAACATATTAATTTGAAAATTTACCAAAAAATCATTTCTCAATGAAACTATAAGAATCATATGCTATTTGAAAGCTACAAAGGTCTACTTTCTGTAGGAGAAAACCTCACTCAATTTACAATTGTGCAGAGAGAGTTATAAATCCAAAACAGTAGATTGGTCAGTCTATCTTGCATACAGAATTTTTAGGGTTTCATTCAAGGATGAAATTCTCTTTTCTCTAATTCATTTCATCTATGTTCTTGCAACATAATTCCATCCAAAAACATATTCTAAAGGATTATTAGGTATCAATTTAACAAGCACATGCAAGGTACTTTCCTTTAGAAGCTGGAAATTCACTTTGCCCTCCTATGTGCTTCTTCCTCTAAATCTCTAGCTTCCCAAGTATTTTTCGGCATGTTTTATAGCTTTTTTACTCTTCTCTATGCTAGAAACACTTAGTAGTTGGATGAAGGTTGCTGGATTCGAGCTTAAATGGTTGTTTCTATGGAAGCTGGTTTTAGTGAGAGGAATGAGAGTCATGAATTTAGGAAGAAAGGTATGCTTCTCTCTCTCTTTTTCTTTATATCTCTCTCTATCACTTACCATAGTGCAGTGTGGGCCCCTCCCAAGCATAAGTGGCAAAAAAGGGGTTAAGCCATGTGTGTTATGTCATACTCATTAATAGTGTGACATGTGTCCATTATGGGTCATATACCAAACCCTAATTCGGTTCTCTTCTCGATCATTCTTATCCACCGATATGTCCCATTGGTGCATACCAATTTTAATATACAGGATTTATAATTAAAAGCATAACAAAGTAAAGCATGTATCATACATGAAAATTTATGAATTCTAGCATGGTACAATGCAATAATTTTAAATGCATTCAATAAAATATGAAAATTGCAAATGCAAATGCATGTTTAAATATATTTTTGAAATGGGGTTCAAAATGGGGCCTTACACAAATATTCTCGAGAGATTTGTGCTCTTCATCACTTCGAAAGTTTAACAATACTAGGAGATTTCTTTCCCTATCGATTAGATTTCATAGATCTCCTTCCTTATCTAGGGGAAGCATTTTGTGACCGAATAGGAAATAAATACTGATACAAATCTTAGTTGAGTATCACCCTTAGCCTATGAGGATTAAACGATCAATTCTTTGATGGCTTATAAGTCATCGGTTAAGGAAAGAGGGATAAAAAGTTGAAGCTATCGAATGCCCCTACGAACCGATTGTGTTGCTATCATTAGGAACTAATCAAGAGATCAGTCTACATTTGTTCTTCAGGGAGATAAATCCCTTGTCATGGTGATGCCAAAATGCTAGCCTAGTTAGGGATATTATGGTCTTCGGACACTGCCCCAATGGGTCTTTGGCTCATGTCCCATCAAGATTTAATATTTTTATAATGCTTCCATTATTTTCAACATCATATTAGAGCCAAATTCATCTATCTTTCATGTTCGTATTTCTTTTATGATGATATCAAAGGAATAATCAATATTTCTTTCTACATGGTATGAGAGCCCCTTTTGTGAAAGGGATATCTACCCACACACATGCACCTTTAGAACCAAAGAGAATTAGAATTGTAGCCATAGTCAGAGTTAGAGTCAACGTCAAAGTTATGGAGAAAGCTGCTCTTCAATGTTGCAAAAACACCTATAGGATTTTAGGTTTATAAATTATTTTCTTTCTCAAATTCAAGTTATTTTTATTATAGTACATTGAGTTAGAGAGAAAATGTTAAAATACATTGTGTATCAAAATCAAATCAATTTAATTTTTCTTCTTCTTTTTTATATTTACAAAATTTTGATAATGTTAGGGGTGAGTACTATTTAACTAAAATCGAAAAACCATTTTATCCTAACCACTTTTCACATTTCTAACATTTTGTTTGGTTTTCTTGGTTTTGAGTAAAACAAAATTTTAATTTGGTTATTGGGACGGTTATCTATTTTAACAATTTTTATTTCGATCAAACCAAATTAATCAAAATAATTAAAAGTATAAATACTTTTTGGATAATTTTTATTCATATAATATTATAATTAAATGTTAATAAATATTATAACTAAAAAAATTCTTAAAATGACGATACAATATTATAACCAAAAGTTTAAGGGAAAAATATTTTAAAAGTTACTTCATTGAATAATAATGTACTGTTAGTTATTTTTTATTTTATAAACTACGAGTAAATTAGTACTGTTAATTTAAAATTTTCATATTTTGTTATTTTATTTGAATTTTGAATTTTGAAATTTGAAATTTTTAAATTAACATTTGGTAAACTATAATTATCAATGAATTTTAAATTTTTAAATTACATTTTATAGTCATATATATTACATTTGCATAAATAGGACTAAAATATATTGTTATTTAAGTCCCTCGTAAAGAATTTAATCAATTTGAATAATAAAACTGAATTAATCATCTAATTTGATCAAAACGAATTTCGATTTTTACTTTATTATGCTAGATTATTATTATAAGAATTGCATAACTGAATTAAATCAATTATTTCAATTTTGATCAACTTGAATATGGTCGCTCACCCCAAACAAAGGGTTTTCATTAGAAACCCATTTATTGTAATAATTCAAATGAGGCAATGGAGTATTAGGTTTGATATTTTTATATTGGTTCCAATCTTTTCAATATGGTATTATAGTAATGTTCACCTATCCTTAATGTTCGATTTTAGATTCTCAATCTATACTTTTTTTTTTCAAATTCAATTGATTTTTACTATACCACTTTGAGTATGAGGGGGATAGAATATATTATGTATCAAAATTAAATCAATTGATTGATTAAATTTTGATATATATTTGATATTTCTTATTTTTATATTTCTATATAAACCCATTTTGTTATAATAATTCAAATGAGACCATCGAGTATTAGGTTTAATATTTTTATATTGTTTCCACTATTTTCAACATGGTATTAGAATCATATTTATTTATCTTTTGTATTCATATTTCTTTTACCAAAATAAATTTTACTATTTTTTTATCTATTGAATAAATAAAAAAGAAATTAAGAGATAGAGTAAATGAGCAGTACAAGTATTATTGGCCATACACAAATGAAAAGTACAAGAGAAATATCAGTAGAATACAAAGTATTATCGCCCAATGGTAAATTGTACATTCTATTATTACCTCATTTCAATGAATATTGGTGGCGGAGAAAATTTTGGTGGAAATAAAGAAAGTGAGGAATGGTGAATGACAAGTAAAAATTGAAAAATTGAATTACAGCAAAATGAAATGAAATCAAATGAAATCAAATCATATCAAACCAATTCTTATTAAGTATCAATGAATATTGAAGTGGGAGTGTTTGTCTGAGCCGGAGCATTCCCCCTATATATTATTGAGATTGCAAACCAATCCACCCCAACATTTCCTCATCACAATCTTGAACTTGCATAATCTTCTCCACTCTTTCTCTCTTTCTCTCTCAAATATGCATACTCATATTATGTTAGGAATGCTGGTTGCTCTTCTTATCACTACAAAATTAAAACAATACGCAGACGGTGACTTTTATTATTGGTGACTTTTAGTGATGGTTTTTTATAATCTTTAGAGACGCTTTCGCTGAAATCGTTAGGAAATGTATACATTTTCTGACGATATAAAATTGTCAGTCAGAAAATTTATCAACCGTTAGTAAAGTAGCATACCGTCTATAAAAAAAGATGTTCAATTTTGACAACTATTAGTTATGGTCCTTAAATATAGCAGGTATAGAGATAGTTTGAAAACAATCACTATATAACTCTTCTTTTCTATCTAATTAACAATACCATTTGTATAAGTTCTTCATATATACTGACTAATATATTTTACCATCTATAAATATCATCTAACATTCAGACGATTATCACTTGTCATCAACAAATGTGACAATCTTTAGTGATGGTTTGGAAAAAGTTACTATATGAGTTTTTTTAGTAACGGTTAAACCATATCATTGACATAAGTCTATATTTATGCTAACCTAATTAATGCACCATTTGCAAAAGGAATCTTCATTTAAAACAATTATTAATTGTCGTCAACACTATAGGTAGAGGCAACATATTGTAATTTTATAATAAATTATGGTGATAACTAGTAGTAATATAGTGGTAATTAAAATTGTGGTAAGTTTAGAATAACTAATAGTAATATGGTAGTAATATAGTAGTAATTTAAATTGTGTTAAGTTTATGTTAAATGATAGTAATATTGTAATAACTAATAGTAATATAGTAGTAACTTTAATTGTGTTAAGTTTTTGATAATTAGTAGTAATATAGTTGTAACTAATAGTAATTAGTGGTAAGTTAAATTGTGGTATAATATAACCAACAGTAATATAGTGATAATTAATAGTAATATAATGGTAACTAATAGTAATATAATAGTAAATTAAATTGTGGTATAACGTAACTAATAGTAATATAGTGATAATTAATGATAACTATGGTAACTTAAATTGTGGGTAAGTTTACAAAAATTAATATTAGAAATATAGTGGTAATTAGTAGTAAAATAATTATAAGTTTACAATAATCAGTAGTGATATAGTTGTAACTAGTAGTAATATAGTGATAATTTAAATTGTTCTTACCCGCCTTCAATTCCCGCCTTTCCGCCTTTAATTCCCGCCTAACTTAAATTGTCACACAATTTTTTTTTTTGAAAACATAACTTCCCGCTTTTAATTCCATCTTCTCTTTCAAAACCTAACTTTTCTCCATAATTTTTCACTTTCCATAACTTCCCGCCTTTAATCCTCTCCAATTCTAATTCATCTTATTATTCACTCTAAATGTTCATTTAAGAGTTTGTTCTAATTACCTCCCAACCATTGGACCAAATATAGAGAGTTTGTCCACCCATTGGATGAAATGAGATTTATACAATTTAGAATTAATACCTGGACATGAGAAATGAACTAATTTGGATTGTTTTCGTGGTATACAAAAGCACCATTAACGTAATATGAATTTACATTACTACATTATTATATGTAATGCTAAATTATATAATTATATAAGATTAGTCGTTTGGATCAATTTCAATTTAAGATAGACTCAAGTGACATTGTAATTCATAATTTAAGATAAACTTAATAGTGCCGTGCCATTGTAGAGCACTATTACAATATGAAATCATGTAACCAATTAATACATAATATATAGTCGTACTATGACAATTCTTACATAATTCATTAACAAATTGGATGTTATTAATTTAAATAATAGTACATGATATTTAATATTAGTAAATAGATAAAATTGGTAATGAAAATTAATATTAGTAGTATTAGTAATTTAAATAATACTATATAATTATATAAATTAGTAATTATCAATATTATATAATCTAATAATCAATATCCAATATCCATCCATTTTAAAGTTTGGCTAAGGCAATGAAATCTGATTTATCCGATTGGAATTTATCGAACTAGTTAGTGTAGTTTGCTAGTATAAAATAGTTTACTTCTTCCTCGAGGTACATTATAATATCTCTTCACTTGGATTAATTTTTTATATGATTAGTTATTGTTATGTTATATTATCTTATTATTAAAATTATGAATAATATTTTATATGTTAAAAAGTAAAAAAAAGAAATTATTAGTGGTAATGCGGGCACCCGTGCACCCTCACGAGCCCCCGCGTGCGGGGCACCATTGCGAGCCCCGACGTGCTAGTGGTAAGTACTGATAATTGGTGATAAGTAGTGGTGTGGTAGTGGTAAGTAGTGATAATTGGTGATAAGTCATGGTAATGTAGTGATAACTAGTGGTAAGCAGTGGTAACTAACGATACGTAGTGGTAATGCAGTGACCATGTGATAGCGGTAAGTAATAACTATGGTGGTAAGTAGTGGTAAA
The DNA here is from genome assembly GCA_037126225.1 of Dillenia turbinata. Classification (NCBI taxonomy): domain Eukaryota; kingdom Viridiplantae; phylum Streptophyta; class Magnoliopsida; order Dilleniales; family Dilleniaceae; genus Dillenia; species Dillenia turbinata. The sequence continues at coordinate 24,619,372 of JBAMMX010000022.1, forward strand.
TGTCTGCACTTGTGTTTTTAATAATCATAAAAAACAAAAAAAGTAAATTCTAAAAATTAATTATATGATATAATTTTATATAAATTTTAACAAAAACAACAAATAAAAAAAATGAGAATATTATATAATTTTATATAAAATCGAAAACTAATCTATCAATATAATTAATTAAACTAATATAATTAAATAATATTAAATATCATGAAATTAATTATACCAACATAATTAATTACACTATTACATTCTCATACCTGATAAAAAAGAAACAAAAAAAAAAAAAAACAAAATGAAATTGTAAATTGTTTAGTTAGGACATTTGGACTAAATTGTAAAATAATTACTATTATATTAATATATATTTCTATATATTACTAATATATTAGTATAACTACATGTTATTATATTATATATTAATATATTATATTATAATAACTACTATTATTATATTAATATTATACACAACATAGTATTATATTTTATATTATCGTATTACATATTATTATATTATATTTTAACACATTAGTATTAGATTATATACTACTATATATTAATATTACATACTATAAGTTATTATTATATATTATATTAGTATATATGTTGTATTAGTATTATATTATGACAAATTATAATATATTTTTTGAATTACTTATTAAATTATAATATAGTTTTAATTATATTATATGTTCTACAAATTCATAAATTTAATATTTCATTTTTTCTGAATTTAAAACAATTAAAAAATGAAATAATAAAAAAACAAAAAAAAAGGGCGGGCGCCAGGCAGGGGCTTCCTGGCACCCTCCCCAACTTATCATTAAAAAAAAAACAAGTGAATAAGAAAACATATTTTATGATATGTAGTAATTTGGCAAGAATATAATACTAATTAATAACCTTTCAAGAAAAAATATTATATATTATATAAATTCCTAGAAAAATACAAGGAAAAAGATAAATGAGAATATATAGTAATTTTGTGATAATAAATGATAATAAGTTGTAAGTTCGTGATAACATGATAAAAAGTGGTAAGTTATGAGTACTAATGTAAAAAAAAGCAGTGAAGAGTAAAAATGTGAAAAAAACGGTAAAGAGTAAAATTATGAAAAAAAAAAGTGGGAAAGAAATGCGGGATTTTGAAATTTTGTATGTGAAAATGGCAGTCATATGACTAAATCGCGAGCTTCTCCTTCCCTCTAAAAAGCTCTCATCTCAAAATCTACAAAAAATTGCAACTTGACTCAAGTCTCATTCTATCGCATATTTTCAACCAAAAATTGAAAATTTTTCTTCCCCTTACCCATCTAAACCTCTCACTCAAGCTTTCACCGCAACAAATCTACAATACCAACAACTTTGCAAAATTTTACAAAATGGAAATTGTTTTCTTTAAAAAAAAAAAGTTATTCTAGATTCTACTACATTTTAATACATTCTTCTGAATTTTTCTAGTTATGATTATGGGATGAAATAAACGACAGCTGACCATGAAGAATAACAATTATCCACTTTTAGGTTTCTTCAATACCTGGGTGTACATAAAAGCCAGCCATCATCATCACCATCTGAATCCATTTAAAAGATAATATTTTTATTTACAACCATTTTTTACAATGTACTAGGTAATTATATTCTATTAAATTTCACTATTAATTTTTACTGACTTTTATTAACAGATTGACATGAAAGATTGTGAATAAAGTTGGTCACCTGCTTAGATTTGATACTAAGATTATGCCTTTAAATTGAGATTGACTTTTTGGTGATCTAAGTGAATATTTTTTGTTTCAACATCTCAAAAAGACATGCAGTTGCAATTGTGGGACATGCGATCTCTTTTTTTTTTGTCTATGTATCCCTCATTCTACTTAATATATCAATCATTCTCATATATCAATACATATTTATATTATTTTTTTAATTTTTGTTATTTTATGGTCTCTATACTATCTTAAAAAAACCCTATTATATTAAAACATTTCATATGTGGTGACATACAGACTAGCCTGGTGCCCGTCCCTAATAGGCGGGTGCCCACCAAGGGGGGGCCTGGTGCCCGTCCCCCATATGCAGTATATGTGTATTTGTTGATGTAGAGATTTTTTTTTTTTTTATGTTGATGTATATATGTTGCAAGATGTAGTGATAAAGTGCTAAAGAATGGTGTTGGTGATGAATATTTGTATGTCAAGATCTTATTAAAGAGGTAATACATTCTTCTTTAAGTATACATTGGATTAAATTGATCCCATGAAGTAGGTTTGTTCTAATAAACTAGCAAGGTCAATGAGCTATAGTGATTCTATGATATCTTATCCTGTGATGACCAGTAAAAGGATTTAAATATTAAGATCACTTCTGGACAGAATTAGAGAAAACTCAAAATATAAAACTTTTAGATCTCTGTCTTATCTTTCAAATGAAATAACATTCACTTGCATCGGAATAGTATGATGAAAGTTACAATGTTTGTACTAAAACTATGCAGAAGTAGTCTTAAAATCGAAACTGAAATGAAAATAGAATTTTATAAAATTATACGTTTAAAATAAAAAAATACTGTTAACTAGAAAGTTTTAGATCTATGTCTTATCCTTAATGTGAGCTAAGAATAAATTAAATTGGAGAAGTAAATAGGGAGATATGTAAATTATCCCAAAATTGTGCAGAACTCGTTTTTGGAACTTAGACTAAAAAGTTTTAAAAATTCTATAAATTCGTGTAATGGGAATTTGGAGATGAGTTGAACATGAAAAATGTAAATATATGTCTTAGCTTTAATTAACAATTTGAATCACTCCATTCTGAGTTATATCAAAAAAGTTATGAAGTTTTTTCAAAGACTGCACAAGAGTAGAACTTGAAAAAAAATGAAAACGAATAGTAGATGTATGGGATTAAACAAACTAGGGTAAATTGGAATCAGACTAAATCAAATTTGGATGAAATTATTGAAATAAATAGGGTGGATTGACATATATATGTTGTTGTCTTAAGAGTAGACGATTAAACTACAGTCGAGGGACAACTCAGCTGAGTAGAAAGGTTTTAGGGAAGTGGTGTACTCTTCCCGTACATGTGAGTGGGTCTTACTGTTACCATATAGTTAATAAGCAAAACTATATTTTATCATTTTCAAAGCAAGATTTGTGAAATGAATTATGAAATGACTTGTTAAATAGTTTGGTATCGATTTTGTGATAAATGGAGTATCCAAAAAATTTCTTTTAAATATGCATCCGTGAATTTCGATGAAAAATATATGTGCTGTGTTTGAACCATGAAATGTACTTTAATGATATTTATATGAAAATACATGAGGTATCAGATTTTATAATTTTCCTTAACTTATATGGCACGATTGTTTGATTGATGATTTTGATGCGAGACTAGGTTCTTGGGCATTAGTACCTGAATCCCCTTAATCATAGATCGGTGATAGTACTTATAGCCATGATATTATGATACAATACGCGTTGTCCCGCACAGACTCACCTTATATGCTATAGCAGACCTGTCTCATTCTATAGATAGTCGCACGATTGCGATGTCATCGAGACGTAGACACTCCACATGGTTAGGTGGCATGTATATGAGACTAGATTTTCGGACTAGCCAAGTTGAACCGAAAGGGGAGGACTAAATGATGTTTCATCTAGCACTTGGGAGATCTGATGCCAACGCCAAGGTTAGGGTTTTTTATCCATTTAAAAGAAAAACCCTTGGTGGCTAGTCATTGATTGAGGCAGACCTTTGCCGAGAGCTTGTTTTGGCATGACTCTACGATTTATGATAGAAAATTTGGATGCATATGTTTTATGGATGATGATATTAGAGAAATGTGTTTAAAATTGTCATACATACTTGAAATATGGTATAAATTATATTTATATATATATAGTTTTAATACTCCATTTTCACACCACTTATTAACTACATGTTACGACTATTCACTCACTGAGTAAATAATTTTACTCACCCCTCACTTCTTTAAATTTTACACAGATAGTATTTAGAGGGATACGTTGATAGACATCGATGTACACAAATTTCAGAGACTATCGTTAAAGACATATCACGGTATGGAACTTCTGTTGTATCTTTGAGAATATTAGTTGATCATGTTAGAATGATTGTACGAAACAAAGGAACTTTCTTTTGCAGTATATATATATATATTTAAGGACTTTTGTATTTAAATACTAATAAAATATTTATAATTGAAATTTATGATTAGCCTTGCATTACCTTGAGGATACGTGGCAGGGTTAGGCTGGTGTCTGAGGTAACAGGCGACTGTTCACGACCTTTGGATCACGGATCAGGGTGTGATAGTTTTCTTGGTATCAGAGCCCAAGTTCATTGAGCCTGAGTTTTATGAAAGATTTTTCAAAATTTTCCAAGTATTGTTTCCAAGGTCCTCAATATTTTGAAATAAATTTGAAAGTTTCCTTACAGTCATAAAATCCCTAAAGATGATCTTAGGCAAATGAGTTCATTCCCTTTAGGGGGTTAGATCTGATAGAGGTCCTTTCATTTTAAAATCATGCCTCCTAGGCACCGTGTGAGGCAGACTAGCAGAGTTACATCTATGCACCAGAGGTCGCGTCATCTTCGCATGCACCCTTTTCAGTACCACCTCAGCCTACACAGTCAGCTGGGATTCCGACGCTACCACCAGATGCCTTGAGACAGTAGCACGAGTGGTAGAACAATTATGGGGCACAGACGCCGCCCCTACCAACACCTCCGGTAGTTTCTGCTCCTGCGGCACCGACTTCTACACCGGCTGCCCCTACTACTTCTATGTCTGCCCCGAGCGACAACACTACTTCGGCACTCCGTCGCATTCATGAGCTGACCCAGTTGGTCAAAGAGATTCGATAGCTGGGTTGCACCGATTTTGATGGATCCGGCGATGCTATGGCAGCAAAGCATTGGGTAAACCGGAGCCGCCGGGTGTTGACAGACTTGGGTCTAGAGGACGAGTAGAAGTTGAGCGTTATAGTACGGTTGTAGATGGTGATACTCTTACCTGGTGGGAGACCGTGATAGATGACTCTATAGAGCCCTTAGGATGGGAGGACTTCTTGAGAGAGTTCGATGGTAGGTACTTCTTGGAGTACCAGCAAGACCAAAAAAGGACAGATTTCCTTCATCTCCGCCAGGGGACTAGATCTGTTGCAAAGTACGAGGCAAAGTTAAGGAGACTATCTGCCTTCGTCCCCGATTTGGCCATATAGAGGTAGCTTCAGTTCAAGTTTGAGGATGGACTTAACTTAAACATCCGGAAATACATGGCGGTGACGAAAAATCACTCATTCATGGAGGTCTTGAAGTTAGCCTACCACGCTGAGGATATCGTACGGGTTGAGACTAGGTAGAGAGAGAGTCGAGACCAGAATAAGAAGAGGCCTGGATTTCAAACCAATTAGAGTTCGAAAAAGGGCTGGAGTCAGGGCCCTCAGAGAGATCCCACAACTACAAGGTCAGTTGGTTTTCCCCAGGGGCCATGCCCTCAGAGTTCTTGAGCCCCCGCCCCTATTGTCGGATCAGTGAGTTAGTTTGCTGGGCTAAGGAAGCCCCTATGCCGTAATTGTGGTAAGACTCATTCGGGATTCTATAGAGAACCTACGAGATGCTATCATTGTGGGAAACCGGGACATATTCATAACACTTGCCCAGATTTGGGATTCGGGGGACAGCCAAGTCAGAGTCGTCCGAGTGGACCATGTGAGAGTTAGCCGAGAGCATCTGCCCCATCAGTTCTTACCGCTCCACGGACTGTGGCCGAGAGCAACACTGTCCCCGTTCCTCAGCGACAGCAGCTGAGGACTCAGGCTCGCGTCTTTGCAATGACGCACGAGGAAGTCCAGACCAATCCTGAAGTGATTACAGGTAACCCTCCGGTAGACTCTCCTATATAGCTTTCATCTCTTAATAGTTATTTTGAGGCATGATGTACTATAATTACTCATGTAATTCTCGACATGCTAAGATACTAGAAGTCTCAATCCTTTTGATATATATATGTATATATATGTTCTCATGTTGACTTCTGGAGTAAATAAAGGTTGATGATCCTCTTTTATTTAAATTCGCCATTAGGTTCCATAAAAATCTCCAGAGTTCACGCCCGAGTTTTGATAGATATCGGGTCAAATTTTTCATATGTGAGCACCCAGTTTGCTCAACACCTTGATAAACAACTCTCTCCATTGATTGAGGAGATATTGGTTATCATGCCATTGGGCAAGCAGTTGGTTCGGGATTCTGTTTACTGGGGCTGTGAGATATGGATTGGGGAGGTGATTTTAGAGGCAGATCTAATAGCTCTCGACATATTTGATTTTGATGTCATCTTAGGGATGGACTGGCTGAGTTGTCATCAAGCCACTATTGACTGTTTCACAAAGGAAGTAGAGTTTCGAAGGTCAGGACAGCCATCACTGATATTTGCAGGAGAGAGAAGGGTACTTCCCCGATGTGTTATTTCAGCACTGGAGGCTAGGCGATTGGTACGCCGAGGATATACAGCCTACCTTGCCCATGTAATAGACACCATAATGAAGGCCCAAGGCTTGATGAGGTCCCAGTGGTGCAGGAGTTTGCGGATGTGTTCCCTGAGGAACTACCTGGGCTACCTCCAGTTCGGGAGTTTGAATTTAAGATAGATATAGCTCTCGGACAATACCAATTTCTATTCCGCCATACAGATTGGCACTAGCTGAGTTGAGAGAGCTAAAGGTCCAGTTGCAAGATTACCGTCAATTGAACAGAGTGATTGTCAAGAATTGGTACCCGTTACCACGTATAGATGATCTATTTAATCAACTTCAGGGAGCCCGAGTCTTCTCGAAGATTGACCTGAGATCTGGGTATCATCAGTTACTAATCAGGGGTGAGGATGTACCCAAGACTGCTTTCCGTACGAGATATGATCATTTCGAGTTTCTGGTCATGTCATCTGGACTGAAGAATGCCCCAACCGCATCATGGATTTGATGAACCGGGTATTCCATGACTACCTCGATCGATTTGTTATAGTATTTATTGATGACATACTTGTATACTCACGGAGTGATGAGGAGCACTCCTAACATCTTCGATTTGTACTACAGATGCTCCGCGAGAGGGAATTATATGCCAAGTACTCCAAGTGTGAGTTTTGGCTCAGACAGATCGGTTTCTTGGGGCATATTGTTTTTGTAAAGGGTATTTATGTTGATCCACAGAAGGTTAAAGCCATCATGAGGTGGGAGCAGCTGCAGACAATTATTGAGATCAAGAGTTTCCTCAGACTTACTAGATACTATCGAAGATTTATGGAGGGATTCTCCAAGATTGCTACCCCATTATCTAACTTGACACGAAAGGGAGTCAAGTTTGTCTGGGATGACCGTTGTGAGAAGAGCTTTCAGGAGCTCAAATAGCGGTTGACTTCAGCACCGATTCTAGCCCTTCCCACCAACAGCCAGGAGTATGTATTGTACAGTGATGCCAGCCAGCAGGGTTTGGGCTGTGTACTAATACAAGACGATCGGGTCATTGCATACGCCTCTAGACAGTTGAAGAGGCATAAGCTGAACTAACCAACCCACGATCTCGAATTGGTAGCCTTAGTCTTTGCATTAAAGATATGGTGACATTATTTCTATGGGGTGACATGCCAGGTGTACACAGACCATAAAAGCCTGAAATACTTATTCATGCAGAAGGAGCTCAATCTGAGGCAGAGGAGATGCTAGAGCTTCTCAAGGATTATGACCTTATTATAGACTACCACTCTGGCAAGGCGAACGTAGTTGCGGATGCTCTGAGCCGCAAGTCATCCTCTTCCTCATCTTTCAAGAGTGCCTACCTCTTGTGTCTTATGGGACTTTGCTCGTTGGGAGTTAGTTTGGCTAGTGATGAGCATGGTGCACTTCTAGCTAGATTTAAGGTGTGGCCGACTCTTCTTGACCGCATTCGAGAGCTCCAGGGTTCAGATGAGGAGCTACAGGGCATTGTTGAGAGGGTCTATAGAGGAAACGATGGAGATTTTAAAGCTCGAGAGGATGGACTCGTAGTATTCAGAGACCAAGTTTGGTTCCAAATGATAGCGATCTCAGGAGTGCTATACTAGATGAGGCCCACTCTTCTGCCTATGCGATACATCCAGGCAGTACTAAGATGTACCGGACTATCAGAGGGAGCTATTGGTGGGTCGGGATGAAACGGGAGATTGCTGAATTTGTAGCCAGATGCTTGGTATGCCAACAGGTAAAGGCAGAGCATCAATAGCCAGCTGGTTCACTTCAGCCACTTCCTATTTCTGAATGGAAGTGGGAACATATTACGATAGATTTTGTTGTGGAACTTTCACGGAGTCCAGCATGACATGATGCTATTTGGGTGATTGTTAACAGACTTACCAAGTCCACCCATTTTCTACCCACTCGTAGCAGCAATCTACTGGAGGGTTTGGCTCGCCTATATATAAGTGAAATAGTCAGACTTCATGGGGTTATGTCGATTGTGTCAGACAGAGATCCTCGTTTTACCTCGAGGTTTTGGCCGAAACTATAGGAGGCCATGGGTACCAGGCTACACTTTAGCACTACTTTCCACCCCCAGACAAATGGTCAGTCAGAGAGGACCATCGAGACGTTAGAGGACATGCTGAGGGCATGTGTGATGGATTTCAGAGGTAATTGGGAGCAGTACCTCCCGTTGGTGGAGTTCACGTATAACAATAGTTATCAAGCCAGTATTGGGATGCCACCATACGAGGCCTTGTACGGGAGAAAGTGTAGGATACCATTATGTTGGGATGAGGTCGGAGAGAGATGACTCAGCAGTGTTGAGTTGATTGAGGAGACTCGAGAGAAGGTGAAGGTCATCCGTACTCGGATGAAGGCTACTCAGGATAGACATAAAAAGATATGGTCTTTTTACTGGTATCTCCCTGGAAAGGAGTGATACGATTCAGACAACAAGGGAAACTCAACCCCAGATACATTGGACCATTCCGAATCCTGAAAAGGATCAAAAAGATAGCTTACAAATTAGATCTGCGAGCTGAACTTACACATATGCACGACATATTCCATGTCTCTATTCTGAGAAAATATCTACCAGATCCCTCTCATGTGCTAGAACCTCCACCAGTGGAGCTAAGAGACAACCTGAGCTTTACTGTTCAGTCTGTGGCTATTCTTAATAGGCAGACTAGGAAGCTGAGAAGCAAAGAGGTGCCCTTGGTTTGAGTTTTATGGAGGAGTGACCAAGTTGAGGAGCAGACTTGGGAACCGGAGGATGCTATGAGGAGACAGTACCCCGAACTTTTTTATGTATAGTTTCGAGGACGAAACTTTATTTTAGGGGATTAGAAAATGTAACATCGACTCTCGGTGTATTATTACTCTCCTCATATTTATATATATGATATTCCATCCATTTTGAGACACATGATTTGAAATTTCTAAAACGTTTCCCTTAAAATCGCTTAAATCGAAAATTTTATCGATAAGCCGAAAACTTTCTCGAAAAGTGCCGGCAAGCCCTAAAATCACTAAAAATGGCTAACGAAAGTCAAAACACTAAAGTATAAGCATAAATAAATGAATTTGAAAATTTAAAAAAATTTCAGATTAAAAATCGCATAGGGTCAAATTTACAATTTTGAAAAATTCAGGGACTAAAGTATAAATATGAGAACTTGAGGGACTAAGTTTGAAAACCAGCCATTGAATGACAATTGGAGATCAACCATTGGCCAATAGCACACTTAGTGGCTGCATAGGACATTCCACTACCAAAGTTTGAAGAAGGTTGCTTGTAAAGAACAAAATGATGCATGAAATGTGATTGAAAGGGTTTTTTTAGTGGTTTCTTGTGTCTTCTTTCCTCTTGGCCGAATTTGATACTTCCTTTGCATGCATGGTGGTTGCTTGCTGCCATTTCAAGTATATAGAGGAGTCTTGACAAGTGTAGGATGAGATAAAGCATGCAAATTAAATCAAGGGTCAAGATATGTTGATTTGGTTTATATAAAGACCAAAACTAACTATTTTATTCATTTTCTCTTTCATTCACCTCAGTTGGACGAAATTTTAGTAAGAAAAGAGAGGATTTCTTGTGTTCATCCAAGCACTTGAGGTGCTGAAGAGGTAAGAAAAATCTTGGTTAATAAAATTTTAATTGTTTAGATTGCATTAGCATGATGTAGAGATTTTTTTTTTTTTATGTTGATGTATATGTGTTGCAAGATGTGGTGATCAAGTGCTAAAGAATGACATTGGTGATGAATATTTAGATTTCAAGATCTTATTAAAGAGGTAATACATTCTTCTTTAAGTATACATTGGATTAAATTGATCCCATGAAGTAGGTTTGTTCAAATAAACTAGCATGGTCAATGAGCTGTAGTGATTCTATGATATCTTCTTCTGTAATGATTAAAATTTCGATTGGTTTGGTTTTGGTAAAACTAGACTATATAAGCTTTAAAATGAGCTATGGTTCAAAATGTTTCATTAAGAAATGAAATTATGGTGAATTTTAGAAGAAAAGGTAAAAATCGATGTTATATTCACTGTCCTGTGCTAGACTAGTAAATTGATTTAAATATTAAGATAAATTTTGGACTGAATTAGGAAAAACTCAAAACATGAAACTTTTAGATCTCTATCATATCATTAAAATGAGATAACATTCACTTGCATCGGAGTAGTATGATGAACGTTATGATGTTTTTACTAAAACTGTGCAGAAGTAGTCTTAAAATCAAAACTGAGATGAAAATGGACTTTTAGAAAATTATACGTTTGAAATCTGAGAATGGTCTAAACTAAAAAGTTTTAGATCTATGTCGTATCTTCAATTTGAGATAATAATAAATTAAATTGGAGAAGTAAATAGGGAGATATGGAAATTACCCCAAAACTGTGTAGAATTGGTTTTAGGAACTTAGAGTGAAAAGTTATAAAAATTCTATAAATTCGTGAAAAGGGAATTTGGAGATAAGTTGAACATGAAAAATGTATATTTATGTCTTATCTTGAATTAGGAATTTAAATCACTCAATTCCAAGTTATATCAAGAAAGTTAGGACTTTTTTCCTAAGACTGTGCAAGAGTAGAACTTGAAAAAAAAATGAAAATGAATTGTAGATGTAAGGGCTTAAACCAACTAGGGTAAATTGGAATCGGACTAAATCAAATTTGGATGAAATTATTGAAAGAAATAGGGGGGATTGACATATATATGTTGTTTTCTTAGGAGTAGACGATTAAACTACACTCGAAGGGCGACTCAGCTGAGTAACAAGTTTTTGGGGAAGTGGTGTGCCCTTCCCGTAGATGTGAGTGGGTCATACTGTTGTCATATAGTTAATAAGAAAAACTATATTTTATCATTTTCAAAGCATGATTTGTGAAATGAATTATGAAATGACTTGTTAAATTGTTTGGTATCGATTTTGTGATAAATGGAGTATCCCAAAAATTTCTTTTAAATATGCATCCATGAATTTTGATGAAAAATATATGTACCATGTTTGAACCATGAAATGTACTTTGATGATATTTATATGAAAATACATGAGGTATCGGATTTCATAATTTTCCTTAACTTATATGGCACGATTGTTTGATTAATGATTTTGATGCGAGACTAGGTTCTCAGACATTAGTACCTGAATCCCCTTGATCGTAGATCGGGGATAGTACTTATAGCCATGATATTATGATACAATAGGTGTTCTCCCGCCCAGACTTACATCGTTTGCTATATCAAACCCATCTCATTTTATAGATAGTCGCACAGTTGCGATGTCATCAAGACGCAGACAATCCACATGGTTAGGTGGCATATATACGATACTAGATTTTTGGACTAGCCAAGTTGAACCGAAAGGGGATGACTGATTAACGTTTCAGTCTAGCACTTGGGGAGGTTCGATGCCAATGCCAAGGTTAAGGTCATTTATCCGTTTAAAAGAAAAACATTTGGTGGCTCGTCATTGGTCGAGACAAACCTTTGCCGAGAGCTTGTTTTGGCATGACTCTATGATTTATGATAGAAAATTTGGATGCAAATGTTTTATGGATGATGATGTTAGAGAAATGTATTTGAAATTGCCTTACATACTTGAAATATGGTATAAAGTATATTTATATATATATGTGGTTCTAATACTCCATTTTCACACCACTTATTAATTACATGTTATGACTATTCACTCACTGAGTAAACAATTTTACTCACCCCTCACTCCCTTAAATTTTACAGAGATGGTATGTAGAGGGACATGTTGATAGACATTATTACGCGATTTAGGTATATCATGATTTCGGGCAAGTATACCCTAGCCGAATATTGTATATAGTGCAGACAAGTGTCGATCCCACAAGGATATTTTATACTACCAAGTATAAATAACCTTAATCTAAGTTGAACAAATCAAATCAAGTTGTCAAAATTTTAGAAACTACTTAAAACAAAATCTAAAATATGAAACTCTAATATTATAAAAACCCTAGGACATCGATTTCATTTATTTTTATCTTTCTACACGGTCAAATCTCTTCAATCTCTAAGTTTATTGGTTAATGATTTACTATTGATGATGGTAGAAGTTTCTAAATTAGATTCACCCAATGGTCATGCAATGAATCCCTAATTTGTCTAGCCGAAACCCAATGGTCATGCAATTTTGATTAAATCAAACCGCATTAAATTTTGTGAAAATCTGTAAATTAAGATTTCCCCTAATCCTCACACATGAAATTAATCCAATGGTCATGCTCATAATTTCATATGAATTTTATTATTTAGACTAATTTTGTGCAATTATATTGGTCATGCATACACTCAATCTCAAATCGTCAAAACATTGGGCCCAAAAACATTTGAAGCATTAAGAAAAATAATAAAATCTCATCAATCTAATAATCATGCCAAAAAAATTTAAGAGAAAGAATCAAATCAAGCCATGTATTAATCAAAAAATAAAATCCATCGAGTTCTAGGAAAAATAAAATTAACTAGACATTAAAAAGAAAAAAAAGAAAGTAAAAGAGAACATTATAACCCTTATTTGCACGAACATGGAGGTCGAAGTCTCTTCTGTAACACCGACATTGCGGTGTTCGTACTAGTATTCCTGTTCATGAAATTAAATAAAATATTTCGCAGTTTATATATAAAGAGAGAAAATTTTAATTATATTGATTTTCGATTTTGAGGTATGTAATTTGAAATTTTTGGGATATTTAAAGTATCCGTATTTCCGATTTGTAAAGTAAAGTGAATATAAAAATTTTATAGATGATTATTTATTCATTTATTAATTTATACATTTACTCACTTAATTATTTATAAATTTATTTACAAAAAGAAATATAATAATAATAATTATTATAAATTTAAAAAAAAAAAAAGAAGAGTCGAAATTAGGGCTAGCCCTAATTTCCCTCATTCTTTCCTCTTTCCCTCTTTCTCTCTCCGTCTTCTCTCATCCCCTCCCGCGGCGCTTCCTCCTTCGCCGCCGCCTCCACCGCGGCCGCCGCAATACCATCTCCACAGCCACCACCGTCCACCGCTCTCCTCCCTCTATCTCTCTCTCGGTCTCACTGTCTATCTCTCTCCTTCTCTCTCTCGGTTGCTCTCTTTCACTTCCTCCCGCTCGCGATTTCCTTCGCGATTTCTCCCTCCGCCGCGACTTGGTCGCTGCCCACCGTCGCAAACCGCCACCAGCAGCCACCGCGACCCACCACGGGTCACCGCCTATCCCTCAGTCTCCCTCGCTCTGCTCCTCCCTCTCCTGCTCGCGTGCACGATAGCGCGCCATTGCTCGCGCGATTGCACGCTGAGAGCCTCTCCTGCGCGCACGCCAGCACTCGACCGCCTTGCGCGCCCGTGCAGCGCGATGGATCCAGCGCGCTAGCCCTGTGCGTACGACAGCTCCTGCGCACATGGCTGCAGCGCCCCTTGCTCACACGCTCGTGTGCCTTCTGCACTCCTTCGAGAGCCCACTGTGACCCTTTCACTGCATAGGTAAAGGCCAGGTCTGTACTCATCTACTGCGAATGTGAGGATAACAGCTCCGAGTTAAATACCTTAGGGTTTGAATGTTCTCAGTAGCTAAGTTAATTATTAACATTGTTTTAGTTAGAAGTGTTACAGGTTTTGGAGTGACTTGAACGGAGCAAGGAACTTAGGTCTGCGATCCGAAAACCCTTAGTGAGGTAAAATGCAAATTTCTTCAATAAATTAAGTGAATCCAGGATGGAGAGATCTTTATATATTTGGGATGTATTTAGATTTGATCTGAATACATTTATGAAATTCTATGTTTGAATATTAAGGTTGAGTCTAGTGTCTGATATGGAAAGAGAATGTTCCGGATGATAGAATCACGTTGACTTGATTTGAATGGTTGCTTTTGGAGTTTAATTTGACGAATGCATGAAAATAATGGGAAATTAGGATTTGAGTTTAAGGATCGAAGCAGTCTTTCTCATTTTAAGTTGTCTTGCATATAGGCAATCAAAATACAAATTCTATATTATGAAAATAGACATTTATACCTTGGAAATGACATATGGGTTGAAGAAATCGGATAAGAATTGAAAAGTGTATGATTTTTCAAAGATTTTCCAGTTCGTAGGAAACTTATTTATTTTAAGCGTACTTCCAATTTTGATTGGTTTTAGGATTGAATCAGGCTTGATTTTGATTTGATTAATTGTTTATAAATGAAATGAAAGTGATGAAATGAGAATCTAGAAAGGTGATTGTGTAAATGTTTGATTTAAGTCTTAAATGAGCACATATTGAGGGGAGAAACCCCAAGGAAACATATACTGAAAAATTTAGAACTTCGAGTATGAAATTTGATGGGTTTTAATGTGATTTTGAGTGTTAAAATGTGGATTTGATGTACTTGTGTTTTTGGCATTGAAGTGTGGTGTGTTATTGACTATGTGTATGTGAAATTGAGGCATTTTGAGTGAGCTGGAGGCATGGTCTTATGTGCAGGAAGTTTGGATTTGTTTTTAGCTTTGGTTTGAGTACAAAAATATGTCCTTAATTGAACCTATGTATGTGCAGATTTTTAGTATGAAAATGGTGTGAAATTAGGTGTGTTTTGGCATATGAATGAGATACAAAAGTGTGCAGACTTTTGGTATATAAGTGGTGTGAAAATGTATGCATTATGGCATGGAAATGGGAAGCAAACATGTGCAGAATTTGGCTTGAAGTAGTAATAGCGTTTGAGTGTTTGTTTGTACATTTAGAGACTTGAGAAGTGTGTGTAAATGTGCAGAAATTTATGCACTATTGTGTGTATCAAAGGGATGCCATTTCAAGCTTGTAAAGGAAGGAAAATACATGCTTTTGAGACATTGGGACAACATGTACTCTTTTTATCATAACTTCCTAAACATAAGTCCAAATGATATGAGGTTTTCTGCATTGGATTCTAAACATCCTGAGATATGGCCCGTTTGATTTGGAGATAGTTGAATTTTTAGTGGATTTTCAAAGTTAGATCATTTACAAAAAAAAATTTTCTGTTCTGTCCTGTTTTTAGCAGTGACATTGTGACTCATTTAGCGACCTCTTCTGATCTGACTCACTATTAGACCAAAACACGTAAGTTTTAGGTCTAGGTCTTATGTTTAATTTGAGATAAGAACCATCTGATTTGAACTTGTATAGCAGAAGTTATAGCTTATTTCCCATGACTGCACAAGTGTGAAATCTGTAGACGGTTTGCCTTCATACTTGTTTGGTGATTCGATTGAGCGGAGCGTTGTCCTACGTATTGTGGTTTTATTGGGGAGTGCGCTATCCTCCCGTATACAGTGAGTGCGTTTTATTTCAATGTTTTCGTTTAATCTGTAAACCCTGCTTTACAATAGTTTGATAACTGAGCATGATTTATCGTGTGCTTAAAATGTTTTGACTAGTGTTGGAAATGATTTTTGTGAACAGATGGAGTGTCCAAAAATGTGGTTGAATTATGAAATATGCATCCATGTGGTTGAAATGTAAAATGTGTCATTTTATGATATATGTTGCATTTGGTTTGTGAACTTGATTTACGGCATATGTTTGATATGATATTGATATTGGCCTTGAGGGCTGTGATATGTATTGTTGATATTGATATTGGGCTTGAGGGCTGTGATATGTATTGTTCCGTAGCTATGAAGGACACCGTGAGAGGTGCTTGGGTGGCGTCCGGATATGCCTAGGCCTGGGGTATCCCACGAGTTCTCGAGATTATATTTACGACATGGTACTAGGCAGGTTGAACCCGAAAGGGGGAGGATTTGGATGCTATCCAAGTCTAGCACCTGGACGAGGTCCGTCGCCAACGCCAGGGTAGAGAGCACTTTAAATAAAATCGCATATAACACCCCCGGTGCGCCTGTCATAGGTCGTGGTAGACCTCTGCCGGGACATTTTTGGCTAGCAGCTCTATGATTTTGATGACAGTGTTTTGGATGCATATTTGACTTGATAATGTGTGCTAATGATATATTGTTGAAATGAAAAGCATGATGATTTGAAATATGATTTGTACACTTATGTTTTGACACTCCAGTTTCACACCCCATATTACACGATTACATTGACCCACTCACTCACTGAGTATTCTTCCCTGAGTACTCACCCCTCCTCTTTCCCTCCCCAGACAGGATTATGGTGCTAGGGCAACGCATTTGGCTCTAGAGGCTTGATAGCTTGATGATGGATTTGGGTGATTCACGAGGGTGAGATTTTAAGTTAAATTTGAAAGATGAATTTCATATTTTATTTCGACCCTGCGAGGTGTTGTTGAGGTCCTTAGTTGGCCGTGTACTTATTTTGGGATGACTGTATAATTTGTATATATTTATTTGCGAAACTCTCATATTTCATTTGCATTGAGGCAATTGTACGTATTTGAATAATACTTAAGAAAATTATTGTAAATTGTATAAATTTAGGTCCGCTCAGTGTGGCGGCTGTTCATGCTCTAGTTTGGCATGACAGTAGAGGTCTGTGGTTAGGACTGTTGGTGATTTGCTAGCCTTGCGTTGTCTGGATGTCGGTTGTGAGATTTGGTGGATTGTGTTGAGGCCGGGATGGCCATTTGTTTAAATTTATAGGATGATTTTAATTTATACAGGTTTAATTGTACATGGGAGACCTCCGATTTATGGGGAGGTTCTGCCCAATTTTCTGTAAAAATACAGCTGGCATCCAGGTCAACGGGCGGCTGTTCATGATTCCCGGTTCGGGGCATGACAGTTCTGTTGATATCAGAGCTTTAAGTTGAGAGCTATGTAGGAAGAGAGTCTTAAAAACATTCCCAAGTGTGTTATGCTTAAAGTCCTCAATGCATGAGAGTTTCATACAGTCATGAAGTCCCAGTACATGGTCATAGGCATATGAGTTATTTTTTTTAGGGGGTTAGATACGGTGCGTATCTAACTTAACATATTGGTGCTATCAGTTCTTAAACTGATAAGTTTATTCATTTAGGGGGTTAGTTATTTCGTAACTAACCCTAACCTTTGAATCATATTTAAATTAAAGTCTTCCTTTGTAAGGTTATGATTACTAGATTTGTACCTGAGACACTTAGAATATCCGAGGATGTTTTCTCGTTATGTGTACCCTTCTAGCATGTTCTAAGCCGGCTATTATAGCCACGGTTCTATTACCATTATTTGAGGCATTTATGCAGGTGTATGAGTGGTACACCTCCCATTGGATTCGAATGGCTTGATTCATAACTCAAATTCTTTTTAGGGGGTTAGTTATTCCGTAACTAACCCTAATCCTTGATTTCCACTTAATGAAAAGAGTGCTCTGTTTGCAGAACTATGCTGCCTAGATGTAGTAGGCGCGGTGCACCACTAGAGAGTCCCTTAGTGTCTTATGCACTTGTGGCACTCGAGACTTCACGAGTACCAGAGGATGTTTCCTCTACTTACGCAACTTCACTACCCTCAGCACCTCCACCGGTTGTTACAGATGAGATTCCTCCACCACCACTCGACGCCTTGAGATAGTGGCAGGAGTGGTATAGTAGATATGGGGTGCAGATGTCACCATCTTTACCATAGACTCCAGCGACCGCACCTGCGGCCGTACATGCTCCTACGACACTGATTTCTCCTCCGGTGACCGGATTCTTCCATTTCTAGTCCAACCGATGAGACATCGGTTACTTTGAGATGCATCTATGAGCTTACTCGGTGACAGAGTTATGACAGCTTAGATACACAGACTTTTCAGGATCTAGTGATGCCGTAGCGGCGAAGCACTGGATATATAGGATTCGCAGGATCCGTATTGATATGAGATTGTCAAAGGAGCTCAGATTGAGAGTTGTTGAGAGACTCCTCAACGGTGATGCCCTCACTTGGTGGGAGGCTATTTGTGACGAGACTATTGACTCACTGTGGTAGGAGGACTTCTTGAGGGAGCTCGACCGCAGATATTTTATGGAGTCCTAGTAGGACCATATAGGGTTGAGACCCAGACGAGCCAGAGCTCGAAGTGGGGTAGGACTTCTAACTTTTAGGGAGGCCTATCTCACTTTTTATCAACACAGGTTGGACAGGGACCACGTCCCTAGAGTTTTAGAGTACAGGCCCCTAGTGGCTCTTGTTAGTCCATAGCACAACACCATTCTATTTGTTGCGACGGCGGCAAATGTCATTTTGGAGCTTGCGGAGCTCCCTTTAGATACTTCTAATATGGGAAGCAAGGACATAGTTGTAGCTCTTGTCCTGACCCAGGTTTCAGAGGTCAGGTGTCACAGACACACATGGGTGGACCATGGACAGGTCAGCAGGGGGTACCTGCACACTCAGTACACACCGCTCCATGGACTGCAACCGGGAGCAACACTGCATTAGGCTCTTCACTATAGGAGCCGAGGGCACAGGCCCACGTCTATGCTACGACTCAGGAGGATGTTTAGGTGAACCCAGATGTGATGGGTGATACTCCTACGGATTCTATTATTTAGGAGTTTTTAGATACTCTCCTTTTTGAAATCATGTATATCATAATACCTATGTACCATTTTGACTAGTTAAAGCTCTAGAAGCTTAACTATTGTGATCCTCTTTTGAAACCATGCATCTCATGATGATATGTACGGTTATGACTGGTTAAAGCCTTAGAGGCTTGACTACTCAATATATATATACATATATCTTTTGCGTATCCTATATTGGATCTTTTTTTCAATTTCTCGTATCATGAGTACCATGAAAATATTCAGAGTCGATGCCCGTGTTCTTATTGACACTGGTTCAGATTATTCTTACATGAGAGTATTATTTCGCTCGACAGTTGGGTAGACTGTTATCGTCGCTAGATGAGGAGCTATTAGTTATCACTCCTCTTGATGAGCAATTGGTCAGAAAATTCAGTATATAGAGAGTGTTTATCTCTCTTGTTGATGGAACTCCATGCATTAGGAGTCATTTTGACTAGTGATGATCGAGCAGCATTTCTAACTTGATTTGAAATGAGGCCGACCTTGCTCGACCGCATTAGAGAGATTTACGGAGCAAATGAGGAGCTCCAAGTGTTCTTGATAGATCTGTAGAGATGATGACAGAGAGTTCCGAGTCCGTGATGACGGACTAGTAGTATATCGATAGCGGGTTTGCACTCTCGCCGACAATGAATCTTCGCAGAGATATTCTAGAGGAAGTTCATTCCTCCATTTACGTTATGCATTTGAGAGGTACAAAAATGTACCTAACTATTCGAGATAGTTATTAGTAGTTTGGTATAAAGAGAGAGTTCGTTGCTTGATGCTTGGTTTGTCAATAGATGATGGCCAAGCATCAGTGACCCACAGGCGCTTTGCAGCCTTTTTCCATTCCCGAGTGGAAGTAGAAACATGTCACAATGGATTTTGTGACAAGGATTGTTGCAGACCTTAGCACGGCACGATGCTAATTTGGGTGATTATAGGTAGGCCCACCAAGTCCGCATAGTCTATTCCGATTCATGTTGATTATTCATTAGAGGTATTAATAAGTCTCTATATTGACACGATTATCAGGTTTCATGGGGTATCAAT
Organism: Dillenia turbinata; assembly: GCA_037126225.1. Classification (NCBI taxonomy): domain Eukaryota; kingdom Viridiplantae; phylum Streptophyta; class Magnoliopsida; order Dilleniales; family Dilleniaceae; genus Dillenia; species Dillenia turbinata. Next base: position 24,639,464 of record JBAMMX010000022.1, read on the forward strand.
GTCAATAGCATCGGATAGAGACCCCATATTCATTTCTAGATTTTGGCCCAGATTATACGGATTTCCAGAGTAGTTGGAATCGGCATCTTCCCCTGGTCAGGCCAGTATCAGGATGCCCCATATGAGGCACTGTATGACAGGGAGTGTCGCACCCCGATATGTTAGGGTGAGGTCGTAGAACGACATCTCAACAATGTTGAGTTGATTTGGAAATGAAAGATAAAGTAGGGTCATCTGTGGGCGGATGAGAGCCGCCCAGGACAGGCAGAAGGTACATGCCGATCGTAGACGGCGACACCTTGAGTTGCCACAGGAGATATGATTTTCTTGAGGGTATTTCCTTTAAAATGAGTTATACGGTTCAGGCAGCGGGACAATCTGAGTCTCAGATATATTCTTCCGTATCCTTGAGAGGGTCGAAAGTGTGGCACACAGATTGGAGTTGCCAAATAAACTATTTCGTATTCATACTGTCTTTCATGTCTCAATACTAAGGAAATACCAAGCTTTCTTTTAAGTTTCGAGGACGAAACTTGTTTTTAGGGGGTTAGAAAATGTAACACCGACGTTGCGGTGTTCGTACTAGTATTCCTGTTCATGAAATTAAATAAAATATTTCGCAGTTTATATATAAAGAGAGAAAATTTTAATTATATTGATTTTCGATTTTGAGGTATGTAATTTGAAATTTTTGGGATATTTAAAGTATCCGTATTTCCGATTTGTAAAGTAAAGTGAGTATAAAAATTTTATAGATGATTATTTATTCATTTATTAATTTATACATTTACTCACTTAATTATTTATAAATTTATTTACAAAAAGAAATATAATAATAATAATTATTATAAATTTTAAAAAAAAAAAAAAAAGAAGAGTCGAAATTAGGGCTAGCCCTAATTTCCCTCATTCTTTCCTCTTTCCCTCTTTCTCTCTCCGTCTTCTCTCATCCCCTCCCGCGGCGCTTCATCCTTCGCCGCCGCCTCCACCACGGCCGCCGCAACACCATCTCCATAGCCACCACCGCCCACCGCTCTCCTCCCTCTATCTCTCTCTCGGTCTCACTGTCTATCTCTCTCCTTCTCTCTCTCGGTTGCTCTCTCTCACTTCCTCCCGCTCGCGATTTCCTTCGCGATTTCTCCTTCCGCCGCGACTTCGTCGCTGTCCACCGTCGCAAACTGCGACCCGCAGCCACCGCGACCCACCACGGGTCGCCGCCTATCCCTCAGTCTCCCTCGCTCTGCTCCTCCCTCTCCTGCTCGCGTGCTCGACAGCGAGCGATTGCTCGAGCGATTGCACGCTGACAGCCCCTCCTGCGCGCGCGCCAGCACTCGACCGCCTTGCGCGCCCGTGCAGCAGCGCGATGGCTCCAGCCCGTGCAGCGCGATGGATCCAGCGTGCTAACCCTGTGCGTACGACAGCTCCTGCGCACGTGGCTGCAGCGCCCCTTGCTCGCACGCTCGTGTGCCTTCTGCACTCCTTCGAGAGCCCACTGTGACCTTTTCACTGCAAAGGTAAAGGCCGGGTCTGCACTCATCTACTGCGAAGGTGAGGATAACAGCTCCGAGTTAAATACCTTAGGGTTTGAATGTTCTCAGTAGCTAAGTTAATTATTAACATTCTTTTAGTTGGAAGTGTTACAGGTTTTGGAATGACTTGAACGGAGCAAAGAACTTAGGTCTGCGATCCGAAAACCCTTAGTGAGGTAAAATGCAAATTTGTTCGATAAATTAAGTGAATCCAGGATGGAGAGATCTTTATATATTTGGGATGTATTTAGATTTGATCTGAATACATTTATGAAATTCTATGTTTGAATATTAAGGTTGAGTCTAGTGTCTGATATGGAAAGAGAATGTTCCGGATGATAGAATCATGTTGACTTGATTTGAATGGTTGCTTTTGGAGTTTAATTTGACGAATGCATAAAAATAATGGGAAATTGGGATTTGAGTTTAAGGATCGAAGCAGTCTTTCTCATTTTAAGTTATCTTGCATATAGGCAATCAAAATACAAATTCTATATTATGAAAATAGACATTTATACCTTGGAAATGACATATGGGTTGAAAAAATCGGATGAGAATTGAAAAGTGTATGATTTTTCAAAGATTTTCTAGTTCGTAGGAAACTTATTTATTTTAAGCGTATTTCCAATTTTGATTGGTTTTAGGATTGAATCAGGCTTGATTTTGATTTGATTAATTGTTTATAAATGAAATGAAAGTGATGAAATGAGAATCTAGAAAGGTGATTGTGTAAATGTTTGATTTAAGTCTTAAATGAACACATATTGAGGGGAGAAACCCTAAGGAAACATGTACTGAAAAATTTAGAACTTTGAGTATGAAATTTGATGGGTTTTAATGTGATTTTGAGTGTTAAAATGTGGATTTGATGTACTTGTGTTTTTGGCATTGAAGTGTGGTGTGTTATTGACTATGTGTATGTGAAATTGAGGCATTTTGAGTGAGCTGGAGGCATGGTCTTATGTGCAGGAAGTTTGGATTTGTTTTTAGCTTTGGTTTGAGTACAAAAATATGTCCTTAATTGAACCTATGTATGTGCAGATTTTTAGTATGAAAATGGTGTGAAATTAGGTGTGTTTTGGCATATGAATGAGATGCAAAAGTGTGCAGACTTTTGGTATGTAAGTGGTGTGAAAATGTATGCATTATGGCATGGAAATGGGAAGCAAACATGTGCAGAATTTGGCTTGAAGTAGTAATAGCGTTTGAGTGTTTGTTTGTACATTTAGAGACTTGAGAAGTGTGTGTAAATGCGCAGAAATTTCTGCACTATTGTGTGTATCAAAGGGATGTCATTTTATGCTTGTAAAGGAAGGAAAGTACATGCTTTTGAGATATTGGGACAGCATGTACTCTTTTTATCATAACTTCCTTAACATAACTCCAAATGATATGAGGTTTTTTGCATTGGATTCTAAACATCCTTAGATATGGCCCGTTTGATTTGGAGATAGTTGAATTTTTAGTGGATTTTTAAAGTTAGATCATTTACAAAAAAAAAAATTTCTGTTCTGTCCTGTTTTTAGCAGTGACTTTGTGACTCATTTAGCGACCTCTTCTGATCTGACTCACTATTAGACCAAAACATGAAAGTTTTAGGTCTAGGTCTTATGTTTAATTTGAGATAAGAACCATCTGATTTGGACTTGTATAGCAGAAGTTATAGCTTATTTCCCAGGACTGCGCAGGTGTGAAATCTGTGGACGGTTTGCCTTCATACTTGATTGGTGATTTGATTGAGGGGAGCTTTGTCTTACGTATTGGGGTTTTATTGGGGAGTGCGCTATCCTCCCGTATACAGTGAGTGGGTTTTATTTCAATGTTTTCGTTTAATATGTAAACCCTGCTTTACAACAGTTTGATAAATGAGCATGATTTATCGTGTGCTTAAAATGTTTTGACTGATGTTGGAAATGATTTTTGTGAACCGATGGAGTGTCCAAAAATGTGGTTGAATTATGAAATATGCATCCATGTGGTTGAAATGTAAAATGTGCCATTTTATGATATATGTTGCATTTGGTTTGTGAACCTGATTTACGACACATGTTTGATATGATATTGACATTGGCCTTGAGGGCTGTGATATGTATTGTAGATATTGATATTGGCCTTGAGGGCTGTGATATGTATTTTTCCGTAGCTATGAAGGACACCGTGAGAGGCGCTTGGGTGGCGTCCGGATATGCCTAGGCCTGGGGTATCCCACGAGTTGTCGAGATTATATTTACGACACGGTACTAGGTAGGTTGAACTCGAAAGGGGGAGGATTTGGATACTATCCAAGTCTAGCACCTGGACGAGGTCCGTCGCCAACGTCGGGGCAGAGAGCACTTTAAATAAAATCACATATAACACCCCCGGTGCGCCTGTCAAGGTCATGGTAGACCTTTGCCGGGACATTTTTGGCTGGCAGCTCTATGATTTTGATGACAGTGTTTTGGATGCATATTTGACTTGATAATGTGTGCTAATGATATATTGTTGAAATGAAAAGCATGATGATTTGAAATATGATTTATACACTTATATTTTGACACTCCAGTTTCACACCCCATATTACACGATTACATTGACCCACTCACTCACTGAGTATTCTTCCCTGAGTACTCACCCCTCCTCTTTCCCTCCCCAGACAGGATTATGGTGCTAGGGCAACGCATTTGGCTCTAGAGACTTGATAGCTTGATGATGGATTTGGGTGATTCACGAGGGTGAGATTTTAAGTTAAATTTGAAAGATGAATTTCGTATTTTATTTCTACCCTGCGAGGTCTTGTTAAGGTCCTTAGTTGGTCGTGTACTTATTTTGGGATGACTGTATAATTTGTATATATTTATTTGCGAAACTCTCATATTTCATTTGCATTGAGGCAATTGTACATATTTGAATAATACTTGGAAAAATTATTATAAATTGTATAAATTTAGGTCCACTCAGTGTAGTGGCTGCTCATGCTTTAGTTAGGCATGACAGTAGAGGTCTGTGGTTAGGAATGTTGGTGATTTGTTAGCCTTGCGTTGTCTGGATGTCGGTTGTGAGATTTGGTGGATTGTGTTGAGGCCGGGATGGCCATTTGTTTAAATTTACAGGATGATTTTAATTTATACAGGTATACAGGTTTAATTGTACATGAGAGACCTCCGATTTATGGGGAGGTTCTGCCCGATTTTCTGTAAAAATACAGCTTGCATCCAGGTCAACGGGCGGCTGTTCACGATTCTCGGTTCGGGGCGTGACAGTTTCGGATAGAGGAGGCCACAAGGGTTTGTAAAGTGGTGGAAGAATGAGAAAATAAAAGAGAAATTCGTCCTTCAGGAGCTGCCCTATTGCCACATAAATATAGGAGTGAAAACCCTAAGAAAAATTTAGTAACTTGGACTATTTTGGAAGTTTGGACTTTGAATTTGATTTGGGAACTTTCTTTTGCTGCTTGATGATGATCTTTTAACTTTCCAAATATTTGAAAATTCTCTTTTCTTCAATTTGGATAATTTCTGAAGTTATTAGTAATGCAAATCCGAAATTATAGCACCTTGTTTCCATTTTGGTTCCCAGATTCTGTTTTTCAGGACTGTAGTAACTTTGACTAAATTTTTGGACATCTTCTGGTCTAACCCAGCCTCTGAGGTCTTCATAAGAATTGTAGGGCTCAAAGTCTTCTTTCCAATGGCATAAAAATAGCCTCAATCGGACATCAGAATAAAAAGTTATGTTCAAAATACGGAATACTGTCTGTTCAGTCCGAAAATAGCAAGTTTGCTCCATTTTTCCTAAATCAATGACCATGAAAATAAATCAATATAAAACCATGAAATATGGTTCAAATCAATTCTAAAACACATCAATAAATGCTAAAAAAGATATAATTCAAGTGTATAAAAATATTATTATCAAATACCCCCACACTTGAATGTTTGCTTGTTCTCAAGCAAAAATAATTTTCTTCCAAAACCACTTCAATTTTTGTCAAGTCACTAACCATGCGTACGTCATGCTCAAACCAGAATTACAATCAAGACAATCAATATTTCGTAGCATTTAATACTAGAAAAGCTATTACACCACCTATAGTCTCCTCGAAATCAAGAATAATGCAAGATTCAAACATCCTCACAGTCGGTTTGCTCAATAGTATGAAGAGAGATACTATTCAACTATTCAAAACACTCAATGTACGTAAGGGTATGTGTATCACTCAAATCAATACGATGAGATGACATTACCATAAGCTTGCTCATATATCAAATCTCCACCACTTAAATATAAAATCCAAACACCAATCAAAAGATCTTTTATTTGGTTGTAACGGGGCTAGGGTAAAGGGTAGGATAATGGATAAAATATAGGGTTAAAATGATTCACTAAAAATACTTAAGTATCATAACATGATATCCTTTACATCAAGGCAAGAGAATACCAACTCTAACTATAAAGATATAATGTGAAATATCACTTATTCAAAACAAAGAACAATACAATGAACTTTCACTGTAAGAGTGAATAACATCAAGAAAGAAAAATGTTCATTTTTTTTTTCTTCTCTTTGTTTTTTCATTTTTTTTGTCATTTTTTTTTCATTTTTTTTTCAACCAACAAAATTTTTTTTCTTTTATTTTTTTGGGCTGGTTTTTTTTTTTTTGAGTACATCGACTTTATAACATAAAAAATCATAATGCCAAAAAAAACTAGAATATCATGCTATCAACTATAAGTACCTTAGTGAATTGGGGTTCAAACTCTGTGGCTAGAAAGAATAAGGGTCATGGGGTAAATTATGTAGGTCATTAAAGAAAGAAAAAGGTTTAGGCTCAAATGGGTTATCTAAAAGATAATATGATAGGGACGGTATTTTTCGAAAGCTAAATTTGTATAAAGCTAGGTGCCTTAATCATTTTGGTGTATGAATATCAAGAATGTGGTCTCAAAATACATAATAGAGCAAGTTCTAGAATGATCAACTCATGTGTGATATACGCTCAACAAGAAAAATAACGAGAGCAAGAAATTGCTCTTTAGGGCTCAAATCCTCACTAAGGTAAGTTTGTGTCAAATCTTGCATTGTTTGTCTTTCAAATCAACCATAAGAAGATGAATAGCTAATCACATACCAAATAACTACTAATAACAATCATCTTTCATGCAACCCAATTCAATGAAAGTAACACGCAAGGACTAGAAAACTCAAGAAAAATTTTCATTGGCACGAAAGAATTCAACAAAAATTTTTGAGAACGAAGCAAAAATTCAGCACTCATATTCCTACATAAAAAAAAAAAAAAATTAGTAGCCTATGTATGCATATTCCCCCACACTTAAGTTAAGCATTGTCCTCAATGTGAAAAATAAATAAAATAAAAGCAAAGAGAACAGAGGACTGCCCTGAAATGTAACCTTCTTTTCGACTTCTTCCTTCTCGTGCGAAGGGCTTATCAAACTCATGTATTATTGAGAAAAATGACAGAGCCATCCTTTGGATTGGTTCCCTCTTCGTAGATCTTCAGACGCTGCCCATTAACCTTGAATTTCTCATCTTGCTCGTTTGAAAGCTCCACAACTCCATATGGGAATACTTGTGTGACGATAAACGGTCCATACCATCTTGATCTCAACTTTCTTGGAAAAAGTCTCAAACGAGTGTTATAAACTAAAACTTTATCACCAACCTCAAACTCTCGCTTCTTGATTCTCGCATCATGCCATGCTTTTGTTCTTTTCTTATAGATTCTGGCATTTTCATATGCTTCATTCCGCCACTCATTTAGCTCATTCAAACGTAATTTTCGCTCTTTACCTGCAAAAGACAAATCAAAATTTAGATATTTCATTGCCCAATGTGCCTTATGCTCTATCTCAACAGGTAAATGGCATGCCTTACCAAAAACCAAACGATAAGGTGACATACCAATTGGAGACTTATATGTAGTCCTATATATCCAAAGTGTATCATCTAACTTAATGGACCAATCTTTACGAGAAAGACTTACAGTTTTTTCCAAAATGCTTTTTAAATCTCGATTTGAAACCTCAACTTGTCCACTAGTTTGGGGATGGTAAGGGGTAGCGACTTTGTGAGTAACACCATATTTAACTAAAGTTTGTCAAAATCTTTATGAAAATGTGAACCTCCATCAGTAATTATGGCTCTAGGAACACCAAAACGGGAAAAGATATTTTTCTTTAAAAACTTGCATACTGTTTTAGAGTCATTTTTCACATATGCAATTACTTCTACCCACTTACTTACATAATCCACAGCAACAAGAATAAATTCATTTTGACAAGATTTTGGAAATGGACCCCTGAAATCAATACCCTAAACATAAAAAATATCCACAATTAAAATATTGTTTAAGGGCATCTCATAACGATTAGAAATATTTCCAGTTCTTTGACATTGATCGCATGCACGGACATAAGAATGAGCATCTTTAAATAAAGTGGGCCAAGAAATACCAGATTGAAGTACCTTAGTTGCTGCACGAGAAGGACCATGGTGACCACCAACCTCTTTATTATGACAAAAGCTAAGAATGCTACTTACCTCTTGTTAGGGAACACATCTCCTAATGATACTGTCACCACAAACCTTGTACAAGTAAGGGTCATCCCAAAAATAGTGGCGGACATCAGACATGAATTTCTTTTTCTGATGCCCTTTGATTCTTTCTGGTATAGCCCTGCAAGCAAGATAATTAACAAAGTCAACATATCAAGGGTTGGGAATGGGATTAATAGAGAATAAATGTTCATTAGGAAAAGAATCATTTAAAGAATATTCAAGCATTGTTTCAACAAAATCTCCCTCCAACCGAGATAAATGATCAGCGGCTGAATTTTCTACTCCCTTTTTGTCCACCATCTCGATATCAAATTCCTGTAATAGAAGAATTCAACGCAATAGTCTGGGTTTTGCATCTTTCTTTGAAATCAGATATTTAAGTGCATAATGGTCAGTGTGGATCACAATTTTGGATAACAACAAGTAAGAGCTAAATTTCTCAAGTGAAAAGATAACAACAAGTAGTTCTTTTCAGTAGTGGTGTATAATTTCTGTGCATCATTCATAGTCTTACTAGCATAATATATAACATGAAATTTCTTATCTACTGTTTGTCCCAAAATTGCACCTACAGTGTCATCACTAGCATCACAATAAATATCAAAATGCAAATCCCATCTAGGTGGCTGCACAATAGGAGCATCAATCAATTTCAACTTTAGGCTTTGAAAGGCATTCAAGCATGAATCATCAATCAGAAAAGGTGTATCTTTTACTAAAAGATTGGTTAAAGGTCTGGCAATTTTTGAAAAATCCTTAATAAATCTACGATAAAAACCTGCATACCCTAAAAATCGTCTAACCTCCTTTAATGATTTAGGGGGAGGAAGTTTTTCAATTAGTTCAATTTTTGCCCTGTCGACCTCTATTCCCCTAGAAGACACCTTATGTCCCAAAACTATGCCTTCCTTAACCATAAAATGACATTTTTCCCAATTGAGCATCAAATTGGTTTCCTTACATCTCTTTACAAACCCTCTCCAAATTGTTTAAACAATTATCAAAGGAGGAACCAAATACAGAAAAGTCATCCATAAAGACTTCCATAAAATCATCAATAAAATCAGCAAAAATAGACATCATGCATCTCTGAAAAGTAGTAGGAGCATTACAAAGACCAATAGGCATGTGTCTAAATGCAAAGGTACCATATGGACATGTGAATGTGGTTTTTTCTTGGTCAGTAGGATCAATAGCAATTTGCAGATAACCAAAAAAACCATTCAGAAAGCAATAAAATGTATTACCAGCCAATTTCTCAACAAGTTGATCCAGAAAGGGTAGGGGGAAATGATCTTTCCTAGTTAAATCATTTAGCTTCCTATAATCTACGCAAACCCTCCAACCTGTGACTATACGTGTAGGAATCAACTCATTTTTATCATTTTCAACCACAGTAGTTCCACCCTTTTTAGGTACAACTTGTAAAGGACCCACCCAAACAGAATCAGAGATAGGAAAGATTATACCTGCATCAAGCCATTTAATGATCTCTTTCTTTACTACCTCTTTAAGATGCTCATTCAGTCTCCTTTGTGGTTGAATCGTGGCCTTGAACCCTTCTTCCAATAGAATTTTATGCATGCAAATCATAGGGTCTATACCATGGATGTCAATAATGGTCCACCCTATTGCTTTCTTATGTTCTTGTAGCACTCGCACTAGTTTCTCTTTCTCAAAACCTGTCAGATCAGAAGATATAATTACTGGAAAATTCAAAGAATCATCTAGAAAGACATATTTTAAATGAGAAGGAAGAGGTTTGAGTTCGGGTGCGGAGGATGATTGAACAGCTTGCTATGGTTCATCAATTCTTTCTTCAACACTCAATAACTTCTCAGATTGTGCCAAATCATTGCCTAAACCTACATCCAAAAGAACACATGCATCAACATGCTCATCATCTAGAAATTCATCATTCTTATACAAAGAGCTAGAGATACAATTTTTAACAGGATCACTAGAATAAAAGATATTAAAATCATGCTCAGTAATCCTATCAATGCAATCAACTCTAAAAACATCATGCTTGTCAAAACATCTCATATGATTGAAAACATCAAACTCAATTTTCTCATCATTGATTCTCAACATCATTTTTCCAGTATGCACATCAATCAAAGCACAGGCAGTAGTAAGAAAAGGTCAACCTAGTATCAGTGAAGTACCCTCACTATCAGAATCCATATCCAATACGACAAAGTCAACAGGAAAAATAAACTTATCAACTTTAACAAGCATATCCTCAACTATGCCGCTTGGATACTTAACACTTCTATCAGCTAATTGTAATGAAATATTAGTAGGTTGACATTCTCTAACCCTAACTTCAAAAACACATAATATGGCATAAGATTGACTCCAGCACCCAAATCACACAGAACATCAGAAAACTCAGCAGAGCCAATAGTGCAAGGGATAGAAAAACTCCCTGGATCTTTTAGTTTTGACGGCAGCTTCTTTTGTAAGATTGCAAAACACTCCTCTGTGAGCTTGACTGTCGAGACTTCATCTAATTTCCTCTTGTTTGAGATCACGTCTTTCAGGAACTTCCCATACTTTGGCATCTCCCTAATTATATCCAAAAGAGGAATGTTAATATGTAGTTTTTTAAAATCTTCTAAAAACTTTTCAAACTGTTTTTTTGCATTTGCTTGTAAAAGACGACCAGGGAAAGGGACATGGGGTTTATATTTACTCAAAGAAAAACTTCCCTATTCTATTTCCACTGTCTTAGACTTCTCATCTATAGACCGTTTGATCTCGTTCTCGGGTTCTTGTTCCACTCTTTTGTCTTTTGACTCAATTGGCCCCTCTTGCAGTTCTTTTCTGCTTCTCAATATGATTGCCTTAGCTAGCTCTCTCAGATTTTTCTCTGTATCACTTGACAACCTACCTGACAAATGAGAATGAAAGGTGTTAGACAATTGGTCAATCTTATTTTCGAGCCTTTCAAACCTCTCATTAGTTGCTGTTGCCAATCGTTCGATTGCTAATTCCCATGATGCCTTATTTTCCCTTTGAACTTGCTGCGGAACTGTATTGAACCCTGGTGGATTGGTTGGTCTTTGTGGTGCTCCCTGACTCTATGAAAAATTAGGGTGGTTTCTCCACCCAGGATTGTATATATTTGAGTAGGGGTTATTCTGAGGTCTGCCATAGTTAGAAATATAATTCTCTTGCTGCACCTGTGGACACTCAGACAGCACGTGAGTAGATTCACCACAAGAATCACAATATAAGGTTTGGTTACTCACAGTATTAAGTTGATTAGTTTTCATGCAATTAATTAAAGAGTCAATTTTCGTATTCTGCATGGTTAAACTATCAACTTCATGTACACCAACTCTCTGTCTAGGGTTTTCACATTCATTAGACCAATCGTATTGATTCGAAGCCATATCATCTAATAATGTACATGCCTCATTATATGACTTACTCATGAATGCACCCCCTGCCGTAGCATCAATGGTAATCTCAACTGATTGTAAAAGACCTCCATAAAATGTTTGCAAGACTAACCAATCAGGTATATCATAATGTGGACACTTCCTAATCAAATCCTTAAAACGTTCCCAAGAACAATATAAAGATTCACCGTCAAATTGCCTAAAACTAGTGATATCATTGCGTAGCTTAGCAATTTTACCCGGTGGAAAGTATTTGTTTAAAAATGCTTGAGACAGATTTTCCCAATTCGTGAAATGATTATGAGGGAATGAGTTAAGCCATACCTTTACCTTTCCTCTGAGAGAGAAAGGAAATAAGCACAACCTTATGGCGTCTGGACTCACCCCATTTAGTTTGATGGTTTCGCTGATTTCTAAAAAATTCTTCAGGTGGCTGTTTGGGTCTTCAAAGGTCTCTCCACCGAATTGATCAGCCTGCACCATACCAATGAGACTAGATTTTAGTTCAAAATTATTAGCCTCAATAGTAGGACGTGCAATACTAGTTTGAATATCGCAAAGTCTAGGCATAGAAAACTCCCTCATGGCTCTATTCTCTTGATCCATTGCAACCTCACACTTCTTCTCTTCCTTAACTTGTCTACGAATGGTTCTGAGAGTCTTCTCTATTTCAGGATCGAATTTGACTATGTCAGAATTTGTCGATCTTAGCATAAACTCTGTATGGACACAAAAATAGCACAAAATTAAATTTTCAAAATAAATTGCAAAAACCACTCTAATAAATCTAGATTACCTATGTATGAATGAAAATCACCAAAATACAGTGAAAGAATTCACAAAAGATATCTAAATAGTAATCTAAAAATTTAAAAAGTCACTAAAAATCAAAGAAAAATAGAAAAATATATGAAAACGATGGAATTTGACCGAGATAGGGCAGTTCTCATAGTTTTACTAGGAGTTTTGCTCAGTGGCCCGAAATCCTTTGAAACAAGTAGTCAATTCACCCCAAATCAAATTGTTTATCCAGAATCCGAAAATTCACCAAAAATTTGGCCAAAATTCCAAAACCAAAATCTAAAATAGTAACTATGCAACCAAAACCCTAATATAAACAAGAAATAAAAAAGTACACTCTCAAACGAGGTTATCCTGATTGATATATAAAGATATCCCTGACAACGGCGCCAAAAACTTGTTACGCGATTTAGGTATATCACGATTTCGGGCAAGTATATTCTAGTCGAATGTTGTATATAGTGTAGACAAGTGTTGATCCCACAAGGATATTTTATACTACCAAGTATGAATAACCCTAATCTAAGTTGAAAAAGTCAAATCAAGTTGTGAAAATTTTAGAAACTACTAAAAACAAAATCTAAAATATGACAGTCGAATATGATAAAAACTCTAGGACATCGATTTCATTTATTTTTATCTTTCTACACTGTCAAATCTCTTCAATCCCTAAGTTTATTGGTTAATGATTTACTATTGATGATGACAGAATTTTCTAAATTAGATTCATCCAATGGTCATGCAATGAATCCCTAATTTGTCTAACCGAAACCCAATGGTCATGCAATTTTGATTAAATCAAACTGCATTAAGTTTTGTAAAAATCTGTAAATTAAGGTTTTCCCTAATCCCCACACATGAAATTAATCCAATGGTCATGCTCATAATTGCATATGGATTTTATTATTTGGACTAATCTTGAGCAATTATATTAGTCATGCATACACTCAATCTCAAATCATCAAAACGTCGGGCCCAAAAACGTTTGAAGCATTAAGAACAATAATAAAATCTCATCAAAATAATGCCAATAAAATTTAAGGAAAAGAATCAAATCAAGCCATGTATTAATCAAAAAATAAAATCCATCGAGTCCTAAGAAAAATAAAATTAACTAGACATTGAAAAGAAAAATAAGAAAGTAAAAGAGAACATTACAACCCTTATTTGCATGAACATGGAGGTCGAAGTCTCTTCGGATGGAGGAGGCCATAAGGGTTTGTAAAGTGGTGGAAGAATGAGAAAATAAAAGAGAAATTCGTCCTTCAGGAGCTGCCCTATTGCCACATATATATAGGAGTGAAAACCCTAGGAAAAATTTAGTAACTTGGACTATTTTAGAAGTTTGGACTTTGAATTTGATTTGGGAACTTTCTTTTGCTGCCTAATGATGATCTTTTAACTTTCCAAATATTTGAAAATTCTCTTTTCTTCAATTTGGATAATTTCTGAAGTTATTAGTAATGCAAATCCGAAATTATAGCACCTTGTTTCCATTTTGGTTCCCAGATTCTGTTTTTCAGGACTGTAGTAACTTTGACTAAATTTTTGGACATCTTCTGGTCTAACCCAGCCTCTGAGGTCTTCATAAGAATTGTAGGGCTCAAAGTCTTCTTTCCAATGGCATAAAAATAGCCTCAATCGGACATCAGAATAAAAAGTTATGGTCAAAATATGGAATACTGTCTGTTCAGTCCGAAAATAGCAAGTTTGCTTTATTTTTCCTAAATCAATGACCACGGAAATAAATCAATATAAAACCATGAAATATGGTTCAAATCAATTCTAAAATACATCAATAAATGCTAAAAATGATATAATTCAAGTATATAAAAATATTACTATCAGACATCGACTTACACAAATTTCAGAGACTATCGTTAGAGACGTATCATAGTATGGAACTTCTACTGTATCTTTGAAAATATTAGTTGATCATGTTAGAATGACTGTATGAAAGAAAGGAACTTTCTTTTGCAGTATATATATATTTGAGGACTTTTATATTTAAATACTAATAAAATATTTGTAACTGAAATTTATGATTTGCCTTGCGTGACCTTGAGGATACGTGGCAGGGTTGGGCCAGTGTCTGAGGTAACGGACGACTGTTAACGGCCTCTGGATCACGAATCAGGGTGTGACAGTTCATACGCATTGTCAATTTGGGATGGAACTCCTCGGACGGGTGGACGCAGTCCCTTTATCTAAAAATTTTTCTATCGTTCGGAGGGCCTAAATCGCCCAGCTCCTATCATTCATACGCGTCGTCAATATGGGATGGAACTCCCCGGACGGGTGGACGCGGCCCCTTTATCTAAAAATTTTCCTATCATTCGGAGGGCCTAAATCGCCCAACTCCTATCGTTTGTACACGTCGTCAATATGGGATAGAACTCCCCAGACGGGTGGACGCAACCCCTTTATCTTAAAATTTTCCTATCATTCGAAGGGTCTAAGTCATCCAGCTTCTATCGTTCATATGTGTAGTGAATATGGGATGGAACTCCCCAGACGGGTGGACACAGCCCCCTTTATCTAAAAATTTTCCTATCGTTCGGAGGGTCTAAGTCGCCCAACTTCTATCATTCGTACACGTCGTCAATATGAGATGGAACTCACCGGACGGGTGGACGCCGCCCCTGTATCTAAAAATTTTCCTATAGTTCGGAGAGCCTTAGTCACCCAGCTCCTATCGTTCGTACACATCGTCAATATAGGATAGAACTCTCTAGATGGGTGGACACGAATCCATTTATTTAAAAATTTTTCTATTGTTCGGAGGACCTAAGTCGCCCAGTTTCTATCACTCGTACGCATCGTCAATATGGGATGGAACTCTCTAGATAGGTGGACGCAACCCCCTTCATCTAAAAATTTTCCTATCCTACGGAGGGCATAAGTTTCCCAACTTCTATTGTTCGTATGCATCGTCAATATGGGATAAAACTCCCCAGACAGGTGGATGCGGCCCCCTTTATCTAAAAATTTTCCTATCGTTCGGAGGGTCTAAGTTGCCCAGTTTCTATCGTTCATACACGTCGTTAATAAGGGATGAAACTCCCTAGATGGGTGGACACGACGTGACCCCGTTATTTAAAGAATTCTTGTCACTTGTAGGGCCTAAGTCATCCAAATACTTTCGATTGCATATGTTACCAATGAGGGGTGGAACTCCTCAGGAAGGCAGATGCAACCCTTCCATATAAAGCTTCTTACCGAGTGAGGGACCTAACTCCCCCCGATTACGATTAAAAGTTACAAGATGACATCTATCGATGAAAAAGCAAAAATTTCTCATTGAATAGGCAAAAGTCATTGGGTACAAAATTTTAAACGGCAGTTATACAGCTGGGTTTTGAGTATTTGTCATTCCTTCGATCGGAGGTAGAGCATCACCTAGACCTATACAGCGGATTATCTCTTCAGTACACTTTAATCTCTAGGTCAATTTGAGCTAGGTGTTTTTGAAAATAATTGCATCTTTCGTATGAGACTCCTCAAGCTTAGCTATTCTGCATTTCGCAATTTGAAGTGACTCCTCCCGAAGCTAGGCCAACTTCCCGATTGATTGAAAACGTGCCTCGCACACCGTGGCTTCCGATTTCAACTGTTCACATTGCCCTCGGCATTACGCCAATTCTGATTGAAGTCATCTCAGCTCTTCTTCCTTCTGGTTGAGCAATGCACCAGATGTGCTCTCGGTCTTGGTAGCATCTTTCCCCCGAACTAGAATCTCCTCTTGTCCTTGAGCAAGATGAGTCAACTCAGAAAGATGCCCCTCTAAGTGACATATCACCTGTTTCCCCTGTTGTTCTTGAAATTCAGCCAGGGCCATGGTCTGAAAGAAAAACTGCATCAATGAGGCGAAATGAGAAAGAACCCAACAAATATAGAGAAGGTGATACCATTAGGTGTAAGAACTTAAGAGCCCTACCGACGTGCTCATAAGATATCGTGTGGAAGTTGAGTTTGCACCGATGAAAGTCAAACCGGTTGGCGATGTGATCCACCTCAATTAGGTCTATGTAGCTATACTGCATATCCCCAACACAGACAACGACGGTCCCACGTTCCTTTAAACCCTTCTTACCATCAAAAAACCAAACGAGGATAACAGATGGAGAAGTCACCCCTTTAAAAACCTTACGCTTTCTTTTATGCGTAGGCCAAACCGGAATAGCTGAAGAGGGCCCCGTCATCCTGCCTCTAGTAAGCTAGTAACACTCACTCTCGTCGTGGTACTAGATGAAAGATCATTTCCTGATCCTCCTAGTTTGTCTACACTAGCATTCATTTCACCCAATGGATTTCCTTCATCCAGAACGAAAATCTCCCTTGGAGTAATTACTGTTGGGGCCGAAAGACCAGGTAGAATCACCAATGCAGACGAGGGAGAAGGAATCGCCATCCTCTTCATCGAAGGAGATGACAACTTTAGAAGGGTCTCTGTCACCCCGGAAGAAGATCCTAGGTGGGCCTTAGACGCTCCGATGTCCTTCTGAAGGGACCATTTTACACCTAGTCGAACCAGCTTATCAATAGTAACTTCCTCTAACACGATATTATCAAGAGAATCCAAAGAATCAACCAGTTTGACCTTCCCCCTCTCCAACAGGGGAGGCCTATTGAATTTTTTTTCCCCAATCAGCAGGCCGCCCAAGGACAATATCTAGTTATCTAGTAGGGATTCAACCCATATACTTCAACTAGTAGACTTACAGTAACTACCGATCGACCAAACGGAATGACCATGCTTCGATGCGGTTGGGGGCTTCAGCCCCGAAGAAGGCACCTCATCGGCTTTAAGTAGCGTCGGCATACAATCTGTCACGCCCCGATCCTCAGATCGACCACGCGACAACCGCCGCGTCGTCTCGGTACATGGGTAAAACCTCCCCATGTACCGGGACTCCGCAAGGCTATCACATTCACAATAAATCATCAAACTCATAAAATTCTTCAAAAAAAAACAAGAAATTTCAAAATCAATACACATGCAAGGAGCCCATCCGGCTCATCAAGGATGTACAAACACACACATTGACACACATCGGGGAGTGGGATCCTGTACATGCAATCATACATTAGCACACATCGGGGAGTGGGAACCTGTACATGCACGATTACACAGCAACACACAACGGGGAGCGGGAACCTGTACATGCACGCATGCAATGTGACCATCTTGGCCACTCTGAAAGCATTTAACAAACAAGAAGTTCCAAAACATAGCCGTCAGATTTTACCAACACTTACCCGAGGAAAACAGGCCAGTATCGATAAAATCCTAACGATATGAGTTGTACAGAACTTCACAAAATCAAAGAAAAAGCATTGAAATTAAGATTTACAGTTCAGTAATTAGCCTCAATTTCTATGAAAAATCAAAACCCTAGAAGTAAAATTAAGAGTCAGCCTTTACCTGAGAGGAAGGAATCGCAGTCTCAAACCAGGGTTTTCAGATGTCCATTTTCTGCTGGTCTAGGGCTTCCAATTGGGGCTTCTGCAAGGTGGCAGAAGAGACTGCTCGCAGGAGATGCAGAAGCAGGGAGGAGCGAGAGCTCTTCGCGCGCGGGAGAGGGCTTTCGCGCGCGGAAGAAAGGGATACAGAGAGACGGTGACACGGTGGCTCGTAGTGGTGGTGGATCGATCGATGGAGGAGACGAAGATGAGAGTGATTGCGTGAGGGAGAGAGCGCAAAGAGAGACTGAGAGACAGAGCGAGTGCGAAGGGGAAAGAGAGAGAGATGATGGAGAGAACAGAGGGAAGGAGAGAGTGACCGACGCAGTGGTCGCGGTGGTTGCGCACGGTGGAGGGAGTGGTGGCGAACGATCGCAAGAGAGGGAGAGCGACGGAGAGAGATCGCGAGAGAGAGACGAGGGAGAGAGCAGAGAGTGAAATTCGATTAGGGCTATTAGCCCTAATCGAATTAGGGAAGACGGGGGTGCTGCGTTTCACCCCGAAACGCAGCATCTCCTCTTTCCTTTTTTTTTTTTTTTTTTTTTATAATTAATAACTATATAATATATATATTTATATATATATTTCAACACATTGGAAGTTCCCCAATTTACCAAAAATAAAATATACTACGAATTTATAATACGGCATTTCAATTATACCAAAAATTTAAAATTAAGACCCCAAAATCGAAAATCAATAAAATTTCAAAATTTTTCTATTTTGTTATAGAAATATTTACTAGAAATGTTTACAAAACATTCAACATCAAGTTTTTCGGTATTACACAATCTCTATTTGAGAACTCAACATAAAAGAACTTATGCATCTAGTTCTTGTCGATGGATTCCTTATAGCAAAACTTCTAGTTGGACTCGGGTCGAGTCTGTAACTTATACCAACCCCTGGTTGAGCCATTGTTTCCATATCTCATCAAAATGAAAATGGATGACAAGATGTCAAAATCAAAGCGAAGACGATAAAACTCTAATAGGGAAACTACCACAACTACCAGGCGCCAGGCACTTGGGATCAAAAGGGTTGGAAATATATTCCAATGGCATAGCACCTCCGCGAAAGGACCGGTGTAAGGGTCTTTTAGTTCGTACTTTATCGATTACAGGTACATTAGCACGCAACCTTCTGGTGCTGTACTAGCTCTATCAGCCTCTATTACAGACACTAGGGCATAATCATCTCCCAATAGCATCACCGTTTTCACCTCCTGAAACTTCTTCAAAGATATAGTGCTCACGATGTCACTAATGCCCGAAAAAACCTAAGAAGTGGACATTTTCACCATTATTATAGGAAGCAGTTTCTTTGATGGGTCTTAATGGGGGATCAGAAAAGCGATGAGAAAGAAAGCTGGGGTATGGTACCCTCTGATGAGTGTAAACCCTTACAAAGCATACAGAAGACGATTCGTGAAAATCAAAGCGACTAGAGTCACATTAAAAAGTTTCGTGCCTTTTCCAACAATCATTACTCATGACGCTTCTTTGTCAAGAAGGCCACAAGTCGGGGGCAAATGATGGGACATGGTTGAAGGCCCTGCCAGAAGGGCCAGCACTTGGAAAGCCTATAAGGGACAGCTACCGATCAACGCCCGAATATTTTCTATGACTATCCACCGAAAGGTCTTAGTCACCCAGACTTCCAAAACGATAGGGTCTTAATCGCTCTGCCAACCAAAGTAATCCTTCATGCTAAAGTAATCGCTCCGATCGTGTGTTTATCTATTCATTCATTGATCAAAAAAGCCAAGAAAATCCTTTATCGGTCGAATGACCGATTGATAGCTAATGGCTCAAGCGATTCTGAAGGAAGGTCAAAGTATCCTATTGATTTCCTATTGAAAGTAACATCTTTAAGATCTTTCAGTTAAGGAAAGGATCCTCTAGAACGTGAAAGTTTCCCAAAGGGTGAGGATCACAATCAATCCGAAATATTGAATCCCTGAAATTTTCGGATCGGCTCGATAAGGAAAGTAGGGTTGAAATATCTCGATGACGCACAACTCTCACAGGTATAAGATATCTCAAAATCCTCCAAGTTAGGTATGCTCTTTGGCTCTCACACATTGAGCACTCTAATCATAGGAAATCACTCCCTTAAGATCTCAGTCTGCTTCTTTCATTCAAAAACTACTCTTTCTAACTTGAGCGTCGGAGTCTCCCCGTCGGAGTACACTCCGGCAGTCTTTTACAAGTATTACATCCCTTTTAGCACAACCGCTAAAGTCTACAAGGAATCGATATCTGTGGAGACATAACCCATCTCCAATAGTTCTATTGGTACAAAGAAAATATGAGTGTACATCTCAATTTGATAAATCCCTTTTGTTGGAGGAGGGTTATAGCTCCACAGATACTGGCTCCTTGTAAACTCAAATGGTTGCCGTCAAAGGAATGTAATACCTATAAAAACCACTGGAGGGTACTCCGACGGGGAGACTCCGATGCACAAGTAAGAAAGAGCGGTTTTGGAATGAAAGAATAAACAAACTCGTGAGCTCAAGGGAGTACTTCCCTGTGATAAGAGTGCCCCAAAGTGTGAGGCCAAGAGAGCGTACCTAACTTGTAGAGTTACCTGTGAGAGTCGTGCACCACTGAAGTGCTTCAAACCTACTTTCCTTATCGAACCGATCCGAAAATCTCGATACTTCAATATTTCAAATTAATTGTGATTCATGTCCCTTAGGAAACTTTTGTTTTCTAGTGTGATCCTTTCCTTAACTGAAAGATCCTAAAGAAGCTGCCTGAAATAGGAAATCGGACCTACTAGGATGTTTTGACCTTTTTGGGGGTTGTTAGAGTCGATGACTATCGGTCGGTTGTTCGACTGATAAAGGGTCTTTAGAATTCGTTCGCTCGATGGACCAACGATTGAATACCCGATCGGGGCGGTAAACTTTTTCTAATGAATCACATTCGGTTGGTAGGGTGACTGAGGTTCTATCGTTCCAGAGGTCTAGGCGACTAAGGCCCTTCGGTAAATAGTCATATTTGAACATCAATCGGTAGCTATCCTATGTGGGCTTTTCATGTGGGCCTTTCAGGAGCTGGCCCCTCAGTTGAGTCTAGGATCATGTCCCATCATTTGCCCCTGACTCATGGCCCTTTTGATAAAGAATCGCCATGAGTAGAGATCTATGAGAGTGAGGTGTTCTCAAGACCTTACAGAAGCGTAGGGGTGTCATCCTAATCCTTTTCTCCTTCTTGCCACGAACGCGGGTGTCTCCTCATAAGTGACCCCTTCATGGGGAATTGAAGACAATTTATTTCTCCATTTATGGCAGGTTATTCTCGATGATCCATTTCACCTACCCTGAGTTAATTAGGGCATGCTTCTCTATTGCTATAAATAGCTACGATGGGTATTTGTTTTCTTTCATAAAGAATTGGGGCTTTCTCTCCTCTTTAGGGTTTTGTTGAGAGTGGCTCTTTTTTTAGAGCTATCCTGTGAGGTTTTGTAATATACGAAGCTCTATGGCTCGAGTAGCCTCTGTTGGATTGAGATCTCATTAAGGAAGGGGACTGCCTGGATGAGATCTCATTATATTGGCCATTATTCGGTTGTCATAGTGAGATCATCCATCACCAACAGAGGTACCACCTTGGATGATCCGTCCCTGTTCATCTCCATCATCCAAATTTGGCAGGGATGTCTGTCGTACCGTTTTTGAATTGGTAGGTTAGGTTCGGGTTTTTTTGGGGTGGCAAAACCTGAGCTTACCTTCTCCTATCCCTAGCACTACATTTATTTTTGTACTCTCCAGTGTAAGGACTATGGTATAGGTATCTTCAAATGACCCTATCATGTACTCCCAAGTATGGTCGGTCTGGACTAAGGACTTGTATATACTAATGTAATCGAATGTACTTCTTGCATAAAGATAAGTAAAAGATGATGCCTTACTTACTTGAATTTTGGCACTGTCTTCCTTTGTTCTTTTGTCTAGTGATATGCCTTCATCAACTCTCATCAGAGTAGATTTACCTTTACATTCTCCAATGGGAAGCTGAGTAATACTGGCCTTTTGATCTATCCAACATTCAGTAGTTAGGCTAAGGGATTGTACTCATTCGCTAGGGAAACTCTGTCCCTTATACGCTTGTCCTGGAGGGACCGGGCGACTTTGGCTCACCCTGTGAAAGAAACATTTTTTAGATTTACAGCCATGTCTGCCATGTTGATGATGCATATGAACGATAGGAGCTAGGCGAATAAGGCCCTCCGAACAATAGGAAATTTTTAGATAGGGGTCGTGTCACCCGTTCGGGGAGTTCCATCCCTTGTTGACGACGCGTACGAATGATAAGAGTTGGGCGACTAAAACCTTTTGAGTGATAGGAAATTTTTAGATGGGGGGCCTCATCCACCCGTTTACAGAGTTCCATCCCTTATTGACAATGCGTACGAACAATAAGAGCTGGGCGACTAAGGCCCTCCGAGCAATAGGAAATTTTTAGATAAGGGGTCATGTCCACCCGTTTGGGGAGTTCTATCCCTTATTGATGACGCGTACAAATGATAGGAGCTGGGCGACTAAAACCTTCCGACCGATAGGAAATTTTTAGATAGAGGGCCGCATCCACCCGTTCACAGAGATCCATCCCTTATTCACGACGCGTACGAACGATAGGAGTTGGGAGACTAAGGCCCTCCGAGCGATAGGAAATTTTTAGATAGGGGGCCGCGTGCACCCGTTCGGTGAGTTCCATCCCTTCTTAACGATGCATACGAACGATAGAAGCTGGGCGACTAAGGTCCTCCGAGCGATAGGGTACGAACAGTAGGAGCTCGACGACTAAGACCCTCCGAGTAATAGAAAAATTTTAGATGTGCATCCACCTATTCGAGGAGTTCCATCCTTTATTGATGACGCATACGGACGATAGGAGCTGGGCGACTAAGGCCCTCTGAACAATAGGAAATTTTTAGATAGGGGTCCGCGTCCACCCGTTTGGGGAGTTCCATCCCTTATTGACGATACGTACGAACGATAGGAGCTGGGTGACTAAAGCCCGCCAAGCAATAGGAAATTATTGGATTCTCTTCGGGCTAATTCTTCTATCTGTTAGATGATTCTGAAGTTCACTGATAATATATGCACAGGTTTTCTGAGTTCCAGGTCTTAGGCACTGCCGATCCGTCCAGATTGTCGAGTCATTAAGTTCCCGGCCGAACTACGGAGCATACTCGATATGGGCCTTCCCAGTTAGGTGCGAGCTTGCCCCCGGGTTGGTATTGACCAGTAGCTTCCACCTTCCTTAGTACCAACTCACTGGGTTTAAACGTTTGGTTTCGAGCCCTACAATTGTGATATCGTGTCATCTGCTACTGATAGGCCGCCATTTGTGTCGATGCGGACTCTCGTAGCTCTAGAAGGAGGTCCAGTCTTTCACAGAGGATACACTCATTTTGCTTAGCGTCGTATCGAGCTACCCGAAGTGAGTGAATACCTATTTCTATGGGTATGACTGCATTGCTTCCGTAAGTTAGACTGAAAGGTGTCTCTCCCTTTGCGCTTCGGGAGATAGTACGATATGACCAGAGGATACCGTAAAGTTCTTTAGCCCACTTCCCCTTGGCATCATCCAGCATCATCTTTAGTCCTTGCAGGATCGTTCAGTTGGTTATTTTAGCCAGGCCGTTGGTTTGTGGGTGAGCGACCGATGAGAGTCGATGTTAAATCTCAAGTCTCTCATAGAACTCCCGGAAGCACTGGTTATCGAATTGCTTTCCATTATCCATGATAAGGACACGTGATATACCAAACTGAGTGATAATATGGGTCCACACAAAGGACTGGACTTTGGTTGTCATGATCTGAGATAAGAGCTTGGTTTCCACCCACTTAGTGAAGTAGTTGCTTGTTACTATCAAGAATTTGCGTTGTCCCGTGGCTAGGGGAAACGGTCCGTGGATATCCATGCCCCGCTGAGCAAATGGCCAAGGGCTAGACATAGGATTGAGCTCGGTAGAGGGTAGTTGAGGCACTGAGGAGAAGCACTGGCACTTGTCGCACCGTTTGACGTAGTTGTCAGAATTGACCTTCATGGTTGGCCAGTAGTTACCCTGACGAAGGGCTTTATAAACTAGGTTTCGAGCACCCATGTGATTATCATAGATTCCTTCATGGATTTCTCAGATAACATAATCCCCCTCTTTGGGAGTTAGGAATCATAGATACGGGTGAGTAAATGATTTACGGTAGAGAATCCCATCGATTATGGCATAATGGGTTGCCTTTCGCTTCAGTTTCATTGCTTCCCTCGAGGATTCTGGCAAGTGGTCATGCTTTAGATATTCTTCTATGGGGTTTTTCCAACAATGAGATTGGTCGATTGGGAGAGCCTCTCTGGGCTTGTCGATGGTAGGATATGGCAGGCTTTCGATGTATACCGTTCGGCTAGAAGCAACTGAATCGGAACTAGTCAACTTCGATAGAGTGTCAGCCCGTAGATTCTCCGACTGGGGGATTTGCTGGATATCAACCTTACCCAATCGTTCCATTGTCTTGTGCAACTTACCTAAATATTTTGCCATGACTGAGTCTATAAGGAGCCAGTATCCGTGAAGCCATAACTCACCTCCAATAGATTGGCGCCGTCTAAAGGAATATAATACTTATAAAAACTGCCAGAGCATACTCCAGTGGGATGGCTCCGACAGTCAAGTCAGAAAGAGCGGTTTTCAATTGAAAGAAGAAACAAACTTGTGAGCTCAAGGGAGTAATTCTCTGTGATAAGAGTACCCCAAAGTGTGAGGATGAGATAGCGTACTTGACTTGTAGGGTTTTTGGATGTCTTATACCCGTGAGAGTCGTGCGTCGTTGAAGTGATTCAAATCTACTTTTTTTATCGAATTGATCCGAAAATCTCAGGGTTTCAATGTTTCGAATTGATTGTGATTCTGGTCCCTTGGGAAACTTTTGTTTTCCGGTGAAATCCTTTCCTTAACTGAATGATCCTAAAGAAGTTGCCCTAAAATAGGAAATCGGACCCACTAGGTTGTTTTGACCTTCCTGGGGGTTGTTAGAGTTAATGACTATCGGTCGGTCGTTCGATCGATAAAGGGTCTTCGGAATTCGTTCACTCAATGGACCAACAATTGAATACTTGATCGGGGCGGTTACCTTTGCCTGATAAATTACATTCGGTTGGCGGGGCGACTGAGACCCTATCGTTCGGGAGGTTTGGGCGACTGAGGCCCTTCGGTAAATAGTCGTATTTGAACATTGATCGATAGCTATCCTATGTGGGCTTTTCATGTGGGCCTTTCAGGAGCTAACCCCTCAGCTGAGTCTAGGACCATGTCTCATCACCTCTGATTTCCTTGTTCTGTCACACTCTCTCTCTCTCTCAATGTTGAAATTGAATATTTTTAAGACAAATTTTGTGAACAGTAAATAAATCCTATAGCTTAAATTGAAAACAAATAAAAATAAATTTTATACCAATTGAAGCGTTAAAATTTGATATTCCCAAAATTAAATAGAATCATGAATATTTTTAAAATTTTTAAATTTTAACTCTTTTAAAATAAATCCGCGAGCGCTTGAGCTATCTACCACAAGTGATTAAGTAGCCTATCGTGAGCACTTGAGTAGCCTACTGTGCACACAATGCAGTCTGATATGGTAAAGATCAAATGCACTCTGACTTAATAATGAAGGAATCTGGTAAAATCCTAAATCCCAAACATCTTGACAGCACATTGTTGAATCTCTACATTTCATGACAACTGCTTATAATTAAAAATTAAAAATGGATAATTATTTGATAGCATGTTAATATTAAATCTCAAATTAAATAGATCTGTTTATTTTTAAACCTAGGGTAATATGGCAATATCTTGGGATGATTGGATTTCTTCAGACTAAATTTGTTCTAGAGATGGTTGTGATTCTTCGTGGTTAGCTACGATGCTCATCCGTGGTTAGCTATTCGTTCAATTCATCCTATATTTGTAGCTGAAAAATTTAAAATCTTTTAAATACCTATTTTCATTCCCAATGCAACTCAATAGAACCAAACACAACAGAATAACTTTTTTTTTTTAATAAAAATATGTGATTACCTTTTAATGAAAATTTGTGTGTCTGAATGTTATAGAGAGATTTAGTGAGAGCTTGAGTGAGAGCTTTGGATGGGTCTAGAAATTAAAAATATATTTGACTGATTATATAGATTTCATGGGAAGGAAAATTTTCGATTTTTAGTTGAAAGTATGTTTTGTTGAGTAAGAGCTTTTGATGGATTATGAGATTTCAAGCGAATGAGATTGAAAATATGTTTGATTAAATTAGAACTTTCCATGGGTTTTTAAAGTTTTGAGGGGAGGAGAGCTTTTAAGGGAATGAGTGCTTTGATGGTTTTTAGAGGATGATTTAAAATACATGTGATTTAGTTATTTGAATGCCTTATTTTCATAAATAAATTTTCAAAACCCACCATTTTTTAAAATTTTATATCTTTATAAATTTTTTCACCCTTTTTTATACACTTTTACTTTTATCCACCCTGCTCTTCCATGCTTTTAGTTAATACTCGCCTTTTGTATTATTTAGGTTGTTCAAAAACTCACCACTTTTATATTCATGGCACGAAAACAATCCAAAATTGGATCATTTTCTATCACGATGACAATCCTAAATTGAATAAATCGCATTTCATCTAACGGCTAGAGAAAACTTTGAAATGGACATATCACACTGCAATTGATCCAATAGCTGGTGGTAATTGGTTGAATGTCCTTTCAAATTAAAATCATAAAATATTAATAATTACCAATTTTATGTAATTACAAATGTTGGACATCATGTAATATTAGTTAAATTACTAATATTGACGTCATGTAATATAATGTTATTATGCACCATTACATTTCTATTGTGTAAATTATTGTAACAATTGGTCAAAATATCCAATTAGTCAATAAATTATCATAATATCATTTTGTAGCACTATATTATGTATTAATTAGTCATAATGTTCAATTAGCCAATGAATTGTCATAATTTTATATTGTAATACTATGTTATATAACATAGTTTCATTTCATTTAAATAACTTCCTCTAACTATAATGTCATTTGATCCAATGGTGAATTACAGTATAACACTACATGTAACATTGTTTAAATTACTAATATTGATAACTAATTACATAATGTCATTTTATACCATTACATTTCTAATGTGTGAATTATCATAATATCATATTGTAACTCTATATCAAGTAACAATTGGTCATAATATCAAATTAGTAAATAAATTATCATAAGGTCATATTGTAACACTACATTATGAATTAATTGGTCATCATGTCCAATTTGTTAATGAATTGTCATAATTTCATATTATAACACTACATTATGTAACATAGCATCATTACATTTAAATAACTTTTTCCACTCATCCAATGCATGAGAGAACTATAATACCACTTGATCTAATAGTGAATTACAATGCCACTTGAACTTATTCCAAATTAGTTCAACGACTAGTATTACATAATATAATTTAGTATTACAACTAGTGTAACATTAAAAGTAGTAATGTAACATTGATATTGGAAAATCAATGATGTATTTGTTTGCCACAAAAACAATCCCAAATTGGTTTCTTTTTTTGGCACATTGTAAATCCCAAATTGGATAAATCATATTTCATCTAATGATTGGGACAAACTTTTAAATGGATGTATTACACTGCAATTGTTAAGGAAAAATTACTATCTTTTATTGTCGGTTATCGCAAGTGTCAGGAAAATTACCATATTTTATCATTGATTATTACAAGTCTTAGGAAATGTTACATTTTATCATTGTTTAGTAAAAGTGATAGAAAAATTTACTGTGTCGATTACCACATGATATCAATGGTTTTTTTAAGATTGTGTAGATTTGAATTATTATAGATAAATTAAGAGACTATAAAATAAAAAAAAAATTATAGAAATAATATAAACATAATAAGAATTGTGTTAATATGTGAGAATGATTGATACAATGATAGATATATATAAGAACAAAAAAAATGAGAAAAGATTACACGGTCTACTGTGAGTGCTTAAGCGGTCTACTATGCACGCTTGCACATTCTACCACAAGCGCGGGCAGTCTACCACTTGCTAATGGTAACTTACCACCAGTTATCTCCAATGTATAATAATATTACCATACTTTATCACCCATTGCCGCACTTTACCACCTGTAAGTGGCAATTTAGTATCTGTTATCATAAAATTACTACACATATTTCACTCCAATATATAATAATATTACCACACTATACTATATTACCACAAGTTATCATAAACTTACAACAAGTTATCATAAAATCATCACATTTTATTGTGAACTTACCACTTCTTATAACAACGCAACACCTATTATCTCAAATTATCCCCAACTTACAACCAAATATCACAAATGGTTTGATACCTTCACTCTTAAATTTTTAAACCGCAAAGTCAGATCTATCACGCACTTGCACAGTCTACCACGTGCGCGGGAGGTGTACCGCGTGCTTGCACTTGTTACCACTAACTTACCATTAGTTATCATAATCTTAGCACCTTTTATCACATACTTATTACCTATTATAGTAATTTTATCACTAGGTATCACAATTGCAACTCCAATATATAACTACACATTATTTAAATTATTACTATTGATAATTTCATTATATAGCATAATTAATTACATTAATGTGTGAATTTTTCATAATTTCTTGTAATATTCAAATTGGTCATAATATCTAATGGACAATATATTATATAAATCACTAAATTACATAAAATTAGTAATTTTACATAATTATAAATATTGTATAAAATATGTAATTATTAATATTATTTATCATATAATATAGTTTATGTATTAATTAATTTTATATAATTACATACTTTGATGTAATTACATTATTTAAATTAATATTAATATTGATAATTTTATCAAATGGACTACACATCATCGATTTTGATGTAACATTCAAATTGTGATTATCCATAGTTTCCACATTCTTTCTTCTTCTTTTTCTTTTTTTCATTGGGCTTTTTTACCTATAGTGCACCGTAGTCGTTTTGTACTGTGATGTACTATAGTCCACCCTCCTCCTTTTTTTTTTTTTTTACTTTTTCACAGATTCTATTCCGCCATTCGTTTCTCCCTTCTAGCAACATTGCGGACAGCGTAGCAAAAGGAAGATTTCGATATGTTGATGCCAGATCTAAGGTTGGATATAGTCAATTTTGTCTATCGCTTCCCAATTGTTACTGAAATCCCATTGGATCTGTTGCCTGTAACTCACCAATACCACCGTAACCATCTTTGCTGTAGTAATCAAACTAAGTTGTAACATAATTTGACCCTATATGACTCGATTACGATAGTCTCAACCCCGATTTGAAGGCATTCCGTTTGTATCGTCGATGACGCTCCACTAGTATCGCTGCTATCAACATTGATTGAGGAATTTGATGTCGTGGAAGATCAAGAGGATGTCGCTGAAGACAAATCCGATGTTTGATTGAATTATTATCTACCATAGAATGCCAATTGTTGAGATTTCCATCCATTTGCCTCAGTCTATTTGTGATTTCTCACAGTCGCATTCTGCAAATGCTTCTGACACTCAATCTATAGCCATGATGGTCGAACGTGAGTCGACGGTGTTGACCGAATCCAATGTAGCAGCTATGTAGGGATCCAAATGGTCACCAAGCACGATTATGACACTTCGATAGACTATGCTTGCTTGAGTGGTAGACCGCGTAAGAGCACAGGAGACTGCACATGCCTATGTAGTAAATCACGTGGGAGACCATGCATGCCTACATGGTAGACCATGTAAGAACACGACAGACCATACATGCTACACAGGAGCACAGCAGGCCATGCTTGCCTGCACGATAGCCGTGCAGGAGTGTGAAAGTCTACTCATGCTTACACAGCAGGCCACGCATGTGCACGATTGTCCGCACTGGCCTATGTGATAGACCGTGCGTGCGTGCGCGATAGACCGCGAAGGGTGTGCGATGGACCACACATGCCTACGGGGTAAATTGTACTTGTGAACCGCACTAGCCTACGCGATAGGCTATGCTAGTGCACGGTAGACACTGCTAACATACAATGGACTGCTTTTGCGAACTTATTATCACTATATTACCACTAGTTATCATAAATTTACTATAAGTTATCGTAAAATTATGTCCTGTTATTGCAAACTTATTACCTGTTGCAGCAACACACCACCTATTATCCCAAATTATTCCTGTTATTGTAACTTACTACTAGATATCACAAGTGGTTCTATGCCATAACCTTAAAATTTTAAACTGTCTATATAGATGGTGTGACTCAGTAGTTATAGAGATTATTTTCAAATAGTCTCTAAAAAGTTAGAATAGTATATAACATCTAGTAACAGTACAATATATATGGTTAGCATAATCATAAACTTACACAGATTTAGCGAACAGTATAAATTACTCATATACGATTTTTAAACCATTCTAAAGACTGACATATTTATTGATGAAAAGTAATAACAGCCAGAATTGTAGATAGTGTTTGCATACCATACAATCTATGGGTTAGCATAGTTATAGCACTTTTTTAGATGGTTTGGTTTAGGGTGAGTAAAAAGAATGCCACAATTACAAATGGCAACCGATAACGGCTCAGATCGTGCAATATATAGGTTAGCAGGTATAGAACTTATGCAGATGGTATGATTTATAGTCAGTAAAGAAGAGTTATATAGAGATTGTTTTCAAATCATCCATAAAAACTGTCATATTTACTCACTACATGTGACAATTGTCAGAATTGAATATAACTTTTAAAGATGGTGCAATATATGGGTTGGTATAGTGCAAAACTTATGCAGATGGTATGGTTAAGTAAATAGTAAAGAAGAGTCACATAGAGACTGTTTCAAATCGTTCTAAAAGACTATTTCAAACCATCTCTAAAGACTACACATTTACTTAGTACAAGTGATAACTCTCAGAATTAAACATTGCTTTTATAGACAGTTGTACTGTTTTTACTGATAATTGATAAATTTTTTTGGACAAATAATTTTATATTGTGGGAAAATGTACAACCAAATAAAATTTGAGTACAACTAATTTGGCATTATATCTTAACCAAGTTGTTGACATGGCAACTAACATGTCAACATAGTTGTCTTTTATACCTAGCATGTATATGAATTACATGGCACTCACCACTTCATGTCACTTCAGTAATTTGCTTACTTCTTTAATCATGTCAGTAAAGCTGATCAATAAAAAGATAACTTGGCATTATAAAAGTTGATGTGGTCGTGTCAGCCTAGGTTAAGGGTGAAAATAAAAAGGGAAACACTCTCCGCTTTCCTTTTCTCTCTCTCTCTCTCTCTCTCTCTCTCTCCCCCCTCTCCTCTCTTGCGTCATAGCTACCACCAGATTCCTAGTAGTCTAGTGGCACTTGGCCTATTATTAGCGGCGAAGGCATATCATTCACTTCCATTAGGGTGGCCTCTTTCCACCTCCGGTGGGTGAGGCACAGAGAGACCCTCAATTGCATGCAACACTTGCACTGAGCCTCTCTTTCACTGGGGAGAGGGGCGGCAACAATTGTGGCCGTGGCCTCTTATGTTGTTGAACAACACTCGTCTTTAATTGCTACTCAAGACCTTCAATTTTAGAATTCTTGCTCTAGTTCATGATCAAGTCATCATCTCCACCCAATTTTGATCACGGTTGATCAATCCTAATCACCATCTATTTGAATTCATCTAGTGTTCAACTTCTCTGCAAATCCAATTTATCAATCATCATTTTCAAAATCACGATCTCCACATTGATTCATCTTTTGCGCTCTTTAATTTTAGTTTTTCCGCCACCTGACAGGGTTGCTTTGATTTTTTCATTTAATTTGGTCAAAACAGTTTTGATTTTTAGTTTATTAAGTTAGATTATGGTTATAAGAATTGTATAACTAAATTAAATCAGTTATTTCAATTTTGATTATTTTGGTTATGGTTTAATTGATTGCTCACCCACATCAAAGGGTTTTCTATATAAATCCAATTTATTACAATAATTGAAATGATACAATAAATACAAAATTAAAGCAATATACAGACGGTGACTTTTATTATCGGTGAATTTTAGTGATAGTTTTTTATGATCTTTAGAGTCACTTTCGACGAAATCGTTAAGAAATGTATATATTTTCTGATGATATAAAATTGTCAGTCAGAAAAAGTTTATCAACCGTTAGTAAAGTAGCAAAACCGTCTATAAAAACTGATGTTTAATTTTGACGACTATTAGTTATGGTCCTTAAATATAGCAGTGTATAGAGATAATTTAAAAACAATCACTATATAACTCTTCTTTTCTGTCACTTAACAATACCGTTTGTATGAATTCTTCATATATACTAATTAATATATTTTACCGTTTGTAAATGTCATCTATCATTCAGACGGCTATCATTTGTCATCGACAAATGTGACAATTTTTAGTGATGGTTTGGAAAAAGTTACTGTATGAGATTTTTTAGTAACGGTTAAATCATATCATTAATATAAGTCTATACTTACACTAACCTAATTAATACACCGTTTGTAAAAGGGATCTTCAATTAAAACAATTATTAATTGTCGTCAACCCTATAGGTAGAGGTAACATTGTAATTTTATAATAAATTATGTTCATAACTAGTACTAATACAGTGGTAACTAAAATTGTGATAAGTTTAGGATAACTAATAGTAATATAGTAGTAATTTAAATTGTATTAATTTATGTTAAATAAAAGTAATATAGTGATAACTAATAGTAATATAGTAGTAATTTTAATTGTGTTAACTTTTTCATAATTAGTAGTAATATAGTTGTAACTAATAGTAATCAGTGGTAAGTTAAATTGTGATATAATATAATCAGCAGTAATATAGTGATAATTAATAGTAATATAATGGTAACTAATAGTAATATAATGGTAAATTAAATGTAATTAGTAGTAATATAGTGATCATTAATAATAACTATGGTAACTTAAATTGTGAATAAGTTTACGAAAATTAATATTAAAAATATAGTGGTAATTAGTTGTAAAATGTAGTAAGTTTATAATAACTAATGTATAGTTGTAACTAGTAGTAATATATAGTGATAATTTAAATTGTTCTTACCCACCTTCAATTCTTGCTTCCTGCCTTCGATTCCCATTTCCCGCTTCCCGCCTTCGATTTCCTCTTAAATTGTCACACAATTTTTTTTAAAAAAAACATAACTTCCGCTTTCAATTCCCTCTTCTCTTTCAAAACCTAACTTTTCTGCATAATTTTCTGCTCTTCATAACTTCCCGCCTTTAATCCCCTTTAATTCTAATTCATCCTATTGTTTACCCTAAATGTCCATTTAAGAGTTCGTTCTAATTACCTCCCAACCATTGGATAAAAAACAGAGAGTTTGTGCACCCATCGGTTGAAATGAGATTTATACAATTTAGAATTAATACCTGGATAGGAGAAATGAACTAATTTTGGTTGTTTTTGTGGTATACAAAAGCACCATTAACGTAATATGAATTTACATTACTACATTATTATATGTAATGCTATTTAAGATAAACTCAATAGTGTCGTGCCATTGTGGAGCACTATTATAATATGAAATCATGTAACTAATTAATACATAATATATAGCCTTACTTTGACAATTCTTACACAATTCATTAATAAATTGGATATTATTAATTTAAATAATAGTACATAATATTCAATATTAGTAATTAGATAAAATTAGTAATGAAAATTAGTATTAGTAATATTAGTAATTTAAATAATACTATATAATTATATAAATTAGTAATTATCAATATTATATAATCTAATAATCAATATCCAATATCCATCCATTTTAAAGTTTTATTAAGGCAATAAAATATGATTTATCCGATTGGAATTTATCAAACTAGTTAGCGTTGTTAGCTGGTATAAAATAGTTTACTTCTTCCTCGAGGTACATTATAATATCTCTTCACTTGGATTAATTTTTTATATGATTAGTTATTGTTATGTTATATTATAAATTTTCTGATTTTATTTAATCAATTATATTATTATTAATATTATGAATAATATTATATATGTTAAGAAATAAAAAAAGAAATTATTAGTGGTAATGTGGGTGTCTGTGCACCCTCGCGAGCACCGCGTGCTAATGGTAAGTAATGATAATTTATGATAAGTAGTGGTGTAGTAGTGGTAAGTAGTAATAATTGGTAGTAATTAGTGGTAATGCAGACATGTAGGTAGTAAATAGTGGTAACTAACAATACGTAGTGGTAATGTAGTGACCATGTGGTATCAGTAAGTAATAACTATGGTGGTAAGTAGTGGTAATGCCATCTCCATTAGTTTTGTGTTTTTAATAATCATTAAAAACAAAAAAAATTAAATTCTAAGAATTAATTATATTAAATTCTAAAATTAATTATATGATATAATTTTATATAAATTTCAACAAAAATAACAAATAAAAAAATAAAATATTATATAATTTTATATAAAATCCAAAACTAATCTATCAATATATTTAATTAAACTAATATAATTAAATAATATTAAATATCATGCAGTTAATTGTACTCACATAATTAATTACACTATTATATTCTCATACCCGATAAAAAATAAACAAAAGAAACAAATATATTAGTATAACTATTATATTAATATATATTTCTATATATTACTAATATATTAGTATAACTACATGTTATTATATTATATATTAATATATTATATTATAACAAATATTATTATTATATTAATATTATATACATAGTATTATATTTTATATTATTGTATTACATATTATTATATTATTATATTATATTTTAACACATTAGTATTAGATTATATACTACTACTAAAAAAAATCAGCTCTATTTTGTTTTTGATTATTCTGTCTTTATCTCAGTGAACAGATTAAATTCTGAATCTATTTATTTTTCTGGTATCAAATCCGATTGGAATATAGAATATCATAATAATGGTAGAAATTGAATCACTTTTGTTTTGTAATATATTTTATAAATTACTTATTAAATTATAATATAATTTTAATTATATTATATGTTCTACAAAGATTTAATAATTCATTTTTTCTGACAAAACAATTAAAAAAATGAAATAATAAAAAGAAAAGAAAAAAAAAAAAACAAAGTGGGCAGGCGCCAGGCAGTCTTGCCTGGCACCCACCCTCTGTTTTTTGCAAAGGGGCAGGCGCCCGCCCCTGTTTGTTTGTTTGTTTTTTTTTAATATAATCTAAATCACTAAATAATTATATTTAATTACATAAATTAATTATTTTTAATTGTTTTAGCTTTAAATCATTTGTTAATAATTATTATATTTAAATAATTATTGTATGACATAGTATTATATTTAAGCAATTATTATAATATAATTAACTAATAACTATTTATCTTTAATTATATATTATTTTATATAATATTTTTTAAAATTAAAAATAGGAAATAATAAAAGAAAAAAAAAAGAGGGCGGGTGCCCGCCCTTCACTATATATATATATATTATTATACTATATATATATATTTATAATTAATATATAATTCTAATATATATATATTATTATATTATATATTGTTGTATTCTATTTTAGTATAATATTTAAAATAGGCAACATTATCAATATTATGTAGTTTATATGAAATAAATATAATTCTAAAATTAATTATCATTATTTTATTTTGTATAAATTCTAAAAAATAACTAACAATAATAATTTTAATTAATAATTTTTCAACACAAAAATTGGCGCCAAAACTATATTTTACTTTTTTAATTTTTATTTATATGCTATTAATTTTTTGGGATAATATTTTACACAAATATTATAAATTTGGTAACATATAGTAACCAATAGTAATCAATGATATATCTTGATGACCGAGCCTGGTGACCGTCCCCGCCCCCTATAAGCGGGTGCCCGCCATAGGGGGGTCCTAGCACCCGCCTCTATATGCGGGCGCCCGCCCTTGTCATTTGCAAAGCACAAAGAGCAGGAGCCAGGCAGCCCTTGCCTGGCACCAGCCCTGTTTATTTTTTTTTGCTTTTATTTTGTTTTTTTTGTTTTTTTTGTTTTTTTTTTTATATCTAATCTAATTACAATATAAATAATTATATTAGTATTGTTACTCTATAATATATATTAATTCAATATATTTTTAAAGGTAAAATAGTTAAGTAAATAATTATATTTAATTACATAAATTAATTATTTTTAATTGTTTTACCTTTAAAGATAATTATTATATTTAAACAATTATTATATTACAACATAGTATTATATTTAAACAATTATTATACAATATAGTATTACATAATTAACTAATAATTATTTACCAAAATAATCCATTTGCTATGGTAGATAAAAATAACCTAATTATAAATCTTAAATTCTAATATAGTAAAAATTGAAAAAATTATATAACTCGTAAAAGAAAGAGCGGATAAAAAATGTGAAAAAATGGAAAAAAAAATGGCGGGTTTTAAAATTGATAACTTCAGAACTTTTATTTTTTATAAAACTTTTCTCTCAATACTCTTCTCAAAACCCTCAATTTAATACAAAATTTTCAAAACTCCAGGATAAACTTAATATTGAATGCGCATTGATATGAGTATTTATGAGTATTGTAGTAACAAGTGATAAAAGTATAGTAACAAATGATATGTGCCAAATACTAAAATTGCATTATATGAAATATTACATGAAATGTAAAAATATATAATTTAGATAATGATTTATTATTAATTTGAATATTATATAATATAATTTAGTTAATATTAATTATTAATGAAAAATTAAAAAAAAAATTCACCAGGCGCCCTCGCACACATAGGTGCCTGGCGCCCGCCACCATCGGCAGGCGTTCGCGCACACAAGTGCCTGGCACCCCCCCCATCGGCGGGTGCCCGTCCATACTAGCCCTAGATATATATATATATATATTGTTACAATCTATTATATTATTATATTATATTATATATTATTGTATTAATAATATATATTTGTATTATACAACCATTAGCATATATATTAATATAGTATAATGATATATATTTTTTTAATTAGAATTAGTATATAATATACATTACTATTATCATTATATCGATATTTTGATAATTGTAATATTAATTATCATTAAAAAAAAGTGAATGAGAAAACATATTTTATGATATGAATCTTTCAAGAAAAAATATTATATATTATATAAATTCCTAGAAATATACAAGAGAAAAGATAAATGAGAATATATAGTAATTTTGTAATAATAAATGATAATAAGTTTTAAGTTCGTGATAACATGCAGTAATTTTATGATAAAAAGTAGTAAGTTCTGATAAATAGATTAATAATATGTAATAATTTTGTGATAAAAAGTTGTAAGTTATGATAACTAATGATAATTTGCAGTAACTTTCAAGAATGTAAACATAAATTATATTTAAATTTAAATCCAAATCTCTCCATGGTCATATTGCAAAACTGATAGGTTTTTTTTATAACCACTCATCACCAACCTTACCTTCTCATATTGTACAAGCAAATATTGTTAATAAATACATATGTTTATAAACATTGAATTGTCAAATTCCTCTCTTCTCCCTCCCTTCCTTCTCTCTTCACAACAAGACCTTTCATAACAAATTTTTTAACTTGGTATACCTCCTAACCTTTAAATATTCACATACACACCTATGCCACTATAGTTCATTATTGGGCGAAACCACAAAGCCTCCAATTCAGTTCATCTTTCCTCCCATTGCACCAAATGAAATATAATGTAGTAAGTGATATTTTTAAATAATCTAAATATATAGTATTGAGTAAAAATATGAAAAAAAAAAAACAAGTCAAGAACAACATAGTAAAAAAAAGCAGTAAAAGTGTAAAAATGTGAAAAAAACGGTAAAGAGTAAAATTATGAAAAAAAAGCGGGAAAAAAACGTGAAATTTTGAAATTTTGTACGTGAAAGTGGCAGCTTCTGCTTCCCTCCAAAAACTCTCCTCTCAAAATCTATAAAAAGTTGTAACTTGACTAAAGTTTTTCTTCCCATAACCCATCTAAACCTCTCACTCAACCTTTCACTACAACAAATCTATAATACCAACAACTTTGCAAAATTTTACAAAAGGTAATCACCTTTTTTTTCTTAAAAAAAAGTTATTCTAAATTCTACTATATTTTACTATATTCTTCTTATAAAAATTTTGAATTTTTCTAGTTATGTTTATGGGATGAAATAAACGAAAGTAAGCTGATCATGAAGAATCACAATCATGAAGAATAACAATTATCCATTTTTTGGTTTCTTCAATACCTGGGAGTGCACATAAAAGGCAACCATCATCAACACCATCTGAATCCATCCAAAAGGTAATATTTTTATTTACAACCATTTCTTATAATGTACTACGTAATTATATTCATTTCACTATTAATTTTTACTAATTTTTATTAACAGATTGACATGAAGGATTAAGGATTGTGAATAAAGTTGGTCACCTGCATAGATTTGATGTTGTTGAGATTATGCCTTCAAATTATGAGACATGTAATCTTTTTTTTTGTCTTATATGTATCCATCGTTCTACTTAATATATCAATCATTCTTGTATATCAATACACATTTATATTATTTTTGTAATTTTGTTATTTTATGGTCTCTATACTATTTAAAAAAACCTATTTTATTAAAATATTTCATATGTGGTGACATATAGAAACTGATATTTTTGTAATTTTTGTTATTTTATGGTCTCTATACTATTTAAAAAAAACCGATTTTATTAAAATATTTCATATGTGGTGATATAGAGACTGAGCCATTTGATATGTGGTGATATACAAAGAGACTAGCCTGGCGCCTGTTCCCATCGCGGGCGCCTGCCAAGGGGGGCCTGGTGCCCGCGCCCATACGTGGGCGCCCGCCAAGGGGGGTCATGGCGCCCGCCCTCATACACGGGCGCCCACCCCCACACAGATCAACAGATCAATACGTAACCGACGATAAAATAATAACATCTCGTAATATACAGTAACTGATGATAAAATCAGTAATTTTTCCTAACTCAATAATAACCGATGATAAAAGTAGTAATACCTCGTAACACATGATAAATGATGATAAAATCAGTGATATTTCCTGATAATTGACGATAAAAGTAGTAACATTTCATAACATATAACATATGGTAAAGTGATTTTTCCTAACACAATGGTAACCGACAATGAAAGTAGTAACATCTTGTAACACATGATAACCGATGATAATATTAGTGATATTTCCTAACTCAATCGTAACCGACGATAATAGTAACATATGATAATATATGATAATCGATGATAAATCAGTACATTTCCTAACTTAAGGGTAACTGACGATGGAAGTAGTGATTTTTCCTAACATGATGGTAACGACGATATAAATAGTCACTTATGATAACTGATGATAAAAGAATAACCTTTCTTAAATCAATATATCCGATAATAAAAATAATAACATCTCGTAACATATGGTAACCGATAATAAAATGAGTGATTTTTCTTCACATTATGGTAACAGATGGTAAAAGTAGTAACATTTTGTAACATATGGTAATTGATAATAAAAATCTTACTATTTCCTAACAACCTATTACCTGACGATAAAAAAACTATTTTTACCGACACTTTTTAAAAATGTCACAATATATTGGCATGCTACAACGG
Organism: Dillenia turbinata; assembly: GCA_037126225.1. Lineage (NCBI taxonomy): Eukaryota > Viridiplantae > Streptophyta > Magnoliopsida > Dilleniales > Dilleniaceae > Dillenia > Dillenia turbinata. Next base: position 24,679,056 of record JBAMMX010000022.1, read on the forward strand.
TTGCACAAACCATCAGAATGCCCCTATCCCGACTGGTGTATACTCCACTGATATTTCATCCGTTGGAGAAAATATTAGCAACACTTTTTGAGTCTTTTGCTGACGGTTTTTGACCGTTAGCATAGTGCTATTATTTTGTAGTGAATAGAGCATTAGGTTTAATATTTTTATATCGCTTCCAATATTTTCAATACGGTATTATAGTAATGCTCATCTATCTTTAATGTTCGATTTTAGATTCTCAATCCATATTTTTTTTCAAATTCAAGTGATTTTCACTTAATCACTTAGAGGATGAGAGGGATGGAATATACTATGTATCAAAATCAAATCAAATAAAACGATTGATTTGATTTTGATACATATTTGACTTTTTTTATTTTTTATTTCTATATAAAATTAACTTATTATAATAATTCAAATGTTGCTTCCAATATTTCAACATACTATTAAAATCATATTCACTTATCTTTTATATTTATATTTCTTTTATCAAAATAAATTTCACTATTTTTCGTCTATTAAATAAAACAAAAAGAAATTAAATGATATAAATAAATGAGCAGTACAAGTATTATTGCCCATACACTAATGAATAGTACAAGAAAAATATCAATAGAATACAAAGTTTTATTGCCCAATGGTTAGTTATAAAATGTATTATTATCTCGTTTCAATGAATGTAGGTGGCGGAGAATATTTTGGTGGAAATAAAGTAAGTGAGGAATGGTGAATGGCTTGTAAAATTTGGGGGGTGAAAAATAGAACTACAATAAAATGAAACCAAATCAAATCGTATCAAACAAATTCTTATCAAGTATCAATGAATACTGAGATGGGAGTGTTCGTCAGAGTCGGAGCATTCCTCTTATATATTAGTGAGAATGCAAACCAATCCACCCCAGCATTTTCTCATTACATTCTTCAACTTGCATAATCTTCTCCTGTCTCTCTCTCTCAAAAATGCGTACTCATATTTTGTTTGGGATGCTGGTTGCTCTCCTTATTGTTCTAACTATTACAATAGAATCAAGTAAAATAACAAATATACATCTTGGTCTTTTTTTTTGTTGCCTTTTTGTGATCTATGTTTTAATCCTATTTCGCATGAACTTTTCAGATGCGCAACGAAAAGAATGGTGCGTGGCAAGACCTGGAGCAACAGATGCACAGTTGCGGGAAGTTATGGAATTCGTTTGTCGAAATGGTACTGTTTGCAGTAATTTTGAACCAGGCCAACCTTGCTATTTGCCTAATACTCTCAGACACCATGCCTCCTGTGCCTTTAATACTTTCTACCAACATTACAAGAGAATGGGTACTACTTGTGACTTCAATAACGCTGCCATCATTACTCTCCGTGATCCTAGTAGGTTTTCCTTCCCAACAATTACATTTCCTCTCTTTGCATGGTATTAAATGAAAAAAAGAAATTAATTTATGGAGTTTATTGTATTTCTGTTAGCTGGATCCCATTAATTCTTAGAGTTCATTTTACAAATTTATTTTTTATTTTTCAGAATTTTTTTTTCTGTTTAAAATAATGATCCTAGTAAGTTTTCGTTCCCAACAATTACATTTCCTCTCTTTGCTTGGTATTAAATGAAAAAAGAAAATAATTTATGGAGTTTATTTGCAAATAAATTTCTGTTAGCTAGATCCCATTAACTCTTAGAGTTCATTTTACAAATTTTATTTTTTATTTTTTAGAAATTTTTTGTTCTGTTTAAAATAATAATATTTGCATTTGAAAATAAACTCTAGTGGAATTAAGTTAAATCCAAGGAGGGGCTTACCATGGTCAGATTTTTCATCAACTCACTTATTCTATTTTCCTCCATTTCATGTTTCCTGCAGGTCATGGTTCTTGCCATTTTATGTATGATTAAGGTTCAAGAGGCATGGAATAAATTGAGTATGGAATCTTTACATTGTTTGGTTCAATGTAATATTTCATTCAAAAATATGTTATGCACTGTATTTGATGGGTGGGATTTGGTCTGCGATTTTATTTGGTTCCTTGATTATGCTTCAAGAGGCCTAGAATAAATTGAGTATGGAAATGCAATTCTCATGGATTTTGGTTGCAGTTTCCATTGCTCTATTGGTTCAAAGAAAATGTGTACCCATCTCAATTTGATAAGTCCCTACTTTGATTTGCTTGTTCTCTCTCTCACTCTCTCTCTTTCTCTCAATGTTGAAATTGAATATTCTTAAAACATATTTTGCCAACATTAAATAAATCCAGTAGCTTAAATTCAGAACAAATGGAAATAAATTTTATACCCATTCAAGCGTTAAAATTTGAGATTTTCAAAATTATATAGAATCAAGTATATTTTTAAAATTTTTAAAACTGAACTCTTTTTCAAAACTACTTTATTTTATTCATGGCTCGACCAAATCCAGTAGCCATATTTTATTTTATGGCTCTACCAAATGTTTGAGCGTATAGTATTTTTTTAATTATAAACATAATCATAATCTAGGAAAAATAAAGTGGGTAGAAAAACAAAAAATAAAAAAGAAAGAAAAAATATGGAAAGCAATCAATAAGAGTGGCACCAAAAAAAAAAGAAAAAAGAGAGAGAGTAGAGAGAATAAATACGCTACATCAAATGTTAGCCATTAGACGAAGTCTAAATTTACAATTAGAAATGGGCGTCTATGGATCCTGCCCCACATATATAATACGCTGAAATCTTACCAATATTAAAAAAACTTAATATGGTATCGTCGTAAGCATATAAAAAAAAAATAAAACGAAATACCAACTCTAGAAAAAGAATTTAGATCCTAGTTATTTCTTGAGTTTAAGATACATGTATCGAATTGAAGGAATTAATAGGATTGTTGAAATATTTCGTTAGTTATTTATCTTGATTTAGTAAAAGGAAAATATTTGGACAGTTATTTGTAGTGAAAATTTAATACATCGTTACTCCTTTATCAAATTATTAAAATTTATAAATGGTTAGTTTTCTTCCCTCCAAGGAAAATGTATAATATTCTTATATTAGAGATTGAATAGGTGTCCAGCAAAGAATTATAAATTCAAAGCAATCTCACGGTCGATTGATCATCGGTTTGTGTACAAACATCACAAAAGCAGTTGGGAAAATGGTAAAGTTGAGATTCTTGCTTTGGTTTTGATTTCATTGGTGCTCCTACATGGTATCTCAGCCTTTCCAGGCAGTTGCCAACCAATTAAAACCCTTAACGATTCTCATGTCATAGAGATCGTAGAATGAGTTCAACAAAAAAATCCATATAGAAACTTTGAAATTAAAATCAATTAACAAAGGATGTTATGAAGTGATCGGGTGCAAGAGTTATCGGCTTCACATATCGACTATGAATATACCGCATGTAGATCCCAGAAAATTATGAAGTAGTAGTTTGGGAGAAGTCTGGATCAAATGATAAAAATCTCATGTCTTACAAACCTATTCATGCCTAAGTTGGACATAACTAACTTGTATCTATTTAACCCATATGAGACTTTTGACGGACTAATAAATGGGTTTCATTTTATTATGGTGGAGTACATGAGCTTTTGATTTTCTATCTTCTATCAATGCGATGGATTATAAAAAGAAAAAATATATATATATTTTTAATTTATAGGAAATGTGAAATTCTGATTAAGTCAATCATCGAAATTAAAAGAATGACATGGTTTTGTCGCATTGAAAGTAATGTAGCAAAATTTTTAAAAATAAAATTTTAAGGTAGTTTCTATATATTAGAAAATATATTATATACTAAAATCAAATTCATAATTGATTTGATTATGTTTCGTATTTGACATTTTATATCTTTATATTTCTATATTTGTAATAACTGTTTATATATTTATGGTAATGGTTTTTCTTATATCAACTTGACTTATTTTAATAATTTATTAAGGCAATTGAGCATTAGATATCTTAATGTTATATTCCTCTCCCTCTATAACATGATACCATAACTATATTCATCTATCTCTATTATTCATTTTTTATATTATTTTATATTTTCCATATAATATCATAGCTCTCTTTACAAAAAAAGGTTATCTTAAAAGATTTTAGTGATGGATTCAATGATAGAAGTTTTTAGAAAAATTCGTCACTAATTTCTTTAGCTTTGGATTTAGTGATGAAAAAAATTTTGTTGCTAATAATACGTCACAAAAATTTAGCAACGAAATATAAAAAATTCGTCACAAAATTAGCAATGAACTATGATTTTTTCACTAAATTTAGTGATGAATATTGTCATTCGGGCTAAATTTAGCCACGAATTTTTAAATCCGTAGCTAAAATTAACCACAAATATCATAATCTGTATCTAAATTTAGTGATAGATACCATAATTCGTGGCTATATTTATTGACAAATTTTAGAATCTGTCACTAGATTTAGCCAATCTTTTTTTCCTTTTATTTTTGACAATTGCATTTTATATTTTATTATTTTTCCTTTTATTTTATTATTTTATTATTTTATTTTATTATTTTTTTAACTCCGTAAATTGGATTTCGCAATTGCCGATGAGGCCTCCGATGCAGTCATCTGATGCCAGAGAAGATGAAGCCGATGCTGATGGTGATGAATCCGATGACTTATCAGCGAAATTCATCCGGTTATCACTCAATTGAAGCAAGTCCATTCTTTCTCTCCATCCACGGTCACCATGAATTACTGAATCTCAAGTTGCTCCAATCAAATCCCAATTGTTTCGATTGTTTTGCCTTCATAGGCATCGACCTTCATCAATTGTTTCGCCTTCATCAACATCCATCTTCATCGAACCTTCTGTTGCTTCATTATCTCAGCTTCCACCTTTATTCGATTTGTGCGTTACAGAACAGTGTGTTGCTTCATTGAACCTATTTGTTGCTTCAACTCAGTTTCCACATTCTGTTGCTTCCCTGTGCCTTTGATTTGTTAGAAATTATGGGAGAGTAAGAGCCTTCAATTTGAGAGAGATGGGAGAGTGAAAATTTTGGGCCAATTTTGAACTTTGAAGTGAAAATAAGACACGGATTCTGGATTTGTGCATTCACCTTGATGGACCATTGGATTGTTAGACTATTGACGGTTGAAAATGGTGAAAATGAGGAGACACAAATTACAGTTAGTGACGAATTTGCATGTCATCTCTAAATTTATCAACGAATGAACTATTTGTTACTAACTTAGTGATGAACGAGACAATCTATCACTAAATTTGGCAATGAAAAATATAATCCATTGCAAAATTTAACGACAAAAACACAATTCGTCGATAAATTTAGCGATGCATTGCTATTTTGTTGTTAAATTTAACGATGGATTGCTATTTTGTCACCAGACAGATTACAATTTCATCACAAAATTTAGCGATGGATTCCCACTTTCATCACTAATTTAGTGACGGATTCCTCTTTTCGTAGCTAAATTAGCGATGAATCGGTATTTTCATCACTAATTAGCAACAAAACTTTCGATGAAACATACTTTTTATTTTTGCCACTAAATAGGTACAACTTTCTTTGACTAATTTCTAAAATAATCGCTTGATGCCAATGTACTCTTGAATTTAGTTAAAAGATAAACTATATGCTTATATGACTAAAATTCTATTATTGTATATGATAATATTTCTTAGAAATTGATGGAATTATTTATTGTCAAAAATTGTTACTTTGGTGACAATTATAATATTTGCTATGTAATCAACACTAATTCATTACTCAAAAAGGGTCAAAAAGAGAGATGCAGTTGAAAATGTTTTATAACAAAGTGTAGGAGGAATTTAGTCACGAAATTAGTCATAAATTTCTAAGTAAAGTTACAAATTACAGACAAATTTAACTATGAATAATTTTTTATGGCTAACCAGTGACGAATTTAGCCACTAATAATTTTTTATGACTAATTAGTGATGAATTTAGCCACGAATAATGGAGTCCGTTGATAAATTTTGCAATGAAAATAATTTCAAGGCTAATTAGCGATGATTTTAGCCACAAAAATTTTTTGTGGCTAATTAGTGATGAATTTCATCACGAATAAATTTTTGTTGCTAAATTTAGTAGCAAAACAGATATTCATCACTAAATTTAGAGATGAAGACTTGTTTCATGGCAAAATTTAGCCATGAAATTGCTATTCATTGCTAATTAGCCATGAATTTGGTGACGAGAATATTTTCGTGACTATAGTAACGAATAAACAATTCGTAGTTAATTTTGTCAAGAGTATGTCATTAAATTTATCACAAAATAGCGGCAAACTTTTTTATCGCTAAATTTCATCATTAAAACTATGCCTTTTTTTATACCAGTAGCCAAAATCAGTGTCAAAACTAGATTAGCCAGAGCTAAAGCGAACCCCCGAGCTAAGAGCCAGATCCTGAGCCTACCAAACCCAAAGCCAGGAGCCATTGCTGGAGCCAGATCTAGAGCCGAGTTTGAGCTACAGCCAGGGCGTAAAACTAGTACAAGGTTTGCTAAAATACCCGTTAGGATTTTAGATCCTTTATTCGGATTGTATTTCAAATTAAAGTGGTTTTTGTTATGCCATATTGATTTTGAGGGTGATTTGACTTTTCATATTTTTATATTTTTATATTTGTAATAATTATTTCTATATTTGTGGTAATGAGTTTTTTGTATAAACCCAATTTATTGTAGTAGTTTATTGAGACAATTGAATATTATGTTATATATTATTATATCGCTCTCAATTTCTAATATGGTACCACAACCATATTTACCTATTTCTGTTATTCATATTATTTTTATATCATTTTATATTTCTACATTGTATATGTCGATAGGAAGGCTATAAAGAAGAAGCATAGAAATCCCAAAACTATAGCATGAAATTTCATTTTGATTCATTACCTATAAAAATTGCTCCTATGACTCCTAATGAAAACAAAATTTGATATTTTTAATATCAATCATTTTATGATGGTCGGTATATTGACTTGCATCTACAAGAACAAGAAATTTATGAAGGAAAGAATAATCACACAAAGTGCATTTAGTGATTTTATATGAAAAACCAAGGAGAAGAGAAAATAAATGCATTATAAAAGTTTTCAATACACTATAATGAGGTCACACTCACTGAAAATTACATAAACTTTTCATTGCATAAACAAAAAATATATATATCAATATACAATAATGTAAAGCTGTTTTCAAAAGAAAGTTTTGGTTCAACTTATAAAAGTCTATATTCTTTTCACCATAATTTTTCATTTGAATCACAAATATTCCAAGTAAAAGAAAACAAAATAAAGCAAAAACAAGGAAGGATATTCTAAATGCAGCCAATGAAACATTATTCCACTCAAAGGGATTTGGAATCTGTGTTATAGTGTGTGCGGCGTTCACCACAGCCATTCGTATGCTAAATTATTTTCAGAAAATTAAAATTTGTTTAGAAGGAATTTTAATCGAAAAGCTTACAAGTAACAAAATTAATATAGGATAAATTGAATGAATTTAATTAGATTTTTCAAATATCCACTAAAAATCGGGTTTAGCCACGAATTTTGTAAGGAAAATTTTAATGAAATACATGGCAAAGCCTTTTGGGATGAAATTTGGGACGAAAAAATTGCTATTACCAACATGTTCTTGCAAAATTTAGTGAAAAAAACTTAAAGTTTTTGTGGCAAAATTATTATCAAAAAAAGTTTTCGTGGCAAAATTTTGACGAAAATATTGTGGCAAAATTGTTGCAAATTAGCAATGAATATATTAATGGCAAAAATTGTTGCTACTTAGCAACAAAAAAATATTTTGCTATTTAGCGACGACATTAGTGACGAATTTGGAAAAATATTTTATGATGAATTTAGCAACGAAGTTAAGAATTGATCAAGAAATTTGGCTTTGAAAACTGTAAAGGCAATGTAACATCAATGAGCACTAGCAAAAAATTTGATAAGGATGAGAAAGAGAAGTCAGTATGTCAAAAGTTATATAAAAGTATTATAGTTTCAACTCTCTATATCACATCCTCTCAACCAAACAAACAATTTAGTGTATATCTATGTGTTATATTTCAATCAGATCCCAAAGAATCACACCTAGTTAAAGTAAATTGAATTTTCAGATATCTTAATGCACTATGAACCTAGGGTTGTGGTATGATGGAAATTCTAATTTTAAGCTGCATGGCTTCTCGGATGTAGATTTTGCATGTTGCGGATTAGATAGAGAAAGCACTTGTAGAACTTGCCAATTTTTTGGAAGCATGCTAGTTTCATAGTGTTCTAAGAAGCAAAATAGTGTAGCAACCTTAATCATTTGCTGAGTATGTAGCAATTAGACAATGATGTGTTCAGTTGTTGTGGATTAAGCATTAGATGCAAGACAATGGAATTGAGGTAGAATGTATTTCAATTAAGTATGATAATACAAGTGCAATAAACCTAACTAAAAATATAGTGCACTATTCAAGAACAAAACACATAGAGGTTAGGCATGACTTTATCAGAGATCATATTTAGAAAAATAATATAATTCTTGGGTATGTTGATACTCAGAAACAAGTAGTAGACATATTTGCAAAACCTCTAGAAAAATAGATTTTGTGAATTGAGAAGAGAACTAGGAATAATCGACCATAGTTAGTAACAAAAAAACACAACATTGATCAATTAAAAAGAATAAGAGTAAACTCTAATCAGATTTAAGTGGTTTGTGTGTAGAATCATTTGAGATTATAGACTAATGAGTGATTTTAGTTGACCGTTTAAAAGAAAGAGTCGACCGAATATGTAAAAAGAGAAAAATCAGTTGACCGACTGAAGAAATCAGTCAATTGCTACTCACTTCGCAATTGACCAAGCTTAGAAATTAGTCGACTATTCCTTATTCTAGTCTAAACAGTCAATCATGGCAAAGCCGTATTCACTCGACTTTCCAACCCAATAGACCAACTTCCCTATCTAGTCGATTTACTTATTGTTTTCAAACTCTTCCAATTGATTGTGCAATAAAACAATTCAATCGTCCACCAAATGAGCCAAGATAGTTGACCGCACAAGAAGGGCGGCCAACCGCCCAACCATACACGGTCGACTACCCAATCTAGGCAGCTGACCGACCATCCACTAATACACATTTTGACGACTGCTCCAGAAGGCCAACCATCCAACAACCTAATGTCCACTCAAATGCTTACATTAGTCAATCAATCATGGCACACAAAGCTCTAAGCTGCTACTCAAATTTTATAAGCTTCTCACAAGCTACTCTCTTTTCTCATTCTCACGAGTTTCTTACCATCTTCTCAAATCAATAAATCTTACTTCAAACAACTTACATCTAACACATTTATTACTCATAAACAAATCAAATGAAGTCTTTATAAACACAACCAACCAACTCTAATTCCCTTCCAAATAATAAAGCTTTATCACCTTTGAAGCACATATACAAGACTTTCAAAACACTCTTGCAAATTATAATCAACCATTATACAAACAAAGGCTCTTCCACGATGGCACCCAAAGTAAAGCTTCAATCCAAATATAATTAGTCATCATTTCCTTCTACTGCAAGCTTTCTGATTAATCCTTTTCCACCTACATCTTAAGTTTAGGACATCTCACTAATTTGGATTTTTTGAAGGTAATAGATTTTGAGTATGATACTAGTTTAACTGATGTTTGTCCTAATTGGTTATTGCTGCCCAACAAAGTGATTTATGTAATGGTAGTTCGATTATTTTACAAGAATTTGGAGAAAACTTACTATGACAATAAGGAAAGAGCTAGAGTAAAGTCTAGATACAAATTTTACTATTTTAAACCATACGTGAAGGGAAAGAAGTTCAAAATCACTCCTAAGATTTCTTGTTGATTAAGTGGAATGGAATGGGTTCCATATGATAAATGAGAGGAGTATATTAGTGGTAGTCATCTAGAAAGTAGAACTATATTAAAAAATCTTTCGATCACAAAAATAAATCAAAATGTAGGTGACTTAGGATTACACGAGAGAATACTGCATCTAATAGTCACTTGTGTAATTAGACCCAAAGGAGGAAACTATGCTACCACAACTAAGAAAGATTTTTGGATAATGGCTTGTATTATGAGTAGAAAGAACCTTATTTTACACTTCCTAAATAGCCCACTTCATGATAGAAGTAGCTAGTTTTGATAAGATCAATCTTCTTATTGTTCTCTCATGACTAACATATTGGCTTTTATGAAAATCAACTTGGAAAATGAACCTAAAATTGAGTTATCTATGCAATTTAGTGTTGGAGAAGTAGCAATACACAAAGGAGGATGGGAACAAAATGATGGAAATTGGAGGAAAAATAATAAGAAAGAAAGTCAAGGAGAAACTAGCAATACGCAAAGAACTTATACAACCATTGACGAAGAAGTAACCAGACTTCTTACATTTGTAAGACATATTCTTGAACCTCAAGAAGGAGGTGAATTTTCTCTGCAAATGATAGGATGGGGCTTAACTAGGATGACGACATTTAATTTAGCTTTACACAAAAGGGTTAAGAATCTAGAGAACCATACCCTTGAGATTGAAGAGAACTAAGCCAGGATGTTAAAAAAAGTGAAGATTTTATAAGAGCTCTCATTCTTATGACCATGGGTGGGGGAAAGGATACTATTGTTTCAAAGAGGGCTATGAGAAAATAGAGTTATGATAGTGAGGTCATGCCTTCTCCTAGATTTTAAATGCTCATAGCCCTTACTCTCTTCTATCCTCTCACATTTCAAACGCTTGCTGGTTCATCTTCCTCAACTGGTGTAGCAAACTTTCCTATTCCTCCTTCTCATCGTGCCCCTGATCCCCCTTTCATAACGCTTGCACCTAATGATGAGGTGATTGTTGAAGAAGCCTCTGATTGATTGAGTCACGCTTTGGATTCCTCCAGTTTCTTGTATCCTTGTTGCTTTCTTTGCTTTCTTGTTGTTGCCGCTTTTAACCACTTTTTTTATGACAAAAGGGGTAGAGAATAGTATTGTGTATTGAAAAGTATAACATGATGAATTTAATAATCTTCTATGCATTTTGTAATATTTTATATTAATTAATTTTATAATGAATATTGACATGCTTCTATGCATTGAATGTTGACATGCTTCTACATGATGAAATGAACAACATTTTCCTACTAATAATCTAGGCATAAACTATGAGGGAGATGGCATAAGTTGGGGGGAGAATGTGTCAAACTATTAATTATTTTATCATCATAAAAAATGAGGAGATTGTTGAGATGTTTAGATTTTGATGATGAGCAAAATAATTCAAAGAACACATTGGAACTTAATGAATATCAATTGACCACATAGCATGGCAAATTCTTTAGCATAGCATGAAAATTGAGTCGGCACATAGGATGAATGCATTAGGACAATCAATTGATTGAGTAAGTTACTTGGTCGACGAAGTAAGAACTTAGTTGAATGACAAAGTAGCCCGGTCCACCGGCCAAGGCTCCTAGTCGGCCGACCAGGCCATATGCAAGCCTACATAGTAAACCAACCAAGGGACTCGGTCGACTTATAGCATGACTAGCTGACTGTCCCTATTCTCTATTTGACTGAAAGCATGATTAGCTAACCATCTAATTTCCCTAGTTAACCGAAAGCATGATTAGCAAACCATCCCTTTTCCTTATTCGACCGATCGCATGAACAGCTAACCGTCCCTTTTCCCTTTTAGACTAATAGGATGACCAGCCAACCATTCCTTCTTTCTATTCGACTGACTTAGATTTTAGTAAGACCAATGGTCAACCGTTTCATCATGTTATTCAACTGGCTCACCATTTAGAATCGCAACAATTAACCAAACCCAAATATTAGTCGACCGTTCCTTGATCAAATTGACCAAGCACATAAGACTGAACAATTTTAAGTTAATCATCACTACATATGAGATTTATAGCTTGATCTTATTGGCCTATCAAAATGCCAATGTCATATTATTTGCTAGTGCATAACTCATATGGTTTTATAGTTGGCTGATTGCATGCACACACACATATATATATTATAGTTGCTTGATAATCTAACTTAGACAAGATAATAAAATGGTCGAGTCTTTTGACATTTTTTTGAACTAAGAGACTTAAAAACCATAAATGAATGGTTGACTAATTAACAAATCCACTCAACGCTTGTTATGAATCCCCGGTCAACTAATAATTTAATTTGTTGACACTTGAACTTTGAGATACATAGAGTTAATTGGAAATCACTCAAGTTAAGCTTGCTTTTACTATCTGAAAATTAGGTTATTGGTAAAAAATCTCTTAAAACATGTTAAGCTCTAATAGTTGTCTTATGCAGCAAAAGCAAGCTCTCTTATTGGCTATCCAAAGCAATGTATAGAAAAGCAAAAAGAAAATACTTTTATTAGATGAACTGAGTAACAGTTGAGAGCATTCATTAAGGAGATTGAGTGTGGTGGTTGAAGCATTAACGAAAATGATTCAAACTTGAACCTATCATAATAGCTCTGTTGATATCTCTTAATATATATACAGAAGAGAAAAGAGTGAAAAAGAGCAAAGAAAAGAATAAATTTGTGTTCATGGAAGAACAACCCACCACCAAAACTATTCATTTGACAGAGACATTTAGAATATAGATGAAAGATTTAAATATGGTATTCATTGATTTGAAAAAGGCATGTGATAGGATTTCTAGAGACATTCTGTTGTTGGTGTTGAAGAAGAAGGGGATCTCCCAAAGATATATGGATCTTATTAAAGATATATATAAGGGAGCTATTACCAATATAAGAACCTGTGAGAGCATAAATGACAGCTTCCCAATTAACATTGGAGTTTACCAAGAAACTAAGGAGGGTATTAGCATTAAATTGGAGTTATAGAGGGAAAAACTAAAATTAAGAGAATTTAGATTGTCAGTCAAAAACTGAGTGTATGAAATGTATATTTAGTAATAGTTGAAATAACGATTAAGTTAAAAAAAAACATAACGTATAAAAGAGTGAACATTTAAAGTGTATACCTTTTAAACATCATTAATAGCAATATTTTAATACATTTGAATTATTTTATTTTATTTTATTTTATTTTAAGTTTTATTTATAATTTTTAGGACTGTTTTAAACTTTATTTTAAAGAAATTTTGGGCTTATTTAAAGAAATTCTCATTGGACAGACAGTAGTTAGTATTTTGGGCATCACCTCGATATCCTATTGAGGTGATTTTTGTCAGGTTGGAAACTAAACTTCACGACCTACAAATCCTGTGAAGAGTCTAGAAGCTAATTTAGGCGGGTAGGTATCTGAAAAATGAAAAGAAACTATTGCAATGCTGAAATTCAAGAAAATCAAAGTCCCTGTTATAGAAGGCAACTACATAAGTTTATCCAAAGAGAGATCATTTGGATAAAATTACTGATCTAAGAGTTTTCAAATTCAAGGATAAGGAGGAAGTTTCCAAATCTTAGAGAAGAAGGAAGATAAAGCTTATCACAATAAGGACATGTCTCCTAATCAAACAACAACACTAATTTTTCAAGATTCAACTCCTTAGGGTTTTAGTCCTAAAAATATAAAGGACCCAAGGCATGAAGTGACATTCCTCGCACACATTCTCTCCACATAGATTTTAGGGTTTCACTTTTCTTGTTTTCTTTATTATGTCTAGCTAGTTTTCTTATTCCTAGAACTCAATGGATTTTGTTCTTTGATCAATGACATGATTTGATTTATTTCTTTCCCTTAAATCTTTATTGATTTGATTATTGTTTTATAAGATTTTATTCTTAATTTTGATACTTCAAAACGTTTAGGCCTACATTTTGAATGACTTGAGATTGAATGCATATATGACCAATATAATTGTAGGAGATTACTCTAATACAATAAAATCCATATATGGCTATGAGATTGATGGATGATTAATTTAGCATGTAGAATTTGAGGGAAAACCTTACATTATAGATATTTCATTGAACTTAATGTAATTCGATTTAATCAAGATTACATGACCATTTTATTTAATCAAGAAGTACTTATCAGATCCCTCACATGTGTTAGAATCTCCTCTGGTAGAATTGAATCTAGACTTGAGTTTCAATGTACAACCAACAAAGATCCTTGACCGACAACCCAAACAATTAAAGATTAAGTAAGTCTCCACGGTTAAGGTGTTCTGGAGAAGCATCCAAGTAGAAGAAGAAATTTGAGAGACTGAGGAGTCAATGCAAAAACAACACCCTTACCAGTTTAAGGTATAAATTTTCTTTCAAATTTTAACTACGAAATTTATTTTTAGGGGGTTAAGTGTTATAATACCGAAAATTCAGTGTTAAAAAATTTTTATTTGATTTTTAATTTTTATTTGTAAAAAATATTGGGAGAAAATAATTGTAATTGATTTTGACTCATTAATAGAAGCCGTATAAATTTCCATCGAGAAGAAAATAGGTTTTGATGTTGATTTGGGATGATTAAAACTAAGGCATGACCAATGGAGGAGGTGTTTTTTTTTTTTAATTCTATTCTTAGTTAACTCTTCGTTATTCCTTCTGAATTTATGATTCAGGGGTAAAAGTTGTCTATGGCTACCAAAATAACTTGCCTTCTTACTATATTTCAATCTGAATGATTTTAATCTCTCCATACATATCAGACATCCTAAGATTCCAATGGTATTCTATCTCAATAATATGCCATAAGTTAGAAAATTATTTATTGTCCAAAAATGAATATCTTTCATTATAAATATCTGATCAATATAGACATCATATGCAGGTACATCTTCATCCCATAGTTATTTTAACTTCACAATTAGTGGTTGCATATAAACATCTATTAACTTCTTCGGGTTTTGTTTGCCAGGCATGACCAATGTCAAAAACATATATGGTGTCTTCATGCACATACCAGGTGGAAGATTGTACCGAGTTAAAATAACTAGTCAACATAAATATGTTTTTCTTGATTTGCCAAATAGAGCAACTCCAACAGCACATAAACCTAACCTATTATTCTGAGTCTCTTTTACAAACTCAGAATATATTCTATCAAAATGTTTCCATGCCTCTACATATAAAGGATAACACATTAGTCATTCTTTTGTTTCATGGTTTGCATGCCAAGTCACGTGTTTAGTAGTAGTCTTAGATGTATAAAACCTTTGTAATTTAAGAGGTAAAGACAAATAAAACATTTGTCTGTACGGTTTATGCTATTGATTATGACTTGACCTCCATTACTATTGTACCTACATTGGTTACAAAATTTATAAAATTCTACAATTTTATCATCTCTCTAATATAACATACAACCATCTTTGTATATATCAATCCTTTCCACTAGAAAACTTAAGTCTTTCACTACCTTTTTCATACTATAGAAATCATTTGGCATAATATGATCATAAGGCAATACTTCTTCAATTATTTGAACAATATCATTAAAACAATTCTCAAACATATTGTACTTTGCCTTGACATTCAACTGTCTTGCTGTTAGCTATAACTTAGAGTGGCTATCACAACCAACCTACAAAAGTTCATCTGTAGCTCTTAACACTTCCAAAAATTTATTAAATAAAAAAGTTTCATTATTTGCATTCTTATCAACCCCTATGGCTTTTAACTTCTCCAATGGTAATGCATGATTAGTATACACTTGTTCAAATATTAGAACAAAACTAGTACTTGCATGGTTCGCTTCAGGAACAAAATTCTAACCCGCAATATCAATTACCATCCTCTGGTATAGGTTCAATTGATCATAATAAATTTGATCCCCTCTAACTAAAAAATGCATATTTTTTCAATATTCTTCATTAGATATAAATGGTTAACCATGACAAGTCCAATTATAATAATTCAAGGTAAAAGCAAATCTAGAAAGTTATTACCTAACTTTATCACACTTATTAAATTTACCATTACAACACTTTCTACAGGAGTACCTTAACTTATTTCCATTCGTAAACTTAACTTTACTGTAAGCGAAATCCAAAAATTATTCCAACTTAATAACAAACTCATAGTTAAATCTTGATGATCAGGAAAATTCTTATTATACATCTAACCTCTATTGTTTTGCATTTTCTATGCTTACAAATTTAAGATTTATAAAATATTAATAAAAGGTACAACTAAGAAAAGGTACTTGATTGGAGTAAACAAAAAAAAAAAGTTTAACTTGCTTAGAAGGAGCATCCTACTCTTCTAATGAATTCGATCACTGAAATCATAAAATTAAATAATATATTAGTATGACATATATATACTATTAATTACATAAATCATATATAATATATTAATTTATAACATTAATAAAGAATTAACATATAATAAAAATAATATAAAAAACATTAACATATATAAATAAAAGTAAAAAAAAAAATAAATAAAAGTTACCTTATAAAGAGGGTCCTATTCTCCTGTTAAAACAATTAACCTAAATTAGTATTAACATATTCTCCTCTTAAAATGTCAAAATAAAGTATTCTAAATAATTTTATTTAAATAATGAGTTGAACAATCTATGTTCTTATAATATGATATACATATATCATTTAAACAAATTATTAGTATTAAAAGATTAGGGTGATAACATATTATCATAATGATAATATTAATCATAGAATATTCAGTATCATTGCAATTTTGCATTATTTCTATTAACAATGACAATATATTATATTATAAATGGTGTAAATTATATTATAAAAGTTATCAATATTGCGAGTAAGATTCAGTAACATTGTTAATAACAATTATATAATAATTTGTTTGAAAATTAATTTATATAAAAATGAATACCTCAGTTGCTTGGATAGTTGCTTTTCTCTCATCTACTTGAGTTACCCCGATTCAACCCAAACAAACACCTCTACAGCACAGTCAAGTAAATAAAAATCTTATATAAATAAAAGTAAAAAAAAAAAAAATTAAGGGAGGGATGCATCCTAGTTGTTAATATCACTCATTTTCTTTCCCTTTTTTTTTGGGAAAAACCCAATAAACAACAACTTACTACCATATTAGAACCACAAAATTTTGTGGTCCTCCCAACATAGTACTGGGTCCAACGAGTGAAGCACATATGAAAAAAAAATCAAAAATACAAAAAAGAGCACACCCGTTGTCTTAAATATGAATTCTCAAACACAAAACCCCAAAAAATAGGAGGGGAACAGCCAGTGAGAAAGTTTAAGAAGTTGGTGCCACAAAGTATGCAACTTAAGAAGTTAGGCAAAGTAATGGTTATCATAACTTGTATTGTGCTGGAAAAGAATCACAAAAATGACTAATTGGAGGTCAATATGCTAATCAGCTAGAAACCAATATACAAGAAGACAACTCAACCAAGGCATAATATGTGACATTTGGATTGGGTCTTTCATAAATATGTATTGTTTGAGAACAAAACTAGGAATAAAAGATTGATCGAATGGGTGGACAACACGAATAAAAACAAAGATTACCAAGAAGTAATCTTACTTAAAGATAGAAATTAGCCACAACCAGGAATGGCTAGGCAAAGCAAGGAATATTCATCCTCCACAGTAGTCCCTATGGAGCTCTCCATGTTGTAAATTAATAAGAAAAAAACAAAAGTTCCAACTTACTTCATAGATAAGATTTCGGAGCAATGTAAATGTTGTAATTACAATAGGGATTTTTCATACCCAAATTTCCATCGCTGAATCAACGATGGATTTTTCCATCGATGAAAGTCACCTCGGTAATTACCGACAGATTATTAGCGACGGAAATATTTCGTCGCTAATCCGTTGCTAATTACCGATAGATTATTAGTGACGGAAATATTTCGTCGCTAATCCATCAATGAAATTCGTGAACCAAATGTGCACGGATATGGGAGCCCGCCCGCGCTTCGCGCATGCTCGCCAGCCAGCTCGCGCACCCCTGTTATAAATGTTGAAAAAATTGCTATCACCCAAGTTCAAACATATGTCTAAGAGATAGATTTGGAGAGCCTTAACCACTATGCCACCATCACATTTATGTTATTAATTTAGTTTTTTTCTATTTCTATACTTTATTTGGAACTCTTAATATTAAAAATACAATACCCTATATTAATATAAATATAAAATTTTATTTAATAAAAACACAAAATAATATTTAATAAAAACAAAAAAATTATATTTAATAAAAATATAAAATTATATTTAATAAAAACACAAAATTATATATTAATAAAAACAAAAAATTATATTTAATAAAATACAAAATTATATTTAATAAAAACAAAAAATTATATTTAATAAAAATAAAAAATTATATTTAATAAAAACACAAAATTATATTTAAAAAAACAAAAAAATTATATTTAATAAAAATACAAAATTATATTTAATAAAAACACAAAATTATATTTAATAAAAACAAAAATATATATATTTAATAAAAATATAAAATTATATTTAATAAAAACACAAAATTATTTCCGTCAGAAAATTTAGCAACGGATTAGCAATGGAAATTTTCCGTCCCTAAAAAATCCATCAGTAATTTGAAAAGCGCGAAAATGTATCAACGACAGAGTAGTTACGAAAATTTTCCATCACTAATGATCCGTCGCTAATATAATTTTACATTTTTTCAAAATATTCCAAATTATTGACGGATTAGCGATGGTTTTTTTTTTGTGACAGAATTATTTCCGTTGCTAATCCATCACTGATAGTCGTGCACCCAAGGCACACGTGGCAGCAAACCCCTGCCCACGCCCACCCACGTGAACTCGCATGCTTGCCCCCGCTTGCTCACTCACACCCGCATGCCCACCAGCCCGCCCACTGCCCGAGCTCGCTCACACGCCCGCACGCGCTCGCTCGCACATGCCAGTGCCCCTGCTTTTTTTGTTAAAAAAATACTGTCACCTAGGTTCGAACCTAGGTTCTCAAGCATGTTTTGAATTTATCTCAATCACATGCCACAATGACTTATGTGTTATTTCTTTTTTTTTTACTTCTTTATTTTTTATTTCACTCTCATCATTTAAAATTCAATACCCAAATACATTAAAAATACAAAATTATATTTAGTAAAAAAGCAAAATTATATTTAATAAAAACAAAAATTATATTTAATATAAATACAAAATTACATTTAATAAATATACAAAATTATATTTAATAAAAAAAGTACTATAATTTAACAAAAATACAAAATAGAAGATTATATTTAATAAAAATATAAAATTATATTTAATAAAAAAACAATACTCTAATTTAATAAAAATACAAAATACAAAATTATATTTGATAAAAATAAAAAATTTTATTTGATAAAGGCACAAAATTTTATTTAATGAAAATATAAAATTATATTTAAAAAGAATGCAATACCTTAATTTAATAAAAATACAAAATCATATTAAATAAAAATACAAAATTATATTTAATAAAAACATAGAAATTATATTTAATAAAAATACAAAATTATATTTAACAAAAATACCCTAATTTAATAAAAATACAAAATAGAAAATTATATTTTATAAAAACACAAAATTATATTTAATAAAAATACAAAATTATATCTAATAAAACTACAAAATTATATTTATTAAAAAATACCCTAATTTAATATAAATACAAAATACAAAATTATATTTAATAAAAATATAAAATTATATTTAATAAAAAACAATACCCTAATTTAATAAAAATACAAAATAGAAAACTATTTTTAATAAAAACACAAAATTATATTTAATAAAAATACTAATTTTTTTTTTCAAATTTTAGCGACGATTATCAACGGAAATAATTTCGTCGCTAATTTTTACGACGGATTAACGAGGAAATTTTTTGCTACAGATATTTCCGTCGCTAATTCGTACAAATTTTTTTTTTCAACTTTTAGCGACGGATTTTTCCGTTGCTAATTTCGTCGCTAATCATTCCGTCACAATTATGTTACTAATTAGCGATGGATAATTATCTATCGTTGATGCTGTGTTTTCTGGTAGTGAATGTTATAATCCAATTCTATAGGATTATGACTACATCGCTTCTAAGCTTATCAAGGGACAAGTGTTTTGGTTTACACTTGCTATCGCAGTCCTCATAATTCTTCATTGGATGACAGTGAAACGCACTCCTTACACAATCCCATCCCCTTCAAGACATGCCTTAATTATAAATTCAAAGGAGGAATTAAACCAGGAATACTTGGAAGAATTAGTCCATTATGTTGTCTGAGTGGCACACATTTGGAATCATATCTAATGGACAGAAAAAGCACATGATGCTAGCTAGTTCAGGTGGAGATTTCAGAAGCTCATTGGTTTTGGATCCTCCAACTCTTCTTGGGATTCGCAGTGTTCAATTTGCAGGCTTGCCTTATTTAGTCAAAATGTATCAAAGAGATGTTTTGGAGGCAACAGGTTTTGGAATTTACATGTTTCAATCATTCCTGTTGCAACCTTGCTCTATAGATGTGTGTGTGGTTTGTTTGGGGGGGAAGGGGTTGAAGAAGATCACCATGTAGAGATTAAAGACATGATAAGTGGTCATCCTGAGGGGAAAGTGATTGTGCACGACACCACTGTGCTGGGTGGGTCTAATGTCGCTCAAATGAGTATAGATGCAGCAAAGAAATTGAATGCTGAAGTGGTAATTGTCACAAGCAGTCTACACTGGAGTAGAGATGTTAATGCTTGCAAGCCGCTGGCACATTTGGGATTCTTGAATTCAACACCTATCTTTCCTTTATTTACATATTTAGTAGCATTTGGTTAATTTTAAAAGGAATAAAAATTGTGGATCTAAAGTAGACCCAAATTCATAGACATATTGTAATACCGGCCAAGTCCGGATTTTGATGTTGAGTTTCAATGATCATTTGTGATTTCTGACCTTGTAAAATGTAATAAAATAACTGATTTAGACATAAATATGGATTTTGTCTTTTGAGTTATATAGGAACTTTCTTAGGCTCTTAGTAAATAGACTCTCAAATTTTAAGTTCGTGTTTACTAGAGTCCTCAGTTGTTAGAGCTCTTGGTACTCGGTAGAAATTGGTTTCTCTGTGAGAATTTATTTCCTCGGTAGAGCTCTAACGGTTGGTGAATCATTTCCTCAAATTATGATTTCCTAATCAGTTGTGACTATCTCTTTGTACATTCTCCCACCTTTTGGAAATTGCTGCCTCTCGGTACAAGTTACCATTTGTAACACCGAAAATTTTGTATTAGAAAGTTTTTATTTAATTTATTATAAAATATAAGAAGAAATCGGGTTTTAATTTATTTTTGGACTTGGAATGTAGTATCAAAAATTTTAGTATTTTATTTTCAATTTTGGTATTTTATAGAGCTAGGAAAGCACTTGAAATTAATTTAGACATAATATATTGAAAATGTGGATTGGTGTAGTAGTATAATTCTTTCTGGAGGAAGTTGCAAAGCGTGAGATCAAGACCAAGTAAATGCAAATTTAAAGAAGCAGAAGTCGATTCATACCTTGGCAAAATTAAATTGAGCATTTGAGTAGTGAATTGATTTACAAATGAGATGAATCAATTCATGTGAGAGGATGTGGACGAAGGAGATCAACTTGGATGAGAAAATGAAGGAGTGAATCGACTTATGTGTGTGGAAAAAAAACAGAAAGGGGAGAAATCGACTCACAAATTGAAGTGAGTCAATTTACTAGTGTGCCGAACACACCTTCTAAGGCTTGAGCTTCATAAATCAACTCATGCAAGTGATGAGTCAATTTGTGTGAAGACCATAAGGAAGAAAATCGATTCATGCAAGAGGTAAATCGATCTGTGTGAGGAAAATGGAAGAGCCAAGTCAATTCACACAAGGGACAAGTCAATTCAGTTTAGGCATTGTGAGTTGATTTCCCTAGGCCACAAGTTGATTGGCTTAATGCTTCAGAAGAGTTTCTGAGACTTGTCACACGTGAATCAGCACAAATCGATTCATTTTGCAAATGGTGAATCGATTCACTTATGCCACAAATCGACTTGGATTGCTTTTCAAAGGGTTTCTGAGACTTCACCTACACAAATCGATTTGTGCTTTGAGCAAGTCGATTCAACTTGCATTTATAAGTTGATTTGCTTATATCGCAAATTGACTTAGCCCTTTGACACACACACATGAATCGACTTGAGGGAGATATAAATCGACTTGTACACTCGGTGGAATTAGAAAATGACCAATCAACTTATTCATATCTTAGTTGATTTCTCTCCTATCAATCAACTACTCTCTACCTAAATTCACTTAATAGACTTCCAAAATCCTCATTCAACCATTGAGATGGAGAATTAATCGGATTGATCAAGGGTTGCTCTACGAAGGGAAAGTTAGGGTTTTTGAAACCCAGCCTCCAAAACTTAATCCAACCCCAAAATTAAGGCAATTTCTCCTTCCTAATTTTGGGTTTAGCTTCCTTATAAATAGATTGAATTGTATTGTTAAGATTTGATGGAATTTCAATTGGAGGTCAAAACTCTAGAAATTGTGAATAGTGAAATTTGAGGCAAATTGAATGAAAAATTGTATAAAGGTCCAAATGAAGTGCAAATAGTAGAAATAGAATCTATATTCATAAATGTGAGAAATTAGGGTTTGTGGTGCATTAGGGAAAAATCATAAACCCTAGAAATAATCATGAATTGACATTGAATTTCTGATTATTGGTTTAGGAAGGCCAATTGGAACTTGAGAAGAATTTCATTGGAGTTAATTTTGGAATTGTGAGTGAATACCCTCCCAAGAGGAGAGTGGATGGCTATGATGCATTTGAATGGGATAATGATTTAAATGATGATTTATTAAATGAATTTTGAATGAAATTTGAAGTAAATTTATAATATTTTGTGATTGTTATGTGCCCTGAAATAAAATTGTGATAAATCCATGACTCTTGAGCTTGAACATTAAATTATTTACAATATGTTACACTTGGACACTCATGCGAATTGTGAAACTTTGTTCAACCTTGTAATTGAGTATGAATTGAATTTGGTAACATGGTGTTAAGAAAATGACTATTGTCTGAGTCTTACCACGGACCGGGCCATCGTAGTAGCATGGTTAAGGCTAATTTGATTAAAATTAGAGGTTTGAAAAAGGCAGGATGGAGAGCTACTTAAGTCGGCCAGATGACATGGTGACACTCCATGAAAACAATTCTGGGTTAACACCTAGGATAGGGGATTTTATGAAAATTGTTGAAAACCCCTTGGCGGATCCTACCAATGGCCATTGGTAGGAAAGTGATTTCGACAAACCCCAAAAATATAGAAATGAAAGTTAAATTTTTTATTGATTGAAACAAATGAGTCATGGTAAATTGAATTGAATTGAACTTCCATTTTTATGTACATGGTCTTATTTATTCTCTTAGACTCTATGTTTGACATACATGTTTTGGCACCACCACCCTCACCCCTCATTCATATTCATCTTGTCATTGCACTTCACTCACCAAGTATTTATAATACTCACTCATCTCTTTAAATTTTCAGAGAAAGTGTAGATTTAGACTAGTGCCAGCTGGACGGAAATCTTTTGGCGACCTACGATAGATATTGGTGATGTGAATTTTATTTTTGGATTGAAGTAGTATGATCCATGAAAGGAAATTTTTGTACTTTTCATTTTGTTTGGATTTGTTAAATAGTTGTTTGGTATTCTTTAGGCAAGTATTTGAAAAATTCATGCTATTATGATGAAGAATTATATTTTCTTGTTTTAAAATTTTCTTTTGCAAACTCATTTCTTCCATTTGGGATATTTGGATTTTATTGTGAATTTTTGAGATATATTTTCAGTTTGTAAATTTATGAGAATGTTTGGGAAATGTCTGGGAGGCCGGGTTGGCCAAATTTCATGTATGCCTGAATAGGGATGAAGCGGGTTGGTCCGTTGATTGTGAAACGTAGGCATGTTTGTTTATTTGAATGGTTAAATAATTTTAGAAAATTGTTGGATATCCAAATGTCTTGCGGTATCACAAGACACGGAGTGGGATTCACACGTGTTTTGAGATAACGCGGCGGTTGTTACGTACTCGACGGGAGAGTCGGGGCATGACACCATTTGCTATTTTGCAAATGCAGATCCTGTTGGTATACTCCGCTTACCTCCTTGGTATATATTATGAGGTTGTGGTCTGACGGTATATGGTGAAACTTGTCAGCTTGTCGGTAAAACTTCTTGGTACTTACCTTAAGTGACATCTTTCAAGGCATATTTTCCATATTTCTGTCAACACCTCCATTTCCAAGTGCCTGTCGGTGTTGGAACACCTACACTTCTCGGTACCATCATTTATAATGTCCACATACCATGCTTAGTGTAGAATCTTTGCACTTCTTGGTACTTACTAAATTACGGTTGGTTGTACTTGTAGAGATCCTCACACTTTCAATTGTCTCTCAATGATTACATTTAAAGAGGTTTGAACCCATTCCCAAAGTCCTTCCAAAAACCTTATTACCACCATGCCATTTAATCTCTTTAATGATATATTACACAATATATCTTATATCCCATATTTTTTAATATTCAAAAATTTTAATTATTTTAGTTTGCTTTTCATAAATTTGTATTCTTCATTTTAGCCTCTCCTACTCATCACTGAACTCTTTTTAAAACATTTGGGTTGTCCTTCCCAATAAACTAAAGGGACCTATTGGATACATGTGGAAATTGGAAGTGGATGAGAGTCATTAGGTAAATATTGAAAATACATTTGAAGAAAAAGGGAGAAGTGGGACTCCTGAGTTCACGAAACCCAAATTTTATCTTTCTCTTTAAGCTATTCTCCTCTTCTCTCCTAAACTCAATCGATCCACCACCAAAACACAAAATCAAAGACTCTAGACTACTCACCCAATTCCACCAAAGTTAGAATATAGCCTTAAATTGGAAAGAGTTTAAGGATTCGGAGTCATCACAAAAAAGGAAAATCAAGAGTTTGGTGTAATCTAAATTGGACAGATCTTTTTGGAGACAAATCAAGGTATTTTAATCTTTCTAATCCAAATTTTAATTTATTTGACTATCTATTCAGTTGAATTTGGAGAATATTAAATCACAGTAAGTGAGAGAGAAATTAAATTTGACTAATTAGGTTTTCTTTGGGTTACTTGGAAATTATATTGACGTTTTTGGCTATTTGATAATGTCTTTTAGGAGTTGGACAATTAGATCGTGGCAAAACCCTTACTATTGAAGAATCTGGAAGTGACTACCCTCCCTAAAACTGTGAATGGACGAACCATTGTTCTTTTAAATGTGAAAAATGGTTTTCTAAATTCTTTTATGAATGACTTTAAATGAGTTTTATGAATATTTATGATGGTAGAATGTCTCAAAATGGGAGTTTGAAACATGCATGCATCCAATTTACTTATAAATGAATATGTGTCATATGTTGTTAGAAATTATATTCATGAATATTGTGGTATTGGTTTGGTAACCACTTGTTTATATCGCGGCAAGAGATAAGATTGAATATTTGTGAAATGATGGACCATAAAATGGTAAATGACAATAGTCATTCCCTCCACGGAACGATTTGACGGAAAGGCATGGTTGGGATTTATTGGCAAAAGATGGTAAACGCGGCCTCCAGCGCCCCATCGTACTTCCAGATTGTATCACTGGTGAGGCACGAGTCAATGCCAATGAAGCTGGCAATAGTATTATGAAATAAACAAATTGAAAACCCTTTGGTAGGCCTCCACCCACATTCGGCCAAACTTTGGGTAGTAGTAATTTCTTTAGGGGGACCCCTTGATTTTTGAAAATATGAATTTATGGATGCATATATCTTTTTAATTATCTGAATTATTTGAAACTATATATGTTTGATGACTTGTTTGAAATTATGATTTTAACATTTTCACATTCATCACTCATTTACTATCATAAATATACCATTGCACTCCATTTATTGAATATTTTATACTCATCCCATATTTTTATTCTTTTTCAAATAAAGTGTAGACATAAAAGCAGCCCCACTGATAGCTAGATTCAATCAACAACAAAGCTATTTAGGACTAACTATTGGTATTGGTTCTTCTTAGTTGTGGACTTTGAGATATATAGATGGACATAGATGAAACAAAACAGAACATGTGTTGTTAAAACATATGGTTGTTATATTGATTCAGCCCCTCGTAGGGCATTTTGGATGTTAAAACATATGGTTTGGAAATCATGTTTTGAAACTCTTCATGTAGCATATTTTACATATGTTTTTTCTGAAGTTGAAACTTATGATTTGAAATGTTAAATATTTGATCTGCTGGATTTCTTAATCTTGGAAAAGATATTTTCATAGACTTGCGGGACCTAGGAATGCGTGCTGGTGATTGCACGTATTTCTAGATCACGCGGCTATTATCACATGCTCAAACCCACGGGTCGGCACATGACACATGTTCGGTTTTGTTTCATCTATGATCCTAAAAAGTAGAAAGCTGCAAATCATGTTATAGCCTTTTGCTGCAATATTTGCACCATGCCATTATTTTTAACAACCCAGGAAACCTCACGAGCCAAATATTCAACTTTCAACACATTCAAGGGCTTGTTCACCAATGAAATATGGTGTTTGATTGTCAAAAGAAAAGGCTTATTCAGCCCTGGAAATCCAGCCACCCCATGTAAATAACACTTTGCGCTATGCAAACTAAGGATATTTCCAGTGCATTTTGATACATAGACTTCCAGGTATCAATCAATAGCAGCTGTCCGATGTCTGTGTACAGGCTGATGGCATGTCTAGAATAGAATCTGGAACATTTTTCACCCTTAGTATATAAAGATGTTTCATTTCCACACAAGCATCGCAAAAGTTTAGTCTCCAAGGCATCAAGAAGAATAGGCAAAGACAATCACCGGACTTTCCTTAGTGCTGCAGAGGCCTGCGACCATGTTATAGCCATTTGCAGCAATATCTGCTGCATTTAAGGTTGCCAATGCTGCCCCCAAGCTATGGCCTGCTATAGTTATGCTTGTTTCTTCTTCATTGCGGCACTTCAGAAACAACAGGCAGTGCATGCCCAAAAGTGAAAATATATTAACTTACACCATGTAGTACTATTGCTAGACCCTATAAGCTCTACTAATTTGTTTTTCATTTGAAGGAGGGGATAGTTTTAGTGTTCTAATAATGATTTGAACCAATGCCCTTCGATGAACTTTATTGGCCGAGCATGCATCTCCGATGGAAGTCTAGGGGTACATTTTTCACATATATCATGTCATTTAAATCTATGTTACGCTAATGCGGTAACACTTTCAAAAATAATCATGTTCATGAACCGCATGTCAGACTTCTTAAAATGCAAAATACTTTATACCTTCTAATAGTGTAAAAGTGTTTGTGTCATTATGTTCCAATTGTTCCCCCCCAAGTGGAATGTCCTTTGTCTATATCCATGCTTTATGAATTTAAATAATCTGAAGAAAAATATAACAGATCGGTTCCCATACAGGTGGTAAGATGAATCAATGCCAAAAACTAGGTTTCAATACATGGTCTTTAAGAAATGAATCTTTGGAGCCTTCTTAATCGAAAATCAATCAACAGGAAACTGAAATAGAAGCAAGGAACTGGAAAAACCTTATTCTTGGCACTTGATTTATCGTTGCATGATTTATTATTATCCAAACTATACAAGGCAACATAATGTACCATTGCTTTAGATTCTAAAACCAAAGGGAAATCAAAATTTTTGACCCACTCTATTTCCACGATGCTTCTTCCTAAAAAGCAAAAAGGAGGGGATTTCAAGTCAAACTTTGGTGAAATTCAATGTAAATTGGGAAGGTATTATTTAGAACCTTTGGTTCTTACAAATGATAATAGCTCTCTTG
Source organism: Dillenia turbinata (assembly GCA_037126225.1). Taxonomy (NCBI): domain Eukaryota; kingdom Viridiplantae; phylum Streptophyta; class Magnoliopsida; order Dilleniales; family Dilleniaceae; genus Dillenia; species Dillenia turbinata. The sequence goes on from JBAMMX010000022.1 coordinate 24,706,922, forward strand.
TACGTACCATTAATTATATCAAAGTAAAAGGAGATCGATCCCCTTTTTATAAAAAGAAAGCATAGTATGTCTCTAGAAATCCTATATATATATTTTTTTATTTCAATGAATATCATATACAAATCTCTCTTCTGTACTTCAAATATCTCCATTAAATGTCCGTGCAAATAAAGAGTTTTGGTGGTAGATCATTCTCTCATGAGCCTAGATTGATTTTGAAATATACTTGTTTTGAATCTCAATCTATATTCATCACTCTCCCTGATTTTATAGTATAATTAATAAGTTTAAGTGCTCTGTAATTGGAACTATCTTCAATATCATTTTTATTTTTATATAGTAGTACAACTGTGCCACTTGCTGGAGGAGCATTGTGGTGCCCTCTTTACTAAAAGTACTTCAACAGCCTCCCTTGGGTGCCGCTGTGACAATAAGGCATCAAGGCCGTTTTTCTTGCCTTGTTTGCTGGTTTGAATACCTTGAACGTCCCTGGGGAATAGAATGTAATTTTAAAAAAGTGAAAAGACTAATTTGTAATTTTAGAACGTTTGTAGGCTGACATGGTAAATTCAAATTTTAGATTTCATTACAGAAAATAATTAAGAAATTTTGAATGCTCTCTAATTCTTGGGAACTTGTGCCCCCTTCTAATATTTCTATCTGATTGATAGGACATGACCCAAGGCTCAACCAAAAGAGTCGATGCTTGAGAGGCTCGCAAAGAGCACCAGCCGATCAGCATCTAAGAGTCACCATGACAATCTACCGCTACCAGAAAACACCGCTTCAGCGACGGATTTTTTCGTCACTGAAAGTCACCTCGCTAATTTTAGCGAAGGATCAGCAACGGATTTTTAGCGACAGAATTTTTCGGTCGCTAATTACCAACAGAATAGCGACAGATTTTTTAGCGACGGAAAATTCCGTCGCTAATTTTATTTTAGAATTTTCAAATTACGAACGGAAAATTTCTGTCGCTAATCCGTCGGTAAAGTTAGTAAGATCAAAGCCAAATGTCGGAAGCTGGACGTCCGACCCAGCCGCCCGCCCGACCCGCTTCCACCACCATCCGGAACCCGGCCCGCACGCCTACATACCCGCACGTAAATGTGCTGAAAATATTCTGAAAATATGCTCTGCCCCAGGTTCGAACCCGGGTGTAAGAGAAAGAACTTGAGAACCTTAACTACCATGCCATCATTACATTTGGTTTATTGATTTATTTGTTTTCTATTTCTATACTTTATTTGTAACTCTCAATATTAAAAATACAATACTTTTATTTAATAAAAATATAAAATTTTATTTAATAAAAATATAAAATTATATTTAAAAAACAAAAAATTATATCTAATAAAAATATAAAATTATATTTAATAAAAATATAAAATTATATTTAATAAAAATAAAAATTATATTTAATAAAAAAACATAATTATATTCAACAAAAATACAAAATTATATTAAAGAAAAACAAAAAATTATACTTAATAAAAATACAAAATTATATTTAATAAAAACAAAAAATTATATTTAATAAAAAAAATAAAATTATATTTAATAAAAATACAAAATTATATTTAATAAAAAAAAGTTATATATAATAAAAAATAAAATTATATTTAATAAAAATACAAAATTATATTTAATAAAAATAGAAATTATATTTAATAAAAAATAAAAATATATTTAATAAAAATACAAAATTATATTTAATAAAAATAAAAAGTTATATTTAATAAAAAATAAAATTATATTTAATAAAAATACAAACTAATATTTAATAAAAATAGAAATTATATTTAATAAAAAATAAAAATATATTTAAAAAAAATACAAAATTATATTTAATAAAAATACAAAATTATATTTAATAAAAACCAAAAATTATATTCAATAAAAAAAAATCGGACCTATTAGTGACGGATTTTTTCCGTCACTAATCCATCTCTAATAGGTCCGAATTTTTTTTTTTTTCAGCGACGGAATTTTTTCTGACGGAATTTTTCCGTAGCTAATAGGTCCGATTTTTTTTTTTTGTTTCAGAGACGGAATTGTTTCTGACAGAATTTTCCGTCGCTAATTTTTCTGTCGTTGTTCCGTCGTAATTCTGTTATTAATTAGCGACGGATAACTATCCGTCGCTAATTTCCGTTGTTGAAGCCGTGTTTTCTGGTAGTGTACCGAAGGGCCGTAGCTGCCCAGATCAGTCTATCAAGGGGTTTCAATCGCCCGAGTCTACCAAACGATAGGGTCTTAGTCACCCCGCCAATCGAACGAAACTCACCAAGCAAAGGTAATCGCCTCGATTAGGCAAACAAACACCAGCCTATTAATCGAATGAGTCCTGATTGATTCCTTATCGGTCGAGTGACCGAATGACAGGCAACACCCCTAACGATTCTAAAGGAAAGTCAGGATTCCTTAACTTCGATTTCCTATTTCATAACAGTAACTCCAGGATCCTTCAGATAAGGAAAGCATCTCTCCCGAATATGGAAGTTTTCCTGATAAATGAGGATCGTGATCAATTCAAAATATGAACCTCCGAGATTTCTGGATCAATTCTATAAGGAAGGTAGCGCATGACTCTCATAGTTATAAGAGATCTCAAAACCTTCGAAATTAGGTACGCTCCCTAGACCTAACACTCTGTGCACACTATTCACAAGGAATGACTTTTCCTTACCTCTCAATCTGTTTTCTATTCATACGAAGACTATTCTTTACTGACTTGAGCGTCGGAGTCTCCCCGCCGAAATACCCTCCAGTGATTTTTGCAGGTATCACATCCCTTTAGTGGTAAACACTCGAGTCAATAAGGAGTTGGTATCTGTGGAGCCAAAACCCATCTCCAATACATTGGTGTCGTCTGTGGGAACAGATTAGAGAAACATCTGCCATTTCGATAATTATGCCCCCAAGAACTAGAGCATCCTCGAGAGCCACCCTTGCTGTTGGAGGGCACATCCCAAGGCCTGCCGAACCTATCGCTCCCCGAGCACCTAATCCTCCTATTCATAATCCTGTGTTTTCTCCCCGACCGTCTCGTCCGAAGCTAATCCCGCAACATGTAGCTCAGGAACAACAGGTCATGACCCCAGTGCCAGAACAGGTGGACCAGCTTCAAATAAAGAGATTAGTGTCTGGACTCCAAAGAATGAGTAAGCAGTTAAAGAGACTCAGTCGAGCCCTCAAGCCAGACAACCACTCATCTGCTACAGAGTCCGAATATAAGCAGCCACCTAGGTGAGAGTTCTCGGAACCATCGGCGGTCTCTCAATATGACCCTCAAGATCTGAGAAAATAGATTGAACAGTTCGTGGCCGCCAAACTTAAAAGAGCGGGCGTGACGGATAGGGACGATCCCCTACATGCTCTAGGCGAATCGCCACTCGATGCAAAGATCTTGTCAGAACTAATGTCAAGGGATGTCCTCTTACCTCCCATGGAGTGGTATAACGGGACAAGTGACCCCTGCGACCATGCCGCCCATTTCATAACAGTTATGGTTTCCAGGGACCTCTTGGGCGTTGCGATGTGCAAACACTTCCCCACCAACCTTAAAAATAATGCTCTGGCCTAGTTTAATTCTCTCTCACCGCTCAGTATCAAGAGTTTCACACAGCTCTAACAACAGTTTGAGGCTTACTTTGTAATCAGTCGAGGAGCTAAGCGGAAATCCATATCCCTTCAATCATTGTGACAACGGATAAAATTAATTTTCAATATGACAATTGTTATAATATTAGTAATTTAAATAATATTACATGATGAAATTAATTTTCAATATTAGTAATTTTAAATATTAGTAATTATATAAAATTAGTAATTATCAATATGACAATTGTTACATAATTTAGTGTTAAAATATGACATTATGATAATTGGACTAATTATTATATAATATAATATAAATGTAATGATAATATGTTATATAATGTAGTATTATATATTAATTCAATATATAAATTAAAGGTAAAATGATTTAGTAAATAATTATATTTAATTACATAAATTAATTATTTTTAATTGTTTACATATTTATTATATTACAACATAGTATTATATTTAAATAATTATTATACATAATTAAAAAAAGAGGTGGATTATTATAATACTAATATTATATTTAAATAATTATTATAATACTAATATTATATAATTTATCAATATTATATAATTTTATATAAATTAAAAAAAACAAATGGTAATATTAATATTAATTTGAATATCAAACTTCATATTTAATTTAAAGAAATGAATTAATTAATTAATTAATTAGTAAGTTTAATTAACTCTTATTTATTTTGCTTATGCAAAACCAATTATTTTGCTTGTCAAAAATATTTGATTTGAAAATAATCTAATTATAAATTTCAAATTTTAATATAGAACGACTAAAAATGAAAAATATGAAATGATTACGGCAATGGTAAGGATTGTAATATAAAAAAGACGGGCAAAGTATGAAAAACAGTAGCGGGCAAAAATGTGAAAAAAATTAGAAAAAAATGACGGGTTTTGATAAGTTAGGTAATATATGTAGTAATATATGGTAACATATAATAACATGTAATATATGTAATATATAGAGTCTGGAGTTGTAAAGTCTGTTTGGCGCCCGTCCCCATAAGCGGGTGCGAGCCCAGTGGGGGGCCTGGCACCCACCCCCCATAAGTGGGCGCCCGCCATAGGGGGGTCCTGGCGCCCGCCCCCATACACGGGCGCCAGCCTAGTAGGGGGCCTAGTGCCCGCCCCCCATAAGTGGGCGCCCACCCAAGGGGGGTCCTGGCGCCCGCCCTAGAGGTCCTGGCGCCCGCTCATACGTTCTTTTGTTTTTTTCTCCTCCTACACTCTTTTTTTAATTTTTTATCTCACTTTCATATAAACAAATAAAAATTAAATATATATATATAAAAAATTACCTTAAAATTAAAAATTTATTATTTTTTGGTAATATTATTTGTATGATTTATTATTTTGGTTCTAATTCAATTTATTCAAAATTTTTAATAATATTAATTTTATTAGAAATTCATCGATATAAAATTTTTGATAATATTAATTTTATTAAAAATTCATCATGTAGTTCATTTTTTTTCATTTTATTTTCTTTTTTTATAAAAAAATATTATCAAAAATTTATTTTAAAAAGTGCGGGAGACAATTTTGAATTACTTTCATAGCATATAACATGTAGTAAGTTTTTAATAATTTTAATAATTTAAAACTAAAAATATAGGTGGGAACATATAAAAGTGAAAGTGTGTAGGGCGGGAGACAAAATTTTAAAAAGGGGATGGTTTCGAAACTAGTTGTGAAAATTTGGCGGTCAACATCCTTTAAAACTATCAAAACTCTCTCATTGCTTCTCTCTCTCATTGCTTCTCATTCCCTCGAAAACTCTCATTCTCATTGCTTCTCATTCCCTCGAAAGCTCTCCTTTTCTCCAATCAAAGGTCTCAAAATCCATTATCTTATCATCCTCTCAAAGCTTTCAAAATCCATCGAAACATATAAACTTTATTTTTCATTTCCCATAATCCATAATCCATAATCAACAAAACTCTCACTAAACCAAAATATATATTATACTTTCGTCATCCATACCTATCCAAAACTCTTACTCAAGGTCACTGAAACTCTCTTTTAATGTTTAAACTCACTGTTTCATCGCTTTGTTCATATGAAAATCCAGATGGGTCTAAAAAAGTCTAACCATCCGAGATGATACTAATATATTTGTATGTATTTTTTTCTTTGTCATAAATATTATTAATATCGTATATTACGCTTATCTTTTATTATTATCTTGGCTTGTAATATAACATTTTCATCTTTGGTTATTATCTTGGGTTGTAATGTAACATTTGTAATGGTGATGAAAGATATATTGTGTCACGCCCCGATCCTCGGATCGACCACGCGACAGCCGTCGCGAAATCTCGGTATACGGGCAGAACCTCCCCATATACCGGGACTCCGCAAGGCTACAAATACAGCACCGCAGTTCTTTCCATACATCAATCATATAAAACAGAAAACATCACATAACAAACACATGCAAGGACTCATCCGGTCCATCCCTGTACACACGAGCACACATCGGGGAGAGGGAACCTGTACATGCGCATTTACACATCAACACACAATCGGGAAGAGGGAACCTGTGCATGCACGACACACAATATGGCCATCCAAGCCATTTCAAAGTTCACAGTATAAGGAAAGCACTTAACAAACAGGAAGTCCCAAAACATAGCCGTAAGATCTTACTAACACTCGCCTGAAGAATCAAGCAAACGTCCATAAGATCCAAACGATATGAGTTGTCCAAGACTTCGTGAAATCGAAAGAAAATAACCATTCTCAATATTACAAACCAAATGTCCCACTCAAACAATGAGTTTTTACCAAAAATGGGAGAAGGGAAAATAAACAACAAACCACGTAAGGATTCTATCAATACTTGTTCCTATACAGGAAACAAGTATCAATTAAATCCGTACCAAAAGAATTGTACAAGTCTTCCTTTCCATGGAATTCAGTTCAGATCCAAAAGTGACTATACATCATGATGTATACCTACAAAAGTCAGCTGGTAGGCCCTCCCCAAGCTCCAATCTCTGTCACAAATCTAATCTTCCTCTGAAAAATGTTAAAGAGTGGGGTGAGTATTATAAATACTCAGTGAGTGGAGTGCAATGGCATGATTGTGTAATAAATAAGGGGTAAAAGTGGGGAATGTCAAAGCATACTTCAAACATCATTTTCCATATCCAAACATTTCAGTAATTCAACATCATTTATAAAATATGCATCCATATCAAACATTTTCTCAGAAAATCACAAGGGTCCCATCGAAAACACTTCCGCCTTGCGTTTGGCCGAACCAAGACGGAAGCCCGCCAAGGGGTTTTCCATTTCAGTTTTTCAAAACTACCCCCTTCCTTGGCGTTGGCTCGAACCTCACCGGGGTGCAATCCGGATAGTCCGACGTGACAGAGCAGAGGCCGCATACCTCTCTCGCATATAACCCAAACCCACGTCACCCCGTCGGGTCGCTCCGTGGGGGGTATGACTATAGTCATCTACGGCACCTTTCATTTCACAATCATCAATTCACCATACCATAATTTCGCAATCATTCAAACTTCAATCCATGTGCCATATTTTATCAATTCAATCCGAAATTCATGCTACAAGCATTTACCATTCAAGAAGTCAAAACAAACGGCACAAGTTCATGTAAAATCACATAGGATGCATTCATACTTCAAATTCTCATTTTAGACTTCCCACAATCACAAATAATTGCATAAAATCATATGAAAATCATTTCAAATCATTTATCAAAGAATTTAAAGATATTTTGCTTATTTACTACACAACGATCCGTCCACTCACCTCTAGGGAGGGTATCCACTCCCTATTTCCGAAATCAACTCAAAAAGACTCCCCTCGAGTCTCCAAAGGTCAACCTAGACCAATCAACACGAATAATCAACAATTAAAGCTCTATTAAAGGGTTTTCAAATTTCCCTTTTATTTACAATAGCCTTAACTACACAATTATATTCCCAAACTTTCGTTTCATCAATCTAGAATCATTTCAAATCACTAACGACTTTAATTTTTCAATATTCCTCAACTTACCGATTTTCTCCCGAATTACATAATCTTAATTTATTTCACACCAATTTCAATTCAAATCCCAAGTAAAACCGTGCAATTCAATCAAACAAAACTCTATTATTATCTAAGACATCCTATCACAATCCAATTTATATCGAATTCTAGATTTAACATAAATAATCACATGTAAAATCTCAGAAAACGCATTCTATTCAGATTTAGCATACTTTCAACACATATACAGATCTTCTCACCCTAAATTAACCCTAAATTTATTCACTTGTCAAGGGTTTGGAAATTCCCTCACCTAGGGTGTTCGCAGTTCACAACCCTAACTTCAGTGTATGCTCTGCTCAGCCCAAGACCTGTTCCAAATTCGAAGTACAGTTCAGTAAATTAACTCAATTACTATGAACAATCGAAACCCTAGAATTACAATTAGGGTTCAGCCTTTATCTGAGAGAGGAAGGAATCGCAGTCTAGCTAGGGTTCTCAAATGTCCATTCACTGCTGGTCTAGGGCGGGTCGCTGAAGAGGGATGCTCGCGCAGAGCATCACACGAGTGAGGGGGGAAAGAGGGCGAGGTCGCTGTCGCGCGAGGGTGAGAGTGAGAGACACTGAAGACTGAGGGACTGCGAGGGAGAGATAGATAGAGAGTGATGGTGCAGGACGAAGAGGTGGCGACCGCGGTGGTTCGCGGTGGCCGCGGTGGTGGCGATCGATGGAGGTGAGATCGAGATGGCGAACGGGGAATCGCGAAGGGAGAGAGAGTGCAGAGACTGGAAATAGAGAGAGAAATGGAGAGTGAGTAGAGGGAGAGAGACGACGGTAGTTCACGGTAGGTGAGGGTGGCGCGCCGGAGGACAATCGTTGAGAGAGGGAGAGTGACGAACAGAGAGATCGCGAGCAGGAGGGATAAAGCAGAGAGAGATTCGGGAGTGAGTGAGAGACGAAGGAGGGAGGATAAGAAAGAGGGATTAGGGCTAAAAGCCCTAATCCTCATTTGGGGCAAAACGCAGCGTTTTGCTGCGTTTTGTCCCCCCTTTCTTTTTTTTTTTTTTCCTTTTTTTTTTTAAATAAATAAAATATATATACTCTTATGCTCTCCTTATATTAAAGTTTCGAAATCTATGAACAATAGATTGCACTATGAGTTTGCAACACGGCATTTCAATTATACCAAAATTTTAAAATTTATATCCCGAAATCGAAAATCAATGCAAAATTTAAAATTTTCCACTATATTTCACAAAACATTTCTAACACCGAATTTTCGGTGTTACATATTGACTGTAAACTTGGTATTATAATAAATAAATGACTGTGGATTACATATTTGTGATAGTTGACGATACAAGACAAGATAATAACTTATACTAACATATATAACCAACGACACAAAACATACAAGACAGATTTGTGATAATCCATAATATAAAATGGTAACTTATAGTAATTGATGATACAACTGACGATATGTTTCATCACAATATAACTGACGATACAAGAAAGTAATTTATAATAACATATGATAACCGACGATACAAGATAATAACTTATAGTAATATATTTGGTAACCAAAGACAGTAACTTATAGTAACATTTGGCAACCGACGATATAAGACAATAATTTATACTAACATATTTGATAATCGACGATATAAAATAGTAACTTATAGTAACATATGATAATTGACAATACAAAATAATAATTTATAGTAACATATTTATAACTGACAATACAAAATAGTAACTTATAGTAACATATGACAGCCGACGATATAAGACAATAACTTATAACAACATATTTTGTAACCGATGATACATGACGGTAATTTATAGTAACACATAGCAACTAACAATAAAAGTCTGTAACATGCTCCAACGGTTACCACAACTGTTGGTATAGACCTATCCCGACATGTGTATAGACAACTGAAGACCCATCCGTTGGAGAAGGTTCTACTGACGGTTCTTATGGGTTTTACAAACAGTTTTCATCCGTCTGGATAGAGCTTTTATTTTGTAGTGGTAGTTGATTAGTTTTCAAATCCGTTCTCTCAAAGAGACCCCCCAATTGATCTTTTTTCAACATTTTTTAACTTAGATAGTTTACCCCTAAACTTGGAGTACATCCTCACACACTTATGTAGGATGAGCAGACAAACTGGGGTGGGGACCAAAGTTGCGTACCTTTCCTAAAGAAAGGGGTACTCAGCAGCTAGACCGTCTATCACAAACCAAGAAACAGCAATCTTGATCCGAAAGAAATATCAAAAGCGGGCACAAATTCTTAAGAATTAGAGAGCATTCAAAATTTCTTAATTATATTCTGTAACGAAATCTAAAATTTTAATTTATCATGTTAGCCTACAAACTTTCTAAATTACAAATTTGTCTTTCCACTTTTCTGAAATTACATTCTAGTCCCTAGGGAGGTTCAAGGTATTCAAACAAGCAAACAAGGCAAAAAAAAGGCCATAAGGCCTTATTGTCGCGGCGGCACCCAAGGGAGGCCGTTGAAGTACTTTTAGTAAAATTAACATTTTTGGCATTCACACTAATAAGAAAATCCAACTAAAATTAACATTTTTGGGTAAAATTACTCGTACCTTAATATGCATATTTGCCAGAAACGAAAAATTATTATCCCCTCTAACTCTTTTTCCTTTTAACTTCTGCTATATATATATATATATATATCAAATGCTACCTAATTGTTGAACAATCTCTATCTTTTCATATTCTTTCTTTTTGGTTTCCTTTTCTATCTCCTTTTCTACGAAAATTTAAAACAAAAGCAAAAGTAATTTAAGTTTTGGATCTTACTTTTGAGATCTCGATATGTTTGTTCATTACTCTTTACAAGTTGTAAGTATTTTTATAGTTATATGTTTAACTTTTTATCAATATTGAAAAAAATGAAAACATAATAATTAGTTTATAGGTGATAAGATTTTCTTTTTTCTTTTTTCTTCTTCGTTTTTTGTTGTTTTTATTATATGAATACAGTTATGAAATTGACTATTTTTTTTTTAATGTTTGGAATATGAAATTCAATACTATTTATTCTTTTTTATATGTTTAAATGTAAGGAATAGATAAAAATTTTATCGTTTTGTTTAATATATGTTAAATTCTTTTCATTAGATTTATTATATTTTCTTTTTGTATTGACCCCAATACAAAAATCAGGCTCTATCCCTGTGGTGACATAAACGCTATTAAAGTGCTAAGCTGTCTTTCATTCACATTAGTGTCTCCATTGAGCAATCATTCATTTAAAATTCATGGAAGCAGGAAATAAACCAATTTATTACAATATTAGACCTTATGCATTATTTAAGATCTTTATATGATACAAGCGACAAGGTACCAGAAGGAGTAGCCGCCTCGAAGACAATGATCTCATATTTATGGATGGCAGCACCAGACCTTATGGCCGTGATATCAAGCCTGAAATTCAGGCCTCTATGAGTTGGGACAGTAACCGTTTGGAACCAACCACTGTCAATGGATTGTAGCTGGAAACCTGCTGGTGACACCCATTTGTTAAGCTCACTCACACCAAATTGGGCAATACGTACGACATGGGAATCATTGAGGTTTCCGATTATTCCCCACGGGCCTGTCGTGTCTGCTGAGATACCATGAAGGAGTACTAGAGGAACCAAAAGAAAAACAAGAATCTGAATTCTCGCCATTTTTGTATTTGTTTTCTAATCTTTTGATCATTAGCTGCCTTGTAATTATAGGTTGTTAAGGCACATTCATTACCATTAAAGGAAATTCACCACATTTACATGTTAGTACAAGGAAAGTTTGGATATTACTCCTTCCACAAATTTTGCCAAATTTGCCAAATGCAAGATTTAACATCAAATCTGATGAGAAACTTAAATGGTTATATGTTATCTAAAATATTTTAAACTAATAAATCTCTTTGAAAAGGTTAAAAAAAATTACTCTACGTGTCTTTCACCTTGAAGAACATTTTAAAAGGAAAAAATGAATTATCTCAAAATTATTTCCTTTTTCGCTACTATTCGGGAATTTAATTACTACGCTAACTTTAAAAATTGGAGCATAAATCACTCGGTGAGACACTTCTATAGTCGATTATTATTCAGAGCCAAATCAATGAAGCATGATTGGACTAAAAAAACCCCCCAAATTCTTTTTTTTTTCACCGCTATTAGGGAATTTGATTTTTTAACTCAAAAATTAAAAGTTAAATTACTCAAATTCAACTTTTTTTGTACCTAGCCCAAAAAATGGAGCATGACTAATGAAGATCAATAATGATTGAAGCACATTCATCAAGGAGGATAAATTTCATACTTTTTCTGTACCTACCTCTACATCTACCTCTACCTCTCATAGAGTTGGCTGTCTTCCTCTCCCATAGGCACCACCCCTAACATTCTTCCAGTAAACAATAACCCAAAAAAAAAGTAACATATGTGTTAATGTAAAGCTGTGCACTAATTACACATATAATATCCAAACATATGATCAAGACATACTCCAGATAAAATTTTACAGCAACATGCACCGGAAGTCATACATTAAGTCACTTGTGCATATCATCGTCATCGTTATCATTGTCATCATATTATTATTCTTCTTCTTCTTCCACATAATCTGAATGGCCTCTATGAACAAAAATGTTTGGCACATTAAGTTGGATCATTGGTCCAACTAACACTTGAATAGACATCTCATCATTTTGGTCACGGTTTCCACATTTTAGAAATCAACTCTTCATTTGACGCATCGCTCACCGCAACATCGATTCTTTTCCTAATAACTTATCAATGCACCTAATATAAATATTAGAAATCAACATTTCACTTGACGCATCAAGTTAAGTTCTCATTTTGCATACTGCTAAACAATCTCTCGTTTCTCTGTTTCCTGTTAAATAACTTATCAATACACTTAATAAACTTGTTTTGTTTAGAAAAATATTAGTACAAAAATTTCGTAACTAATATTTATCCTCTTTTGTATAATAAAAATACACAGTGATAAAATAGTAACTAACCAAATAAATCAAGCACAGACCAAGATACCAAAATTTTTAATGTGAAAACGCTTCAATGTCAGGGTAAAAACTATGAGATCTAGTTATAAAAAATTAAAAAAAAAAAAAAAAAAAAAAAAACTTCCATTATAAATAATAAGAATACAATATCTTCTCGAAAACTATAGAGGATGTTGGAATTAATCAAATCACATGCAGCGGAAGCATTCATAAATAATTTTTGAAAAAATAAATAGATAGTTTCAGGTATAATAATAAATATCTCGAATATGCAGTCTCCAAAAATCGACCGTGGTCCCTCGATCGGATCTCGCGGTCGGGATGGTGATCACGATGTTAATCGAATCACCACCGCAATATCATAACGCCGCAACCCTCAGTCCGGCGATCATCGTGACGAGAAAAAATTTCCTACCTGAATTTTTTTTTTTTAAGCCCTAATATTATTCTCTATCTAGAGAATAATCTTTTCTCTCTCAATATTGCACTCAACCGCCATGAACAATCATCTGTTTGTGAAGCAATCAGCCATATATCATCCTCTACACAGGAAGATCACTATATTACTCAAAACAAAAGTCTCAAATATTTTTAGAGAGAGAATGGGAGTTATTATCTTAGGGTGGTTAGTGGGTGTGTTAGAAAAAGCAGAATAAAGCAGAAAAACTGAGAAAATAAAGAAAAGCAGACTAAGAGAAAATGACTTGTGTATATTGTATGTTCAATAGATTGTACAATAACCCTATAAATAGGGTGATTCCATGAGGTTAAACCCTATAAATATAAAAAGAAAGATTACATAGAATATTTACAAGATTGTAAAGAATAAACTAAATAATTACAATATTGGAATTTTAGAAAGTCAATATTCTAAGACTTCATTAATTTGGAAATCTCCAAAATTTATTCCCAATACTTGCAATATTAATTCCCAAGATATTTCTAAAATCTCTTCAATTTAGGAATTGTCAATATTCTTTACACCCCCCTCAAACTCAGGATGGGTGTAGAGAAGTCATCTTGAGTTTGCATAATAGATCATCATGACGTCCAGGAAGATGAGTCTTGGTAAAAAAATCAGCAGGTTGATCGACAGAGCGAAGAAAGAATATTTGAAGATCACCATTAGTTATATGTTGACGAATAAAGTGACAATCAATCTCAATATGTTTAGTTCGTTCATGAAAGACATCATTATGAACAATCTGAATAGCACTCTGATTATCACAATATAGAGGACTTGGAGAAGAAGTAGGTATACCAAGGTCACAAAGAAGTCTCTGAATCCATAATAACTCGGAGAGGTGTCGCAAGTGCACGATATTCTGGCCTCTGTACTAGAGCGGGACGGAAAGTTTGTTTCTTACTACGCCAAGAGATTAAAGAATCACCAAGAAAAATACAATAGCCGTGGTAGACCGTCGATCGGGAGGATCACCCCCCAGTCGGCATCGAATAGGCACGTAGGCGGGTAGGAGGATGAGACGGAAAAATGAAGTCCATGAAATAAGGTGCCTTTAACATAACGAAGAATCCGTAAAACGGCGGCAAAATGAGGAGATCGTGGTGCGAGCCATAGGCCGGCCGGACAATGTGAACATAAGAGATATCGGACGAGTGGCGGTAAGATAAATAAGACGCCTACTAATTGCCGATATAAGGTAGGATCAGAAAGAAGGTTGCCATCCTGTAGGAGAAAGTTTAACATTATGCTCAAGAGGGGTGGAAGCAATTTTATTATCCTGAAATGCCCTGAACGGGAAAGAAGGTCGAGGCATATTTTGCCCGAGACAAATAATAACCGAAGATGTAGGAGTAACTTCCGGGATCCTAAGAAATAACTAAGATGGCCGAGATCCTTCATTTCAAATTTGCCACAAAGAAAATGTTTGAATTCGGAGATTGCAAAGAGGACGCTTCCGGTGATAATCATATCATCAACATAAAGAAGAAGTAAAACAGTACCATGATCAGTTTTCTGAATGAAGAGTGCAAAAATCATAAGCACTAGGGGAGAAACCAAAATCACCGACAAGATCGTTGTTAAAGTAGAAAACCAGGCACGGGAGCTGTTTTAGGCCATATAAAGCACGACGAAGACGACAGACTTTGTTGGCAGGATGTGAATAACCCGGAGGTGGTTTCATATAAACTTCTTCCTTTAGAACTCCATTGAGAAAAGCATTTTTAACATCCATCTGATACAAGGGCCATTGTTTAGCTCGGGACAAAGGCAAGCAAGCTACGCACGGAGGGTAAGACGAGCAACGGGGAGCAAATGTTTCTTCATAGTCAATGCCATATTCCTGTGTAAATCCCTTTGCGACCAGCCGAGCCTTGTATCGTTCAATAGTCCCATCTGAGTGAGTTTTGATTTTATAAACCCACTTACATCCGATAAGAGTTTTGTCTCTAGGAAGATCAACTAAATCCCAAGTATGTGTGTTCTCCAAGGCTTGAAGTTCTTCTTGCATAGCTTGCTGCCAAAGAGGATTAGTACTAGCCTCTCGGTAAGATTGAGGCTCATGTAGAGTGAAGATTGTAGAATAACAATGATAATCAAGAAGACGAACAGGGGGTGCTCTTACTCTTGTTGGTCGAGGAGTGGATTCATGAGGCAACTCAGTTTCAGTGGAAGAGGGTGCAGGTCCATCATTTGGGAGAGAATCGGAAGGAGAAGCCGTAAGAGTTGAAGTATATCTCAATGTATCAGAACTAGAAGGAAATAAATCAGAAGATAGATTAGTAAGTAATGGAGATGTGGTACGAAAAGGAGATAAAGAAGAAAACATGATATTTTCCCAGAAGATGACATGTCGAGAAACTCGAAGACGATTGGAGACAGGATCCCAACATCTATATCCTTTGTGTTCAATGCCATACCCTAGGAAACAACATAATCGTGCTCGAGGTTGTAACTTATTATGCTCATGAGGTTGAAGTAACACAAAGCAAGCACAACCAAAGACTTTGAGAGAATTATATACTGGTGAAGAACCATATAACCGCTCATAAGGAGAGATATTAGAGATTGTAAAAGAAGGTATTCTATTGATGACATATATAGCTGTAAGAGCTGCCTCACCCCAAAATTGTGATGGACAAGATGCAGAGAAAAGTAAAGACCGAGTTATATCAAGAATGTGTCGATGTTTTCGTTCTGCTCTACCATTTTGTTGGGAAGTACCTGGACAAGAACGTTGGACAATGGTTCCATGCTGTTTAAGAAATATAGTAAGAGTAGACTCAAGATATTCAGATGCATTATCAGTGCGTAAGATCTTGATGGTTTGAGAAAATTGAGTTTGAACCATTGATGCAAAGTTTTTGTATATTTGAGGTAATTCTGAGCGGTTTTTCATCAAATAAATCCATGTAAAACGGGAGTAGTCATCAATAAACACAACAAAATATTTTGACCCACCCATAGTTGGTGTAGGAGATGGTCCCCAAATATCAGAGTGAATAAGATCAAAGGGAGCATTAGAAATAGAATCATTTGTATTAAAGGATAAAGCCGGTTGTTTTGCAGTTTGACATGAAATACATTGAAGAGATTCATCAGTAACAGAACCTAGTGAACCCGAAGAAATTAAAGAACGAAGTTTATTAAGAGATAGATGACCCAGACGAAGATGCCATAAGTGAAAGGATGAAGGAACAGTGGCAGCACAGTAGAGTGAGGAACGACTAATAGGAATGTGAAGAGAAGTAAGCTCGTATAGACGTCCAACCTTACGGCCTGTCCCAAAGATCTTTCCCGTCTGAGGATCCTGCACACGACATCCAATAGAAGTGAATATTATGTCAAATCCAAGTTCACATAATTGACCAACAGAGATAAGATTTAAGGTAAGTGTAGGGACAAAAAATGTATCCGGTAAATCTAAAAAAGAGTTAGAAAGATGACCAATATGAGTGGCTGGCATGGTAGAGCCATCAGCTGTATGAATCATAGATGGTGTACTAGGAGCGGATAAAGAAGTAAAAGAATGAGAATTATGGGTCATATGGTTAGAGCAAGCAGAGTCAAAAAACCAAGAAGAAGTACCTGATACGGTAGAAAGTGCAGTATGTTTGTGATTATCAGAAGAAAGAACTTGTTGTAAAAGGGTTTGAAGATCACCAAGAGATATTGTTGGCTGAGAAGAAGAGGTGGTAGTAGCAGAATCCTCAGTGGCGACAATAGCAGATTGTGAGACATGTCGAGAACCTGTAGCAGAACGATTTTGGGATTGAATGACCTTCTTTGGGCAATTTTCAATAAGATGACCTTTCTCTTTGCAATATCTACATTCAATCATAGGATTAGCAAGACATCGACTAGAAATATGTCCTCGCTTCTTGCAAAACCTACATTCAACAGTGGGACAATTAGGAAGGATATGACCTGACTTCTGACGATTCTGACGAAATTTGGAAATTTTGGTCCTCGAGTAGTGGTGGCCAATACAACGTCACTATGTTGAGGTTTGAGTAATCCCAGACGAGTCTCTTCTGATATCAACCTCGTAAACTGCAGTTTCAATAGTAGGGAGAGGATGTCGATGAAGCGAGAAGCTCTAACGGGGCTCAAAATCTGATGTTAGAGCCATAAGAAATTGGACCAGACGTCCTTGGTCTCGATATATTGCATATTTACTTGCGTCAGTTGTGCATTGCCAATGAGGTTCAGAGAGAGCAAGTTGATCCCATATTGACTGTATACGGGCAAGAAAATCATTGATTGACTGACCTCGTTCTTGTCGCAAAGAGTGAAGTTCTGTGAGCAATTGATACTGATGAGCCAGATCTGATGTAGTATAACGACTTGCAAGAAGGTCCCAAACTTCTTTAGCCGTCTCAAAACGACTAAATTGCAGATGAATAGAAGGTGCAGATGTGTTACGAAACCAAGTAAGAATTTGGTGATTTTTGCTATCCCAATCTTCAAGACGGTTGCCAAAATCATCATCCGATTCGTCATCAGATTTTATAGGCAATTTGATATCTCCTGTAACATAACGCCATAGCCTCCTACCCTTAAGAAAACTTCTCATCCCTTGAAACCATGCCTGATAGTTGTATCCATCAAGCATAACTGATATAGGTTGAGAAATATCTAATTTCTCCATAACTCGACAAAAAGAAAGTGTTTAATTGATAAAATAAAATCAGATCGAACACCTAGTGCTCTGATACCATGTTAGAAAAAGCAGAATAAAGCAGAAAAACTGAGAAAATAAAGAAAAGCAGACTAAGAGAAAATGACTTGTGTATATTGTATGTTCAATAGATTGTACAATAACCCTATAAATAGGGTGATTCCATGAAGTTAAACCCTATAAATATAAAAAGAAAGATTACATAGAATATTTACAAGATTGTAAAGAATAAACTAAATAATTACAATATTGGAATTTTAGAAAGTCAATATTCTAAGACTTCATTAATTTGGAAATCTCCAAAATTTATTCCCAATACTTGCAATATTAATTCCCAAGATATTTCTAAAATCTCTTCAATTTAGGAATTGTCAATATTCTTTACAGGGTGTTCTCCCACTAACCCCATAATTCAAATTTTAAAAGTTTAAAATGTCACGTGAGCATCACCCATAACCAACAAAGGATATCAACAAATTAAACCACTCAAAAATATAATTTTGGCACACCCAATATTATATTTATCACTAATGTAAAAAAAGGTGCAATTTTCTCTCGCCAATTTTTTTAGTGAAGAGGAAGAATCGCAAAACTTCTTTTTTCCCTGTGAGTCTAGCGACATGTCGTGCATGAGAGAGAGCAACACTCTATTTTTCTCTCAGCGGCGGCTAGAGTGCAAGAGGAAGGAATGATATTATGTTTTCAATCGTTTCCCCATTAGACTTTATTTTTGGGCCGCACTATAGTGGCCCTTCATTGTTGGGCTCTTCAATTTGGAGAGAAACCCGACAATGTCCCCCTCTCGACTGATGGGAATGATTAACCAAACCCGTTCTCCTTTGGCAAATATCAAACTTCGCTTTAAGCAATGCTTGGTCATCATGATAGAACTACTATCAAATTTCAAGTGCCAATGACCTCATTTCCAAAGCATCCAAAATCTAATGGAAATGCCCCTTAATGTACTTGGACCTTGAATGAAACATTAGATCTTTACTAAAATGGATTACACTTTTGACTGTCATTAAAGAGTATATTTATCTTGCTCGATGCCAAGTACTTGTAAGAACTTTTCAAGTATATAGCAATTCTTTGCTAACTTCAGTGATAGCAATATAGTTGGCCTTGGTAAAAAACAATGCAAAA
This sequence comes from Dillenia turbinata, assembly GCA_037126225.1. NCBI lineage: Eukaryota > Viridiplantae > Streptophyta > Magnoliopsida > Dilleniales > Dilleniaceae > Dillenia > Dillenia turbinata. The sequence goes on from JBAMMX010000022.1 coordinate 24,725,897, forward strand.
TATTCACTACAAAAAAAATAACCTTTAGTGATAGAAGCATTTTGGTCATTAGAGGTCCAAATATCGTCACTAAATCGTATTAGTGACCATAAAAATGTCATCACTCAGTGGTCACCAAAACTCCATCACTAAATATCATTGGCGACGGAATGCAAAAAGTTGTCACTAAAGAGTCGACTTTAGTGACCAAAATTTTTTTCGTCACCAGATTAGTGACAAAAAAAGTTATCATCGAGTTGGTCACTAAAAGTACAAGTGATCATTAAAAATAGATCGGTCAACGCATTTAGTGACGATATTTGGTGACCAAAAAAGTAGTCACTAAAAGGGACCGATGGTTAGCCTGAAATTGTCAAGAACCACCAGCGGCAAGGACCGTTACCGGCGGCCAGCGGGTTGCGGCCACCGGTGTCGGCATCCAGCCAGCCACGGCCGTCGATGTCGGCATCCAGCTGGCTGCGGCCGCCGGCCGGAATCTGGTGGTCCCGCCGGTGTCGGAATCCGGTGGTCCGGCCGAGGCCGACTGCTAGTGGTCCTGCCTGAACTGCCGGCGGCCACCATCGACATCAGTAGCTTGGACCGGCGGTGCGATTGGGCCGGTTTTCTAATCGGACCGGGCCTAGGCCTAACGGTGCGGTTGGGCCGGTCTTTAGATCTTCCAATTGTTATTGCTTCAAGAATACTTATATATATCTTGAATTTTGTTTTGTTATTCGATGTGGGATTACAACAACCCTTTTAGTGATGATAATTATATATATTTAGTGATGACCATTGTCATCACTAAAAATTGTAAGAATTGATCTCAAGTTTAGTGACAAAAAAAAGTCATCACTAAAAGTCACCAAAGGCCTTTTTATGTTGTATCATTTAGTGACTAAATTTTAATGAACAAAAAAATTGTTGTCACCAAATTTGGTCACTAATGGCTTTCAAATTGATGGATTTTTTCCCGTCATACCATTTAGTGACCATTTTTTCATATTCATCACTAAAATTTACATGATGACCAAAATATAGTGACGAATTATTTTTTTATCTCCAAAGACTACTATTAGTGACTAAAATTTTGATCGTCACTAAATTTCTAATCACTAAAGACCATTTATTTTTGTAGTGATTTCTGTAAATTACACTACCATGACACTGCTCCCAAGATAATTCATCAAATACAATGATATAAACTTTCTAGAATCAGCATTATCAGTCATGTCTGCATCTGTATACCAATCAAGTATGAGATTACTGTGGCTAAAGCTTAAACATGAACCGGAACTATCCCTGAGATATTTGAGAATCCATTTCACAATAGCCAAATGCTCTTTACCAAGATTAGGGAGGAACCTACTCACCACACTAACTCCGTGAGCTATATCCCGTCCTGTACCAATCCATGGCATCCATTAAACTGCCAACTACCAATGCATAAGATACATTCTTCATCTCTTCTTTATTATTATAGCTGGTGGGACTTTGCTTTAAGCTAAACTTGAAGTGATTAGCAAGAGGAGAACTTATTGGTTTTGCATTGCTCATATTGAACCTGTTTACAGTGGCGGACCTAACATCCAGAGGTGGGGATGCAAAAAAATTATAAGATATTTGAGTAATAAACATGAATTATAAAATTATATTAGAAAATCTAAAATATCAACAAAAAAATAAATCAACCATAATATTTTGAAAATTAAAAGTTTTAATTGAAGACATGTACTTTATTCATGGGACAAATAATGAATTTTTTGTCAAATTTGAAAATAGTTTCTGATGAGGCATGGTCCAAAGTCTAGTCAGAAGGGTCACCTTTTGAAAAACCCATGAAGGACAGCTACCGATCGATGTTCAAGTATTAGGACTATTCACCGAAAGGCCTCCGTCGTCCAGACCTCACGAAGAGCCTCCGTCGCTCAGATCTCCCGAACGATAGGGTTTCAATCACCCTGCCAACCGAACGTAATTTATCAAGTAAAAGCAACCATCCCGATCGGGTGTTCAAGCATCGGGTATCCCGTTGTTGATCCATCGAACGAACGAGCCCCGATTATCATTTATCGGTTGAATGACCAATCGATAGATAATGGCTCTAATGGTTCTAAGGTAAGGTCAAATTATCCTAATTACTCTTACTTCCTATTTGAGAGCAACCTTTTTAGGACTTTCGGTTAAGGAAAGGATCCCACTAAAAAATAAAAGTTTCCCAAAGGATGTGAATCACAATCAATTCGAAATATTGAATCCCTGAAATTTCCGGACCGGCTCGATAAGGAAAGTAGGGTTGAAACACTTTAGTAGCACACGACTCTCATAGGTATAAGATATATCAAAACCCTACAAGCTAGGTACACTTTCTCAATCATACGCATTGGGCACTCTTATCATGGGAAACCACTCCCTGGAGCTCTCAATCTGTTTTCTTTTTCATTCAAAAACCGCTCTTTCTAACTTGAGCGTCGAAGTTTCCCCGTCAGAGCACCCTCCGGTGGTTTTTGCAGGTATTACATCCCTTCTGACGGCAACCGTTCAAGTTTACAAGGAGTTGGTATCTGTGAAGCCATAACCCACCTCCAACAGATTGGTATCGTCTGTGGAAAAAAGACTAATTTTTTGAAAACTCGTGACGATATCTACTACAATTATCCCCAGCAAAATGTCTACTACAATAACCCACCTCCAGGTATTACATCCCTTCTGACGGCAACCATTCAAGTTTACAATGAGTCGGTATCTGTGAAGTCATAACCTACCTCCAACAGATTGGCACCGACTGTGGAAAACAGACTGATTTTTTGAAAACTTGTGACGATGTCTACTACAATTATCCCCAACAAAATGTCAGCTAAGAGAAGAAGGCTAGTCATAGGCTTCGATGATGATGATTTGTTATGGGTAGATCTCCGCCATGACAACCCCATAATCGTTACCCTCAAGATAGAATCTCACACCGTGAAAAGAGTTCTTGTTGATCAGGGGGCTGAGTGTGACCTCCTTACTTTGGACGCCTTTTGTCGAATGGGTCTCGATCCGTCTCGACTCTTGCCACCTACTGGGTCCCTTAGAGGACTCTCAGATGAGCCTACCTATCCTAAAGATATTATCTACCTCCCCGTGACCCTTGGGAAACCCCCCAATTATGCGATCGCCCAGGTTTTGTTCCATGTGGTGAAACTCTACTCTCCCTACAATGTCATCCTCAGAAGGCCCAGTCTAGACGAACTAGAAGCATTACCAAGCACAAGGCATATGAAGGTGAAGTTCAGAATACCACAAGGGGTAGCCACCATACGTAGCGATCCTGATCCTTATATCCTCTTTGCGGCTCAAGATGCGTAAGAAGTTTTCCTAATCGATGCCCTAGAACCTAGAGAAGACACCGAGCCAAAATCAAAACCCGAGCCAGGTGAAGAAACGACTGAGATCCCTTTAACAAGCGACCCCAGTTAAACTGTCTAGATAGGGACCAATCTATCACCTTCCTTGCGAGAGGCCTTAGTCGCTTATCTACAACGACATTCCAAAGTCTTCGCCTGGACCCCGGAAGACATGCCAGGCATAGATTCATCCATCATAACCCATAAACTAACAGTCAATCCTAATTTTAAACCAGTGAGACAGAAGAAGAGGGTATTCGCTCTCGAATGCCAACGCACCATACAAGAAGAGGTTCAAAAGCTACTAATGGTTGGTTTCATTCGGGAAGTCAAGTATCCCGAGTGGTTAGCTAACATGGTCTTGGTATAAAAGGGCAACGACAAGTGGAGGATATGTGTAGACTTCACCAATCTTATCAAAGTATGCCCGAAGGATAGTTATCTGCTCCCCAATAGCATCACTGCAAAGCCCATGTCGTAGACCTTGAAGAAACCTTTCAAACATTGGAACGATATAATATGCAGTTGAACCCGATAAAGTGCACCTTTGGGATCACTTCCGGGAAGTTCTTAGACTTCATGATCACCGATCGAGGGATAGAGGCCAATCCTGAGAAGCTACAGGTGATATTGGATATGTCGCCTACCCAGACGTTAAAAGAAGTACAATGTCTTACTGGTCGGATAGCAGCTCTAAGCCGGTTCATGTCCAAAATTGGTGAGAAATACAAGCCTATGTTTGATGCTTTGAAGAAGTCTCGACGGTTCGAGTGGACATCCGAATGCCAGGCAGCCTTCGAATGACTAAAAGAATATCTGATGAGTCCACCACTACTTTCGCGGCCCATCCCCAGGGAAGAACTTTACCTATACCTTGCCATCTCCGAACGAGCACTCTGCTCCATGATGGTAAGACTGGAATCCACCACCCAAAAACCAGTCTACTACATTAGTAGGATATTAAAGGAGTCCGAGATCAACAACTGATGTAACACCGATTTTCGGTGACTATATATATCATGTACTACTCCTCATGATTCTAAATATATAAGCATCCTTTTGAGATATCTATTTAATTATCTATTTATTTATTTTGAGATTTCGCATCAAAATTACTAAAACCGAAAATTTTATCGGTAAGCCGAAAAATTTCTCGGAAAGTGCCGGCAAGGCTTAAAGAAGTCAAAAATAGCTAAGAGAAAACCTACACACTTAAATAAAGATATTTAAATGAAATTTCACATATTTAAAAAATTTCAAACAAAATTTCATAGGGACCAAAAATGCAAATTGTTAAAAGTTAAGGGTTTAAATGCAATTAAGGAAAGTTAAGGGACTAAGTTGCAAACCACTCAAGGATGGACAATTGGAGCCAAATGATTGGTCAAGAGGGAAGCAAGGTTTCTTAGTGGTCACGTAGGATTTTTCACATTCAAGAAATCTCATTAGATAGAAATTTATGCATGAAACCTTATTGGGTAGAAATTTTTGCATGAAAACTAATTATAACAGCTTGTTTTAGTTTGTGACACTTCTCCCCCTTGATATGGACGTCCAAAGACACTTAGTGGAGTGCATGGAGGTTGCTTGAATCAACAATTGCATGGTTTAAGTACTAGAACAAGTGGAAGGTCAAAATAATGTATGGAATGATCCAATGGTTAAGGATATTTGGCTAGGTTTATAAAATAACTTGTTTAAGAAGAGTTTAGCCTATTTTCTTCATTCAAACTCACCTTGGACGAAATTGTGAGGGTTCTATATCCATTTTGAGTTCAACCATGGAGCCAAAGAGGTAAGAACATTTTTCGGAATTCTTGAATTTCAATTGGAAGTATAGAGGTATTGTATATGAATTTATGTTTATTGTGATTTGATTTTTTCTACGATGATAAAAATTCAAAGATTTAAAGGGAGTGGTGATATATATTGTTAGCAAGAGATCTTACAAAGGAGGTAACATATTCTAACTTATGCTAAGATTAAATTATTTGATGAGTAGTTACTTTGGTATCATACTAGCATGCTAGATGTTGATTTCTAGATTGAGTTTTGTATAGTTTTCTTAGAATATCTCACTCTTTAGAAATAAAAAATCTAAGATATATATTTTTCTATAAACTAGACTCCCTAGGCTTTAAAATGGTATATCATGTGAAGTAATTCATGAAGGAATCGATTTTTGGTAATTTTTGAAAGTTTAGCATATTTCACAAATTCTGTTTCATATCCTGTGTACGACCAGTAACTTGTATAAATATTTTATATATCTTCTGTTTAGAATTTGGAGAAAAGTTAAACATGAAAGTTTTAGGTCTTTATCTTATCTTTAATTTGAGATAAATATCACTTGAATCGGAGTTGTATACAAAAGATTATGATGATTTTACTAAAACTGTGCAGAAGTAGTTCTAAAACTGAAACTGAGATAAAAACCGAATTTTATAAAATTATACATTTAGAATCTGAGGATAGTCAAAACTAGAAAGTTTTAGATCTATATCTTATCTTCAATTTGAGATACAAATCACTTAAATTGAAGAAGTATACTGGGAGAAATGGAATTTCTCCCAAAACTGTGCAGAATTGGTCTTAGGAACTTAGCAAGAAAAGTGATAATTTTTTTATAAATTTGTGTATTCAGAATTTGAAGATGGTCTGAACACAAAAGTTGGAGATATATATCTGAGTTTTAAGATAAAATTTCAATCAAATCCGATCAAGATTTTTGAAGATATCATGATTTTACTAAACCTGCACGTTATATGTTTGTAGAAATTTCTCTAAATATGAAAATTGAAATTTAACCTTATGAAAGAGGTTACTTTTATACGCATGATTGTAATCCAACTATATAATATTGAATTAATAAATGATGTTGCTTAAATTAGGATTAGGATTCGAGGGATGACTTGTTCGAGGAACGAGCATAGTTAGGGGGAGTGACGTAACTTCCCTGATCGAGGTGAGTGGCACGACTATTTTTGACTTTGAATGAAAAATATTTTGATTATGATTTTTATAAATGAATTTTTAAAATGTGATTTAGAAATGTTTTAATGTTTATGGCATGTCCTAAAATGATGTTTGTGACAATTGCATCTTGATATTATGATGATATGATAGTGTCATGTTTTATAAGTAAATATTTATAAATAATGATTTATGGTACAAGAGTATGATTATGGAATGGTGCATAGTAGCTATAGCACAATCCCTACCACGGTATTGAGCGTTTACCCGACTGGGTGACGTGGTGGGGTAACGCAGGAGCAGGGATTTGAGTTCCTTGTCTCTGGGCAACGAATCCAACAGATGAGCACCCGTTTAGCCTTCACTTCCTCAGTTGCCTTCAAATTTGCCTTCTGCACAATTTATCATCATTACCGTTTGATTACGCCTTTAACATCGCCAATTTGGATCAACTTTGTTTTCTTTGCCTTGACTTACCTAAATGGCCCCCATCGAAGTCTTCTATCGCCTTCTATTGCTTCAATAGTCAATTCGGAACAACTAGCCAAAATAAAAAATGGGCCATAATTGAAGGTCTCTCTCTCTATCTCTCTCTTCATTTGTCCTCTCTCCTCACACTCGAATCTAAAAGAATCTCCAAGCTCTCTTATTATCCCAAATCTAGCTTCTCATTGCTCATCTTACTTTCAGATGCTTAAAGATTGAACATGAAAATTCTAGGAATTGAAAGCTTCTATGTTTGCTATTGGAGAATAGGGTCTGGGTCCGCCCATGAGGGTAGACCCAACCCGAGAACCAAATGATTTAAATCTTTTTTTATTTGAATTTAAATGAAAGGGAAGAGATATGAGGAGGTGATTATTTTGGAAAACCACCCCATAACCTCTAATATACTTTTAACTCTCCCTTTCAAGAAGAATGTAGATCTTATCATTTCCAAGTTTAATCATTGATTATCACTGAAATTGTGAATAATAGAGGGTGTTTCGAATTCGTGACACTCTTTTAGCCTAAAATACTCATTCGTCAAAAGAGATAAGTGATCCTAATCAAATTTAGATTCGAGATTTTTGTTTGTGAAATAATTTTTATTGGTTTGTATGAAAGCCATCATTCGTATTAGAGTATACATGGGGTGTTTCTTGCCTCATTTGAGTATTTTAAAAAATAAAATTACCACGAATAATGTTAGATGTTCATCAATGGCAACTTGTAAAATAATTAACGAAACGCTCTCAATTTCGAACATAGCATGCTTATGATTTGAGGATTTAATTTGCAAAATTTGGCATGCATCCGATGAGGATGTTAGGAGATATTACAAATCCTAACCAAAATTTAATATACTTATAATTTTCAAAATACTATGTTTCATGATATAAAATTTATATAGTTAGATTCGTCATGAAAAATGTTTTCCAACCATATAAAGATTGCTAAAAATAGTTACGAATTAAGAGAGTTATGACATTTCGAAATTTCATTCGAATTGTAGAAAAAATGTAGAAGATAAATAGTACCATATGGCCTTTCCCACTCTCATCCACGGCAAGTGAAATTCACCCCTAGGCTCTAGACAGATCTAAAATCAAAGACCATCATTGAACTCAGAGACATCGAAAATGTAGGGGCAACCAAATTTTGGTGATCGGGCACTACTAGGATGGCGGCGCGTGGACTTCATGCACCTTTGCGAGTGTGTGAAGAGTCATTTTCAGACTTTATTTTGTAACAGCCAGGTCAGATGGCACGTAGAAGCACATGCAAGGCTGTTTCAGGTCACAATTTTCATCAAACAATAACAACAGCAACAATTTAAGTTTTCTATCACAAAATTTGAGGTCGGTCATTTGAGAGACAAATATCAAAAAAAGAGTATTGATTTAATTTAATTTGTATGAATTCTTCTACACCACTTATTCCTATTTAAAATCATTTCCTCCTCAAAATTTATAACTATCATGTCTTTGTGGATAATTTACATCCAAATTTTTAGCGGCCTACTTTTATATTTTACAAAATCTCCTATATTTAAATTCCCGGTCCTCTTAAGTAGTGCGTCCTTAGGCATTTGTTGTATATACTCAACACCTCAAATGGTACTCTCGCATTTTATCTATAATTGAACTAACTCCTAACTTATTACGTATGACTTTGTTTCTAATTCTATCTTTTCTAATTTTACTACACATCCACCTAAATATCCTTATTTCAGCTATCGTCATTTTCTACACATATTGTTTAATGGCCCAGACTTAGTGTCATACAATAATGCAGGTTTTACTACGATTCTATAAAATTTTCCTTTTAAATATAACGGCATCGTGCGATCGTAAGAAAAAAATATTTTGATTTTTTTGTGATTTATAATTTATATTTCGAAGATGAAAAATAATTTTTATTGATTTTAAATCAATGAACTATTAGAAAATTGCATAAAGCAATTTTCAATCCAGAAAATTCTATGAAATTTTCTATGTATCTAAAAAATTATTTTAAATTTTTTTGTGAATTTTGATTTATTTTTTAGAGTTGAAAATTATTATTAGTTGATTTATAATCAATAAATTATTCGAAAGTTATAAAAAAATCATTTTTTGGTCCAGAAAATTCTGAAAATTTTTTATATGTTAAGAAAATTATTTTCTTAATTTTGGCTACCTGAGTATAAATTGTTTATACTCTTTTTTTATTTGTGAAAAAATTATTTGTCAGGATAAAATTAATTGAAAATCGAGCATATTATTTGAAAGTGTTGTTTCTAAATTTCTTGCATAATATTATGGTTAGTTGTGTGTCAAACTTAATATTATTCCCTTTTTTAGGAAATGGTGATAATCGGACACACTTTAAGAGTTCTCTAGGGGAGAGCTATAGTTTTAAGAACTCCAAAACGTTTGACAAAATTAGATGCAACAATGGATAATACAATGGACCCTATGTATCACTTTGTCGCTTTTTTTTTAAGATTAAGAAAAACATTTGGAGTTTAGCATGTGAGTCATTGGTTTGAGGATGCTGCAACTGAGATTGATGTGATTAAAAAATCACCGATTCAAGGATCACATTAATTAAAATGTGAAGGGCCAAGAATATAGAGATCATGATGATAATATGATTATCCCTTAGGATAAATTGTTTTAGCCCAAGTGTCATAAAGGTGTTCATTTCTACTGATAAACTTTCGGTAGGAATAATCAATATGCTATCTTGCATATACATGCTTTGAGGATAGATATTTTTATTAGCATTATTTCCTGTGAAAGACAACTAGGCTGCATCATGATCATGTTTTCTGAAACCTTGTAGATATGGCATGCAAAGTTTCAATTTTAAGTATGAATTAAGAATGTTTGTTTATACGTAAAATTTAAACATTCTAAAATAATTGAATGCTCAAATGATCTTACGTTCATGTGATAAGATGTGTTCTTATATCACATGATTTAAATATTTTGCATATTTAAGTGGAAGGTTTTAGAATGAAAGAATTTGAGTAATTCTTACCTAAAACTTAAAGAATTTTGTAACTTTAAATTAAATTCATAATGGTGATACGTTAGGCCCATAAATAATGATTGGGAATCTAGTGAATTTTCGATTCTGTACTTGATGTTAACCTGTCATGGATTTTAATCTTAAAGTACCAAATTACGTATATCATATGAGCATTAGTACTTATGTCCACCCTCTTAAAGAAACCCAAACCATAGCATCAAAGTCCACTATTACGGACTTAAATAGGGGTAACAAATTAAATAGCGATGGTCATGCGATATGTTATCATAAAATGTGAAATCTGCTAAAAGAATAAGATGATCATCAAGCATGTCATATAGGACGTTGGTGTGGGCAATGCTCCCTTGCATAGGAGAGAATAAGATGCTAACCAAGTATGTAAAATGATAGATTTCACTACTCCAGTGATCCTGTTAACTCTATGATTGAAGACTTGATGCTCGAGTGTAAGCAATATGTGACTATTCATGACATTTTGGTATACCTCATAGAGAAATATAGAGGTACCAATGACTCATCTTAGACGAATGACAAAAAATTTTGATACTGAAAAAAAAGTAAAGTGGCCACAATATAAAATAACTTTTTAAGGGTCATGCCTAACATGATTAGAGAGTGGGAGTCAGCTGGTCATGTCCTTTTTGACGAACAAAAAGTTCAAATCTTGATCCGATCCTTTCTTGTCAAGTGGGAGCACCTGAAAGTCAGTTTGATTCACAATGATAGTGTGAAGACTTTCTTAGATGTTGCTTTCCATGTTAACCTTGAGGATGAGCGGCTTGGTACTACAAGATCTGTAACTGATGCTTTTGTCATAGAGTCTAGTTCCAAGAGAGTTTCGGACTCTAAGTGTGAGAGGAACTAAAACAAAAGCAAAAAAAAAAAAAAAAAGAGATTGGAGACAAGTTACAAATGAACAACTTCAGATATAAGAACAGAATAGATGGTATGTAGAGAATGATGCAAGAGTAAATGTTAAAGGAGTTAGCACTTACAAACTACAGTTACGAAGTGGTCGAACTCTCATTTTGTATGATGTTCTCTACGTGCCAAAAATACGATGGAACTTTATCTATTCTTGTTCTTTTAGAATTTTGTTATAATTTAAACTTTTAGAGATATAAGGTTGATTTGTATTTGAGTGACACGTGTATTGGTTTTGGATAGTTTGTAGATAGTTTTATCATTTTGCAAATATTGATAATGTGACATGGCATGATAGACTTGGTGACATTATGGAAAGATAGAATGAATCAACTAGAGAGAGTAGAATCATTAGGTTTACTTACAAAAGTTGATTTCCCAACGTATGAATGTTGTCTTGCCAGAAAAATGACAAGAAAACTATTTGTCAAAGCTATATAGGTTGTATTCCCATTGTTATTAGTCTGTTCGAACATTCGAGGTCCAATAAATATGAAGGCTAGATATGGAATTTCATGTTTCATAACGTTTATTGATGATTTCATATGTTTGACCATATCAATTTGCTTTCTCATAAGTCTAAAGCACTTGAGTGCTTTAGACATCATATGAGCGAGATAAGGATTCAAACGGATATATAGCATAAATATGTAATAGATCAATTTAAAGATCTGAGTAATAAAAGAGGCATAATTCAACATTTGATCATTCCTAATACATCTCAGTAGAATGGTGTTGTAGTGAGAAGGAATAGGACATTGTTGGATATAACAAGATCCATGATGGTGCAGGTTAACTTATCGTTTTCCTTTTAGAGGGATGACTTGTTGAGTGCAACTTATATTTTTAAACATAGCACCTTCAACGATGGTACCAATGATAAGATATAAAATTTAGACCGATAGAAAGTTATGTCTCAATGACATCAGACCATGGGGATTGGTAGTTTGTATTTGAGATTTTTCAAATAAATTTGGAAAATGGGGTCCCTGTGGAAGTTAGAGTATCTTTATAAGATACATTGACTAGTCTGAAAATTAAGTATTCATTGGTGAACAAGATGATGGTACTATAGAAAAAATTAAATCACAAAATGTCACATTTCTAGAGAATGATTTTCCTAGTAAAGGTGACTCAAAGGACATAGAGCCTTTTATTTGAATCAGTTAATTCAGAAAGTGGCTTTGTCCTTTGCGAATCGTTGGAATGATATTGATCTCAATGGAAGAGATTTAAATTATAGGGATCCAACTGAGTTATAGACTCAGAAAAGGGCTAGGAAAACTATACCCAAGCATCACTTGGAGATTAAAGGGCATGTATTTATTGTTTCATCAGAAGATGAAGAAATATCTAAGAACATAGATGAGACTTTATCTTATCCCATCAAGGGTGAATGGAAAAGGCAATGTAAGAATGAATTAGAGTCAATGAGGTCCAACCATATTTAAAAATTGGTTGAACTTCTACTAGAGCGCTAATTTATTGAGAATAATTACTCTCTCAAAATCAAGCGTAGAATAGATAGAACTATTGAGAGGTAAAAAAATCAACTGATAACAAAAGGTTATACTCAGTAAAAGTATTGATTATGAGGAAACCTTTTTATTCCGATGGTAAGATTTACCTCTATTCACGAACAGTTGGCAATAGTGGTCAATTTGAATTTAAAATTATGTCAGATGGACATGAAGATTGTCTTCCTCAGTGGTGAACTTGAGGAAGAAGTTTGTATGGCACAACTAGAGGGTTTTGTAATACCGAAACACCGATGTTTGAAATTTCGTAAAGATCTTTATAATATAATAGCAAATTTTAAATTATATTGATTTTCGATTTTAGGGTATTAGATTTAAAATTTTGGTATATTTAAAATGTCATGTCCACGATTCGTAGTGAACCCAAAAATTTATAAAATTGAAAACCCAGTGAAAAGTGGGTATAAATATATATATGAATATTTATTTATTTATTATTTATTTATATATATATATGTATATATACATATTTTATTAAAAAAAAAAAAAAAGAGAAAGGAAGGCACTGCGTTTTGGCCCAAAACACAGCACCTTCCTCACCCTCAAATTAACTAGGGTTTGAAACCCTAATCACTCTCTCTTCCTCTCTTCAACTCTTTATCTTCCTCTTCCGTCGCCCTCTCTGCTTCGCCGCCACCATCTCCGTCGTCCTCTGCCCCTTTTCTCCACCATTGTCGCTCTGTCTCTCTCTTATCTCACCATCTCTCTATCTCTCTCTATCTCGCTCAATCTCTCTTTGAATCTCTCTGTATCTCACTCTTCCTCTCTGTCTCTCCCTCTATTACTCTCTCTGTTTCCCTCTGCTCTCTCTTTCTCGCACAAATAGAGAGCTCTCTCTCTCTCATTCCTCTCTCCCGCACGCACGACAGCAAAGCTTTCGCTCTCTTCCTCTCCCCTTTCGCACGTGACAGCTTCTCCCTCTCTCCTTTGCTCGCTCGCACGTGCTGCTCTCTGCAAGCACAACCCCATTCTGCAACTTTCGCAGAAGCTCCAAGCTGACAGTAACAACACTCTGTCAGAAACCCTAGGTTGCGAATTCTTCTCTACGTAGGTAAGGATGAATTAGTTCTAGGGTTTTGATATCTCCCCGTGATTATGCTAAATGTCTAAACTTTGCTTCGATTTGGATGCATTGCAGGATTTTAGACTGAGTTGTAGGCGCACTAAAGTTAGGTCTGCAAGTTGTGAAACCCTAGGTGAGGGAAATTCTAATCCATTCGATAAATTGAATGAAATTAGGATTAATTTAGGGTGAGAAGTTCTGTATATGTCTAGAACGTATGTTGGATCTAAATAGAATGCATTTCTGAAATTCTATATATGATTATTAGAGTTAAGTCTGAAATTCTATAGGATTTTAGGCTGTCTAGTATGAGAAAACGTGTTAGAGGATAATAGGACCTTATTGGGTTAATTTCAATTGCTTTTCTGGAAGACCATTTGAAATGTGTATGAAAATATTAGAGTTTTAGGGTTGGAATGGACTGTTCTGTAAACTGAAGAGTACTATTACATTTAATATCCTTCTTAGGTTACTTTTGAGTTGTTAATTAGCTAATAGAATGCATATTTGAAGGATAGTTTCAAAAATTGTGGTTAGAGCTTAAGGACTGTGGTAATCTTTGTCATTATAATTTGTTCTGCATATAGGCAATTTAAATGTAATCTCGGTATTATAAAACTAGACTTCCATACTTTGGAATTGACATATGGTTTGAAACATTTGAATGAGAATCGAAAAATTTATGATTTTTTAAGGAATTTCTACCTTATAGAAAACTAATTGTTACATGTTCGATTTCGACTTTGAGTGGCCTTTTAGTTGAATTAGACTTGATTTTGATCATGTTATTTATCTATGAATGAAATGAAAGTGATGGCATTAGAATGTATTCATGAATTGGAGGAATTAGGGTTTGTACAAAAATAGAAAAAAAAATTGATAAACCATGAAAATAATTGGAAATTGATAATAAAATTATGATTGTGGAATTAGGAAAATCAATTGGGGATCGGAGTAAGATTTGATTGGACCGAATTGTGAAAATAAGGAATGAATACCCTCCCTATAGGTGAGTGGATGGTTCATTGTGTTCCTAAATGAGCAACTTGATTTAAAATTGTTTTATAAATGATTTTGAAAGATTTTTACATGTTTTATATAATTGTTTTGTGATTGTGGGATGTCTGAACTGGATTGTGAAGCATGAATGCATCCACTGTGTTTATGAATGCTTCTATGCCATGTGTTATTTGATATTGCTCTATGAATTGTTTTGGCATGAGATTATTGATTATTTGTTAGAAATCATGGGACATTATTTGTGAAATGGATTGATTGAGAAAAGAAGGGTGTTGGATTGTTAACAGCTATAGTCATTCCCACCACGAAGCGACCCGACGGGGTGGTGTTGTTTGGGGTTGGACATGCGGGGGAGTTAGACGTCCCTCCCTCTACCGAAGTCGTGCTATATCTGGATTGCACCCAGGTAAAGTACGAGCCAACGCCAAGGAAGGGGGTATGTTTTGAAACATTGGATAAAAAAACCCTTGGCGGGCTTTCGTTTGGGTTTCGGCCAGCCTAAGAGGGAAGTGTTTTCGATGGGACCCCAGGATATTCTAAAAAGATGATCGATATGGATGCATGTTTGTAAATTGTGATTTATTGAAATATTTTTATGTATATGAAGTGATGTTTATGAGATATGCTTTGACTACCCCACATTCACCTCTTGTTTATGAACACAATCACACCATTGTACTCCACTCACTGAGTATTCTCTAATACTCACCCCTCTCTCCACATTTTACAGAGGATAGTTCGGAGATTGGACGCTAAAGCTTGCGAAGGATTTTTTTGCTGATTTGTATAGGTATCTAGCAATATAAAATTTTTGAGAATTTTGGTTCATAAAACCATGGAAATGGAGTTCTGTACATCTCATACCATACGGATTTTACTGATACTGGTTGAGTTCTTCGATAAGTATCGGTAAAATCTAACGATTATGATTTAGGATTTCATTATTTTGATTTAACTGTTTGTGGAAATGTTTATTTCTGTATTGGGACATTTGGATTGTAATTCTAAATTTTGACATTTTTCTTTGGATTTGTGAAGTTCTGTATATCTCATACCGTTTGGACTTTACTGATATTTACTTGTTTTCTTCAGGAAAGTATTAATAATATCCTACGACTATGATTTAGGACTTCTTATATTTTAAATGCTTTATTGGTGCTAAGAAATTCTGGTTAGCTAGGATGGCCACAATGCATGCGTGCATGTACAGGAGCCCCTTCCTCGATTGTATGCTGATGCATGCTTGTGTGTACAGGGAATGGACCAGAGGGGTCCTTTGCATGTGTAATGTTTCATGCTTTCCTTATCTTTGATGGATTGTATACTGGTGGTCTAAATGTTCAGGAATGTAGCCTTGCGGAGTCCCGGTATATTGAGAGGTTCTGCCCGTGTGCCGAGACAACGCGACGGTTGTTGCGTGCTCGATCCGAGGATCGGGGCATGACAACTTTATTAGTATCAGAGTTTAGGCTCACGATTTTAAAAGTTTGATGATTTTGAAATGTTTTCAAATGTTCCAAATGTCCCAAAAGTTTTTCTAAAGACTTTAAAATGTTTAGTTTACTTTGAAAAGGTATAGATCTTTTAAAAAGGTCTTCAGAGAATGTACAGAACTTTCCATGATTTTCCTAGGAAGTTAGGAATGCTCATTTTAGGGGGTTAAGCACTTGGATTAGTTCCCATTTCATTTTGCTAAGTATAGACCCTCTTTGTAGACCCATTTATTTTTGATATATTTGATAAGGAGGGTCGGATATTGACTGGCTTTGCTCCAATGAAGTTGTGCAGCGAGTTTTCCCACATGTGAATTGAATACCCTAGTCCACCGATCTTGTTGGTAGTTAAATTATGGTGGGCTTATTCAAGATTTTGTACTCTTTCATTGATATAATGATCTTTCACTAGATCTAAGCAAAATTGTGAGTTTTGGATTTTAATATTTTCCAGGTCTTACAAAAACAGAGTAAGTGTTTGCGTATATTCTATTTGTCAATGGTTGTACATGGCAAAAAACTCATGAATCCAGCTAGGACCCTTGCTTAGTTGATAGATTGCAGTCTTAGAATTCTTGTATATGGTATACTCATAGATTGATAGATCCCTTTGGTATTAAATAAAGAACACCAAATTGTTTTCTAGTTGCCAATGATATTTTCTTGCTAAAAAGGCTTTAACTTTGTAAATTGTTGAAGAAAAATTTGAGTATAGTAGGAAAAGATTACAAGTTTAGTAGCCACGTCTTTTTTGCCTTCGAAGAGAGCAAGCTACAGAAATTTCAGAATTTAAGCATCTCGAGGAATTCTTGTATGCGAAGTTTGAATTGGTGTTGAATATAAATAAAAAGGAAATGATGTTGTTAATAAAGGAGCTAGAGATGCTTAGTATATATATATATATTTAATTGTAATAGAAGTACGAAGTAGTAAATATGATGATCAATACTTTCTTATTTAGACAATATTGATACAAAAATATCGATGAGTATTATTGATTTAAGCATCAACTATTTATATGCAAGGCTCGATTGACTGTTGTTAAATTGAATCATATGGATACGAATTTAGTACCTTAGGTAGAATGAATTAGAAAAATGATAAAGTTAGACGATAATGATATTGGTAGGAATTACCAGAAAAGTTTAGTAATTGTTTATAACCAATGATTATGACCATTAAGAGGATATTGTACTGTGAGAGTAAAATTATTGTAAATTATTGATATGAAAGATTGTTATGGCCCAATAGAGATGCAACATAAGTTACAAGATGAGCATTTTGTTAAGGGGGTATGATATGGATAAACTTGAATGGAGTTAGCTACTGGGACATCTGACTATGCTGAATGGAAGTATTAAGAGGCATGATTTGGTGACTAACATGGCTAGCCTACTTAATAATAGCAAGGCCAAGGTAATGGTATAGTGATTGGTCAAACTATGATGATATATGAGTTAAAAAGATAGATATAAGCATGCCAACAGCTTCATAGTTAGAACTCTATTGCTGTCTAGTTTCACATAACATTATTACGTTCATGGTTGTAATTTGGAAAAGGGCAAAGCTTCCTAAATAAGTTTAAGCAGAGAAATGTATTTATCTTCTAGCTACATAGCTGTTTAGGGCCATTGTTTACAGTGTTACCTACTTTATTAATCTGAACTCCAATGTGTTCTCACACGGACATAGTAATGACATTCTAAACTTTTGTTTCTTTCTGAGATGAATCTTAGCCTAATAGTAAAAATCGCTTGTATCTTTAGTTGAGGTTTAGAAACATCTTTTATAAAAAGAAGGTAATGTTGATTTTACATTGCCTATGCAGGCCTTATATGGTTAGTGAGATGTTTTAAAAGAATCAGAACTTAGGTATAATTAGGACAATCATCTTCCAAATATTCTTCTTTCTTCTTCGATGAGACAGTTATAATATCTTAACGCTAGTACTTTCTTGCTTGAATTTCAAGTGTATCCTTAAGGCTAACTCTTTGATTCAGTAATCCTTCTGAGAAACTGTGATACTAATTTAGCATGCAAACCCGATAGGCATATGTGTCTATATTTCTAATTTCTTTCTGCTAGGGATTTATATTAATGCATGTTTAGGAGCAAGAATTCCTAGCATAGTAGGAACTATTCTAGAAAACAGCTTCCGTTTTTTGGACTGCTCCAAATAATATATATATGGGAGATTCTTTGAAAGCCATCCTAGAGATTTAAAAAAAAATGAAATGACAATTGTTCTGATTATGGTTCCCAAATCCCGTGGTCAATCTAAACAAGGTCTTAAAGTTATAATGCCTTAAAAGTGTATTTCTGTGAGATTCCTTGGCTTCTAGGATTCTCATCCTTGTCAAGTCTCTTGTTTCCCATGACACCTAATGCATCATCTTCTTTTGGTAAGCAAAGAGGACAAATATTTTACTTTTGTAAGCAATACTCCTATGGCATGTTTATACTGACAAGCGCTAGTTTGTAGACAATGATAAATGGATTTTAAGAAAAGAAAATGGTTGAATGAATATCTTATAAAATATATATATACATATATGTAGAAGCTAGATTGAGAGGGAGGAATTAGAAGCTATCAATGCTTTACTAAGAAGATAACAATGAGTTCTTAGATAATCTGGCAGAATGAGATTGCATGTATGAATACCAAGTGAGTGTATGAAAAGTTTAGCCATTGCCGTGGTGAATAAAACATTTATAAAACTTTGTACATCTCTAGATATGAAATTGCATTACACACATGCATTAGCCATGTGTAGGAAAGAACAAATTAAAGTAACAAGTGGTTTAATGGGTTTTTCTTGGGTACTCCAAAGTTCGACTCTATTTTCATTGAGTCTTACAAGTTTACTGAGTTAAATCATTGTTGTCCACTTTCATGGCAGGCAAACCCTCAGATATCTGGCTCATTAGAGTCTTATCATGATTGATTTGGTAGAGTCAATGATTGGAATTATACTTTAGGAGGGTGGAGGAGACATCCTCAATGTACTAAATATGCTCGAAAGTTCATAAGGAATTTTGACTTAAAGATGAATATTTCCGAAGTTGTCATTTAAGATATTATGGGCAGAGATTCTAGATGAGTTATTTCCTTAATAGATATTGCCAAAAAGTTTTAATTGTTTTCGTGGGAAGTGATTCTAGATTTACTTCTTTTAACCAATAGTGTGTAAGATTAGTAAATCTAATGAGTACAAAGCAATCATTACGTTATATCGTATGGAGTTTTAGACTTGTTTACCAGTGACATTTAATGTCTAGTTGTAACTTATGAGATATAAGTAAGATTCTGATTATTGCACTTGAAACTATTAAAATGAATATGATGATAGTTTTCCATTGTTGATACTTATGGCTTCAATATTATTTCATGAGCCTTTTGTGACTGTGTAAATTATAGTTTGTAAGGGTGACACATAGAAGCTACTGGTTTTAATAGAAATTTTCGAGTTGTTATAAAATGAACAGAAACTAGGATTATAGAATTGATGTGGGAGACTTGGTATTTTTGAAAAATTTCTTTGGAAAGAAGTAATCTGATTTCAAAAGCAGGAAAACTTGGATGTGTGGGGGTTGGATGTGTGGGGGAGTTAGACGTCCCTCCCTCTGCCGAAGTCGTGTTATATCTGGATTGCACCCCAGTAAGGTACGAGCCAACGCCAAGGAATGGGGTATGTTTTGAAATATTGGATGAAAAATTCCTTGGCGGGTTTTCGTCTGGGTTTCGGCCAGCCTAAGATAGAAGTGTTTTCGATGAGACCCTAGGATATTCTGAAAAGATGATCGATGTGGATGTATGTTTGTAAATTGTGATTTATTAAAATGTTTTTATGTATATGAAGTGATATTTATGAGATATGTTTTGACTGCCCCACATTCATCCCTTGTTTATGAATACAATCACACCATTGCACTCTACTCATTGAGTATTCCCCAATACTCATCCCTCTCTCCACATTTTACAGAGGATGGTTCGGAGACTGGACGCTAAAGCTTGTGAAGGATTTTTTTGCTGATTCGTATTGGTATCTAGCAATATAGAATTTTTGGGAATTTTAGTTTATAGAACCTTGGAAAGAGAGTTCTGTATATCTCATACCGTACGAATTTTACTAATACTGGTTGAATTCTTCGACAAGTGTCGGTACAATCTGACGATTATGATTTGGGATTTTATTATTTTGATTTAACTGTTTTTGGAAATGCTTATTTCTATACTGGGACATTTGGATTATAATTCTAAATTTTGATATTTTTCTTTGGATTTGTGAAATTCTGTACATCTCATACCGTTTGAACTTTACTGATATTTGCTTGTTTTCTTCAGACAAGTATTAGTAAAATCCTATGACTATGATTTAGGACTTCTTGTATTTTAAATGCTTTATTGGTGCTAAGAAATTCTGGTTGGTTGGGATGGCCACATTGCATGTGTGCATGTACAGGAGCCCCTTCCCCGATTATGTGTTGACGCATGCTTGTGTGTATAGGGAATGGACCAGAGGGGTCCTTTGCATGTGTAATGTTTCATGCTTTCCTTAACTTTGATGGATTGTGTACTGGAGATCTAAATATTCAGGAATGTAGTCTTGCGGAGTCCCGATATATGGGGAGGTTCTGCCTGAGTACCGAGACAACGTAGTGGTTGTTGGGTGCTCGATCCAAGGATCGGGGCGTGACAGGTTTTGTTATTCAAGACCAAGAAGACAGAGTGAGTAAATTGAGTAGATCAATTTACAGCTTTAAGCATCTTTCAAGATATGAGTATTTAAAATTTTACAGAAATGTGATCTCTTATGATTTCGTCATAATAGATTAAAACCATTGTTTCTATTTGAAAAGTCCAATGATAAGTTTGTGATTTATCTCTATAAGTCGAAGACATATAGTTAGTCGTGAATGATAAGGATTATGACTTTTAGATTTTTAAATGATTGTTCCTCAATTTTTTTAAGATAATGGATATAGATGAAGTAGATTGGGTATTGAATCCCATAGATATCATTCCAAGAGATTACTAAAATTATGTCAAGAGTTTTATAAAAGACTCTGGAACAATATAAGTGAAAAACTGCAAACTTATTGAAATTCCTATGACTATAAGCAATTGCTCAAGCAATGATATATGTCCTAGAATGCCTAATAAATAGATGAAATGTCCAAAATACTATATTCTAGCATTGTTGGAATACACTATGATAATTACTCGTCCAGACATTTGTCATGCTATGGGCTATCGGTAGGTATCTTTCCAATCTAGGAAGATTGATTGGATTACTGTGAAAAAAATATTGAGATATCTGAACGAAACTGTAGTTTATTTCCTTTGTTGTTAAGAAAAAGATATTGTGTTGAAAGGATATACGAATATTAATTAGGGAGGTGATTTAAATGAGAGAAAATCTACCTTTGGTTATGTTTGCTTACTTAATGATAGCGCTATCTCATGGAAAAGTAAGAAATAAATCTGTATATCACATTTTATGATGGAAGCAGAATTGTAGCTTGTGCTTCCGCAGTTTAAGAATGAGTTTGGTTAAATGGATTTGTAATATTAGGGAGTAGTAAGTAACTTAGTGGGAACTATGGCTATCTATTGTGACAATCGGTTAACTGTCGCTTATGTTAGAGACTTAAAATATTATAATAAAACCAAACATAGACACAAATATCAATCTTGTTAGACACATGATTGAAAAGATGGAAATAACATTGAACTATGTGACTACACATTTGGTAGTGGCTGGTTTTTTTAGGAAACCAATACCTAAAAACATGTTTGTTAGATATATTGGAGAACATGGGTTGCGTAGATTGTGATAGTATTTGTTACTGTAGTTGAGATTGTAATTATATATAGAGAGTATATTTGATGTAATGCTCATATTTGATGACATTTGAATTTTGTTTTGTGTCCAAAATTCATGTGTCTGGAATTAAAAGTATATCAAGTAAATTTTGAGATTGACTCTTTTACTTGAGCAATTGCCTTTAATGTCTGTGTAACATGTAGAGATGAGGCATGTTAATTTGTGGTAGATTAACACACATATAAGCCATCTTAGTTAAATACTAAGATGAGATTATCAGTTAAATATACTATACATATGGTAATTGAAATGGATTTTCCACAATCCATTAAACTTGTCGAATAGCCAGGTGTGGGTTTTCGTTGACATTGTGAAATTTTGGAGGACATGTAAGAAGGAAAACTCAAATCAAGTGTTGTAAATACATGGAGTAAAGACCTGTACGATGCGTTATTTTATAAAAGAAGACATATGCTTCCAAATGGAAAGAAAAAGTATAGTAGTAAGTGTTTTATACCATGTGTGCTTTTATAGCCATATGAGTAATGAGATGATGCTTCTCTCTTCATCTTGTTATAAACATCTCATTGTACGAGACTAAGAAGTTTATACTCAACCTCAATTTATACCTTTAGAACTTTTGTCTATCTCTTGAAATTTTATTTTAATGTTACTACTTTAATATGTCACCCAGAAGTTAAGGATGATTCGTTTTGGTGGTGCATGTCTAGGAAACTAGTTAAGATAAAGTTAAAAAATTAGTAGTATGAAAAGAAAACTGTTTTGACTGACACGTTATTCTGTATTCATAGGTTGATCAATTATGTCTGTGGCATAATGTTTAGAGACATAATTATTAATATATGATTGGATTTGAATCAAATATGCTCTTATATTGTTTTGATCGATAAGAGATACGTTGACCATGTCAAGTAAAAGAGATTTAGAGTGTAACGAGATACGATTTCCTTATTACCATATTGACGATGAGCTGCTATATATTCTTAACTGGTGTATAGTCCTAGAGCCCTTGGTATTCTCGTAGATCACATGATCTATTAGCTTGTATGAAATTAATGATGTTTGATTGAAATGATCACGTTGTGTATGAGTCTAGCCCTCATATACGAGTGGGAGAAGTTGGAGAATAGGGCATGGGCAAACCCGGCCCAAGACCCAAATCATTCAAATCATTTTTTATTTGAATTTAAACGAAAGGGAAGAGATATGAGGAGGGGTGGTTATTTTGGAAAACCACACCCTAACCTCCAATATACTTTTAACTCCCCCCTTTCAAGAAGAATGTAGATCTTATCATTCCCAAGTTTGAAAAACGTATGTGAAACAAAAAATGAAGAGTGGGGATGAACAATATTGAGAGGGCACTTTGTTTGAGAAAATTATGAGAAGTCTAGAAAAGATTTTTGATCATTGATTATCACCGAAAGCATCTGTATTGACAACAATAGAGGTTGTTTTGAATTCATGATAATTTCTTGACTTAGAATACATATTCCTCAATTGAGATAATTGATCCTAATCCTATTTAAATTTAGGATTTCCAGTTACGAAATATTTTTTATTGGTTTATACGAAAACATCATTTGCCTCCCACCACTCTTTGCTTCAGCGGGACAGATGCAACAGCTTCTATATGTGTATTCTTTTTCATTTTTCAAATTTTAACACCTAAGCTTTGAGTTTTACACTTTAAACCCACTTTTCTGGGGAGCAATTTTCAATTAAGTCCCCACTTGTATCCATGACGCGTATTGTAACTTAAACACAATAAAGTAACTGGACACCCCACGTGGCATATAAGATACTTATTCAATGCGGATTTGGCCTTGTTCAAGTCTAAAACGTGTTAGTTACCAGTGTAGGCGGGGTTTTGAAGTATCCATGCTTAATAAATGTCCACTTTGTAAGTGTAAGTGTGGAACTTAAAAGCTTGTACGGTGATGAAAAAGCCTATTCTTCTTTTTTTATTTTTTATTTTTTTCCCTCCTTGGATTACGAGGATTATTGGGCATTGGGGTGAACCCACAACCATAATTGACACAACTAAATGGTAGGTCACTTGCGTAAACATGCCTTATGTTATAGGTCATGATGACCTTCTTTTTTTTTTTATTTTTTTTCTTTTCTTTTCTTCACTTCCTCTCATTGACAAACAACTAGCATCTAGCTCATCAGCAGAGTCAATTTATACCTTCCATGCTTTAGCAATAAGTACTTAATCTTTTACTGTCCCTTGAGAAAATAAACGATATGTGACAACTAAATGCAATAAATGAAAATTTTACCCACGAATAAATAGAAAAACATCCAACAACAAGAACATAGAGCCATCTGGTTGGAAGAGAAAGTACCTTTGAACTCTTTCTAATGTTCCAATAGAAACCCTTCTATTTGCAACAGCAGCTACTACACCAGATCCATAATTAAGTAGTTTTACGCTTTTAATATGTTAAATCCAAGTAATTCTAATTTAATGATTTTTCTTAGTGAATTCAATAATTTATATGGAGGCAATATCGAAGACGGCTATCCAGTCATGAGATTCATAAGCTTATACATGAAAACGATCATGTTTGGTGGACAGAAACCATAAGATATACATTAACTTGAATAAAGTTTCATGTTTCATGCAATGTTTACTTTAATTATATTAATTTGAGTTATCTATGTCTTATTTCATTTTAAATTTCAAATCAAGCTAACATTACTAATGGAATAAAATGATTAGTTCAAGGGTCTATCCCTATTGATAAGAGATACACCAAACTTGCAATTAATGGATTTATATTTCTTATTAGAGACCATGAGAAGAATAAACGGATGCAAAATTCTAGAGTAGTTGTGAATATATCAACAACAAGCTTTACAATTATTAGAGACACAAATTTAAGGCATTGAAATGTGGACTAATATGGCATATTGACTGATATAATTGAGTTAGATTATTATGGAAAAGCAAAAGTTATTCTATTTCAATATGATTGGGCTGATGTGGTAAGTGGTATAGGTACTAGAAAAGATGAATTGGGTTTACGCTTGTGAGCTTTGATCGGTTAACACACGACCAACAATTGGTTAAATGAACCTTTTGTGTTTTCATCATAGGTGATGTAGGAGTTCTACTCACACGATCCTAAAGATGAGAAATGGGTTGTTGCTATCCATAATGTGCCAAGAAATTCTTTTAACATGGGTTATGAAACTTGTAGCACAAACTTAGAGATAGATTGTGAATGCTTATCTTTTCTTACTCAATCACTGAATGAGAATATAGATGTTGATTCTAGCTCAATTTGGGTTCAAGATAATGTAGCTGCAGCTTTATATGATAATTAGTAACTTGTTGACTCTATATATATCTCTATATATATATTCCTCAAATTTGTGCTGAATTGTTAATGCTCAGGAGTATAGTTAATTAAAATTTGTATCTTATTATTTTCTTAAGAGAAGGCTTCATATTTATGTTTATAATCTGTTTATTATTTCTTAATTTAGTTATAATTATGTTCCAACGTAGAGGGAAAGTAAAATGTATAAGGATTTTAGACTTATTTGAAGAAGTATCATGAGTAGCTATTGACAAGTAGCTGAATATAGATAGAAATGACATTTCACATGAGACTACCTTTAGTAACGCAGCACAATGTTTCATGTACACATACATATTCATCTAGAAGTATAATGAACCAGACAATTATTTTGTGAAAGGCTAAAAGTTCTGTTGAGGCATGTTGTCACTAATTACTATCTTGTATTTTTTATTACAACTTGGTTTTGTTTAAGATTTTCTACTCTTACATTTTATGAATTTGTGTAGGCTCTTTGAACAGTTTTATATAAACTACAAAAAGGAGATACTATTGATGATACATTAGCACTATGTGGTAGTGGCATCTTTTCATGTATTTTGCAGTTAATTTTCATGATAGAGTATTACATGTAAATTTACTTTTGGGATATTGGTACGGATATATTTTAACTATTGCATATAAATTTGCTTAACTTAATCAAATCATCATTCATGACTTTTTTATTTTCATGGTTAAAATTGAGTTTACTTTATATTTGAACTTGATAAATCTTTGAAATTATATTTTATACACTTTGTGGTTGATCGATATTTGTTTGATAATATATTTCTTGTTTAAGGATATTGGAATTATTATATGTGGATGAAGTGCGGATAAAATATGGATTATTAATGGAGTAAGTATATTGTAGTTGATGGATATTTGAAAAACAAGTTTTGGAACATGTTTTTGATACCATTCGCAAGCATACCAAACATTTTGCCTTTATGGTAGCCTGTCTCGACTTTTGATGTAGATAAACATCAAAAAAATGCTTCAGCCTTTCCCAACGTTTGCATCCTGGAATGTAGGAAAATTCTTAGCATTTCCTGATATTTTCATCGTGAAACGTCAGTATTTTGCCATACTTTTTCTGTTGTTCAAACTAAAATGTCGGTAAATCCTCACATGTTATCAATGTTTTTGTATGCCGTATCAATGACCATTGTACTTTTCTCTGACATTTTAAAACGTCAGCAATCTGAAAATTCCCAACATATTATGGAAAACATTGGGAAAATGCCCAACGATTTTTTCCTTCACGTTTATTCTTTCACCGCCAAACTCTTAAGCGACCATTAGGAGACGTCCGGAATTGGCGAAAAAATGGATAAGGCGTGTTTTTTGTAATATCATATTAATTAATTGATTTGATTTTGATATATAATTAAATTTTTAATTTTATATTTATATTTTTATATTTATAATAATGAGTTTTTATATAAATTCAATTTATTATAATAATTCAAATGATGTAATAGAGCAATAGATTTAATACTTTTATATTGCTTCTGATATTTTTAACATGGTATTAGAGTTATGTTCTTTGTTAGGTTATATTTATGAAAATTATATAATCGAATTAAATTAATTATTTTAAATTTAATTATTTTAAATACAATTTAACCGAATGCTCATCACTAACAATGGACTTTCTATATAAACCAAGTAAGACAATGGTGCATTAGGTTTAATATTTTTATATTACTTTCAGTATTTTTAATATGGTATTAGAGCCATATTCATTTATTTTTGTATTCATATTTGATTTATCAAAATAAATTTTACTATTTTTATCCATTAAATAAATAAAAAAGAAATTAAAAGATGAGTAAATGAGTAGTACAAGTACTATTGCCCATACACTAATAAATGGTACGAGAAAAATATCAATAGAATACAAGGTATTATTACCCAATGGTTAATTGTACATTGTATTATTACCTCGTTTCAAAGAATGTTGGTGGCTGAGAATATTTTGGTGGAAATAAAGAAAGTGAGTATGGTCAATGGGATGTAAATATGGGAGGTGAAAAAAAGAATTACAGTAATATTAAATAAAATCAAATCATCTTAAACCTGTTCTTGTCAAGTTTCAACGAATATTGAGGTGGAAGTGTTTGTCTGAGTCGGAGTATTCCTCTTATATATTATTGAGAATGCAAGCAAATCCACCCCACCCATTTCCTCGACACAATCTTGAATTTGCATAATCTACTCCTCTCTCTCTCTCTCTCTCTCAAAAATGCGTCCTTGTATTTTGTTAGGGATGCTAATTGCTCTTATTATTGTCCTATCTATTACAATAGAATCAAGTAATATAAGGAATAATCATCTTAGTTTTTTTTTTTTTTTTGGCTTTTCATATTCTTTGTTTTAATTCTATTTCTCATGAACTTTTCAGATGCGCAACAAAAAGAATGGTGCATAGCAAGCCCGGGAGCATCGGATGCAATGTTGCAGGAAGCTCTGGATTGGGCTTGTAAAAATGGTGCAGATTGCAGCATGTTTCAACCAATCAGACCTTGCTATTTGCCTGATAATCTCAGACACCATGCCTCCTATGCCTTTAATAGTTACTACCAAAAGTTCAAGAAATCTGGTGGTACTTGCGACTTTCATAACTGTGCCACCACTTGTCTCGGTGATCCTAGTAAGTTTTCCTTCCCAACAATTACATTCCTCTCTCTGCCTGTTATTAAATGAAAAATAAATTTAGTTTATGGAGCTTATTTGCAAATAAATTTCAGTTTGGTCGATCACATTAATTCATAGAGTTCATTTTACAAATTTTATTTGTACTTTCTGGTTTTTGATTTAGAAATTTATAATTTTTGTCGAGCTAGAAATGAAATCCACTTTTTATTATTTTTTTCGGTTTAAAATAATAAAATTTGCATTTGAAAATAAACGTGGAATTCATTTAAATCCGAAGTACTTACAATGGTCGGATTTTTCATCAACTTACTTATTCTATTTTCGTCCATTTTATGTTCCTGCAGGTCATGGCTCTTGCCATTTTGAATACATTCCTTAAATTAAGGTCCAAGAGGCATGGAATAAATTATGAAAACTTTAGCTTGTTTTGTTCAATGCAATATTTCATTCAAAAGCATGTTATGCACTGGATTTGATGGGTGGGATTTGGTTTGCGATTTTATTAGGTTCCTTGATTAAGCTTCAAGAGGCATGGAGTAAATTATAGAAATGCAATTCTCATGGACTATGGTTGCAGTTTCCATTGCTCTATTAAGTCAAATAAAATATAGTACCCATCTCAATTTGATAAATCCCAACTTTGATTTCCTTGTTCTCTCTCTACTCTCTCTCTCAATGGGAAATTGAAAGTCATTTTCCTTCACAGCCATCAACTGTACTCTCCAATCACACTTTTACCCACCCTCGAACTCAACTCTATTGTCGGTTGAGAACTCAACCAACCCAGTTGCTTCCCATCCCATGTTCATGGTTTACTAGGTGTAGGAATTAAATGTAACGCCCCGATCCTCGGATCGATCACGCGACAACCATCGCGTTGTCTCGATATACGGGCAGAACCTCCCTATATACCGGGACTCTACAAGACTACAAAAATAACACAACAATTCTTCCAATACACCATTCATAAAAAATAGGAAACATCACATAACAATACACATGCAATGACCCATCCGGTCCGTCCCTGTATACACGAGCACACACCGACACATAATTAGGGAGAGGGTACCTGTACATGCAAGCATGCAATATGGTCATCCTAGCCATTTCAAAGTTCGCAGTATAAATAAAGTATTTAACATACAAGAAATCCCAAAATATAGTCGTAGAACTTTACTAATACTTGCCTGAAACAATCAAGCTAACATCAGTAAAGTCCAAGCGATATGAGATGTACAGAATTTCATGAAATCGAAAGAAAATAACAAATCTCAATATTACAAGTCAAATATCCCACTCAAACAATGAACTTTTACCAAAAATGGGAATTAAAAAAAATAAACAAGTTCCAAACAACTCCATCACAAATCATATAAGGATTCCATCAATACTTGTTCCTATACATGAAACAAGCTTCAATTAAATCCGTACCAAAAGAATTATACAAGTTTTCCTTTCTATGGATTTCAGTTCAGACCAAAATAACTATACAACACTCTATATACCTACACAAGTCTATTGATAGACCTTTCCAAGCTTCAATCTCTGTCACAGGCTTAGTCTTTCTCTGAAAAATGTTAAATAGAGGGGTGAGTATTATAAATATTCAGTGAGTGGAGTGTAATAGTATGATTATGTAATAAATAAGGGGTTAAAGTGGAGGACGTCAAAGCATATCTCAAACAACACTTTCCATATCAAAACATTTTCAGTAATTTAACATAATTTACAAAATATACATCCATATCAAATATTTTCTCAGAAAATCACAAGGGTCCTATCGAAATCACTTCCGCCTTGCATTTGGCCGAACCAAGATGGAAGCCTGCCAAGGGGTTTTCCATTTCTATTTTTCAAAACACTGCCCCCTTCCTTGGTATTGGCTCGAACCTCACCGGGGTGCAATCCGGATAGTCCGACGTGACAGAGTAGAGGCCACATACCTCTCTCGCAAATAAACCCCAATCCACGTCACCCCATCGGGTTACTCCGTGGAGGGATGACTATAGCCATTTTTCTCGTGCACCAATCATTTCACAATCATTTAAATTTCAATCAATGTATCATATTTCATCAATACATTCCGAAAATCATGCTACAGGTATTTACCAATCAAGCATCCAAATACAAATGGCACAAATTCATTTATAATTACATAGGATGCATTCAAAATTCAAATTTCCATTTTAGACATCCCACAATCACAAATCATTTCATATAAATCATATAAAAATCATTCAAAATCATTTATCAAAGAATTTAAAGTCATTTTGCTCATTTATTACACAATGGACCGTCCACTCACCTCTAGGGAGGGTATTCACTCCCTATTTCCACAATTAATCCAAATCGACTCCTTTCAAGTCTCCAAAGATCAACCTAGACCAATCAACATAATTAATCATCAATTAAGGCTCCATTAAAGGGTTTACAAATTTTCCCCTATTTACAATAGCCTTAATTTACACAACCACATTTCCAAACTCTGGTTTCATCAATCTAGGATTATTTCCCCTATCAATAACTTTAATTTCCAATATTTCTCAATTTTACTAATTTTTCTCCCAATCACACATAACTATAATACTTTTCATGCATATTTCAATTTAAACTCTAAAAAAAACTACTTTATTCAACCCAACATGCTTCTATCATCCCTTAGCATGCTTCTTTCGTATCAAACAGTCTAATTCATGAATTATCCTATACTTAACTTTAATAATTACATATAAAACATCAGAAAATGCTCCTAATCGAATCTAACATACATTCAAGAAGTTGAAGTCAATAAGGTCTCCCAATTCAAATACCAATTTGTAATTTATTCCACAACCCTAGAGCTATTGTTAGAAATCAGTTCATTACCTACGTAGAAAAGTGCAGATTCACGAAGATCTAGGGCTTTCGCAGGACGCAGCTCTATTGTCCGTGCATCTACAATGTTGTCCAAGACCTGCAATGCTTCTGGACCAAAGCAAAGTTCACTAATTAGGCTCAATCGCTATGACAAATCGAAACCCCAGAACTGTTAGTCAGAAATTCACCCTTACCTGCGCAGTGGAGGAATCGCGACTTAGGGTTTTCGGAATTGATGTTGAATGTTGCAACAGAGGTTGCAGAGGAGAAGTGCTCACAATGAGCACTGCGTGAGCGAGGGAGAGAGTGAGCAGTCTCTGTCGTGCGCGAGGGAGAGCCTTCTGTCACACGCGAGGGAGAGGAAATGGAGAGAGACAGAGAGGGACTGAGAGACAATGAGATAGAGATAGAGACTCACGGTGGTGGCCGTGTACGGTGGTCGAGCATGGCTGTGCGTAGCGGAGGAGCGATCGATCGAGTGAAGGAGAGCGACGGAAGAGAGATCGCGAGAGGGAGAGAGACGAGAGACTGAGAGTGAGACAGACGAAGGAGGGAGAGAGATTAGGGTTGTTAGCCCTAATTGAATTGGGGAGGGGGAGACGCGGTGTTTTGGTGTAAAACGCTGCGTCTCTCCTCTTTTTTTTTTAATTAATTATAAATATATAAATATATATATATTTTTTTTTTATACTCTCACATATTAAAGTTCTAAATTTATCGAGAATAGAATACACTACAAATTTACAACACGAGTGTTTTAATTATACCAAAAATTCTAATTTAATTTCCCAAAATCGAACATAAAAAAAAAATAAAATAAAATAAAATTTTCCGTTTATAATCATCAAAATATTTCATAGTACATGTTTAACACCAAATTTTCGGTGTTACATTAAATCTTTTCACTCAAAAGTTCAATGGTTGATTTCACTGTCCTTCCTATGAATGTAAAGCTTATGACTAATGTCACTGTAGCAAAGATCTAGGTGTACTACAAAATTAATGCCTATGTTGATGGTAACTTTTATTGTCGGTGACCTTTAGCAATAGTTTTTTATACCATATAGACGTTTTTTACGAAACCATTAGAAAATGTATACATTTTCTAATGATATAAATTGTCCATTGGGAAAATTTTATCAACAATTAGTAAAAGTAGTACAATCAACTGTAAAAGCAATGTAGAATTCAGATAGTTATCATTTGTGGTCAGTAAATGTGACAGTTTTTAGGAATAGTTTGAAAACAATCTCTATATTATTTTTCTTTGCTATCAAGTTAATCATATCATTTGCATAATTACTTGTGACAGTTATTATTTATGCTCAGTTAACCCTTATATTGTATCATTTTTAAAAATTATGTTCAATTTTTATGATAATTACTTGTTGCCGATAAATGTGACAGTTTTTAAAGACGGTTTGAAAACAGTCTCGATATAGCTCTTATTTACTATCTATTTAACCATACTATACTATCTATATAAGTTCTATATCAATACTAATAGATATATTTTACTGTATGTAATTACTATCTACCATTTGGACGATTATTACTTGTTATTAATAAGTGTGGGCAATTTTAGTGACGATTTGAAAAGAATCTCTATATAAATCTTTTTTACTGATAGCTAAACTATACCGCCTGCATAGTTCTATACCTATGCCAACCTATATATTGCATTATCTGCAAAAGCGATATTCATTGCATCATCTATAAAAGTGATATTCAGTTAGTATGGTTATTAGTTGTCGTCAATAAGTGCTATAACTATACTAATCCATAGATTGTACTATATGTAAATATTACCTACAATTCTGATTGTTATCATTTTTTATTAATAAATGTGTCAATCTTTAGGAACTATTTAAAAATAGGCTTTATATAGGTAATTCATATTGATAGAGTAGAATGGGATGCATACACATATGAACTGTAATGAGATTTTGTTATTTTACACATTATGCAATCATTGATATCTTCTCTATTTTATTTGGTGTATGATATGTAGTGATATGATTATAATGTGTTATAAAAGTGGTAACAAATAAATGATATGAAGTAATATTACTATAACGCATGACATAATAAGGAGTTAACAAATGCTTGATCTGTCGTAATATAGCTATAAAGTATGGTAACAAGTATGTGTTTTTTTTTTCCCTTATTTATTACTCTATCTAATTTGTTGATGATTAAATATAACAATTTCATGTCATTGGGACTTTGTAGTGATATTAATTTAACATGATATGTATTGATATATCTATAAATCACGATAACAAGTCGTATAAATTGTATGAAATGTAGTAATATAGCTATAATGCAAGACAAAATTGGTGATTTTTTGAACAACCTAACACTACGAAAAGAATGACCTTTACCGGCGGCCAAAAACCGCTAGCAAAAGGTTTATGATTTTTTCCGGTGGCTATTTTTTCCGCCAGCTATGCCGACGCTGAAAGGGCTATGCCAATGGCCATGGCCGCTGGCAAAGATTTGGACCTATGGTAGCAGCCAGATGACCACTGGCATAGGTCCAAACATTTGCCAGCGATCACTTGGCCGCTGGCATAGGTCAATCTGCGGGATGTGGGGAGCTATGCCAGCGGCTAGGGCCGCTGGCATAGGTCAAACTAGTGGCATGTGGGGAGCTTGGCCGCTAGCATAGCTTAACTGCTAGCATAAATTTTGATTATGTTGGCTTAATTGTATTATAAATTCTTACAATATTGTAAAATCAATCCCGAACTTCTGCTCATTTACATACAAGGAGATTTCAATAAATTGTAAAAGTTTCACTCTTGAAATTAAAAGATATAATGTATACAAATTCATTATAAGTTCCTACAATAGTGTAAAACCATTTCTGAACTTTTGTTCATTTATACAAATCCAAGACTTGATGAAAACTTGAAAAGTGCCAACATGAACCACATAAAGAAGCTGAATCTAAGAGTACTTCTACTGTCATCCTAATTTTACAGATATCACCGATGTTAACCGAGAGAGTAGATTTGTGTAATCCTCAACTCATAGATGCTTCAAACTAATATGGAATCACCATCACAGAATGTTTGGGAAGAACCACCAAAAACCTCATCTGAAGTTTATCCAAGGGTCCAAATCCACTCCTTTGGTCATACATTTTGTTCTCTAACAAAATTTGCTTGTCCAATGAATATGCAAGTAGCTGAAATTGTAATGCATACCATCCCATAAACTTTTACTCCTCTTTTCCCCCATCCTATGCAAACTGTTATTTCTGTTCATCACACAACTAGGTGAATGCAATAAAACCCAAATCTTCATCTCCTCTATGACCTTCAATGCCCATTCTTGAGATTGAAACCTCGCCAACAATGTGAAGATCCCAATAAACTTGAAAGATGAACTACTATAAAGGTACATTGATAGATTAGAAAAAATATATATATATATAGTTCTTACCATCATTAGGATTAAAGGAGTCTTCTTGTGATTGGTGTGTACAATGAGCAGATGGAACATTATAACAAAAGAATTCTAAACATAAATTAATCAGATAACATAAACCAGAGAGAGAGAGAGAGAGATTACCAACGTAATATAAGGTTGCACCACCTAGTTCCATTCTAACAAGACATAGAACTTGCAATGCAAACATATGGAAAGTTGAAATACACTATGGCAAACCTGCAGTAGAAGTTGGACTGCGAACTGGGTTTCCTTTCAATCTTTCAGAAGTCTCCTGGATTCCATATGAATTCCCACTTGTTCTCCATCACCTGAGGAACTTCCAGAACTTTGTTCGCTCTCTGCTACATCAGCAATAACTTCAGGTACCACTTGTAGCAAGCGTGATTGTTCTGAAGGTGTCTCTAGCAGTTTTCTTTTCTCCAAGTACATAAAAAGTGTAAAATATCTTGCAGGTTAAGGTTTACATACCATTGGTCACAAATCTTTCCATGCTAAAGGCATGCACAGTCTTGTGAGCATACACATTTCACCAATGCAAGAGTCAGGGATATGACGTGGACAATAACCACATGTTGAAGAAAATAAATTGTTCAATTGTGGCAAAAATTTTTAACTTGTGATGTTAGTAAAAATGGAAAAGCTTATCTGATAGGATATTACAATATTTCTCTTTTCAAAAAATTCTAAAATGCTTGCGTCCCCCATTTTGGGGAATTAGGGTTTGAAAAACCCTAATCTCCCCACTCTTCTTCGTCTCTCTCCCCTTCTCGAATCCTCTCTGTAACACCGGCTCTCGGTGTATTCTATAGTGAATTCCATTTCATATATATATGTATATATATATATAAAGCTTCAACTACTATGTTAATGAATTTTCACTAAGAAAATTTTCCTGGTAAATCAACCTTAGATATTTGACGGTAAAATACAAATCGGATCAATTTTGACTCAAAGAGATTCAAAACCTTAATTTCACATTAAATAAATTTAATTAGGTCTAATATAAGATTTTGGGCCTAGTGTGTAATTATTGAAATTTTAGGGGTCAAATTAGTATTTTTATAAGTCAAAGGACTTGTTAGCAATTAACAAAACTTAAATGAAATGTGACAAGTGTATTCTTGTATTGAACAAGTGTTATAGTGAGGAGGACAAGTGTTGGCCAAATGGAGATGAGAAAGGCAAGGTGGGCCAATAAGAACACATGCACATGAAAACCAATGAGAACACATGCAATAGTCAAAATGATCCTATGGTTTAGATTAATTGGAGATTTGATCCTAGGGTGGTGAGTTATTAACACAATAATAAAAGAAGAAGGCCTTAGAATGCTTGTTCATTCTTCCCAATTCGTGAGAACAAGGAGAGAGCAAGAGAGGAAGACCAAGAAAGTGAGGTAAGAAATTTTATCCTGTCTCACTTTAAATTTTATTTCTGTCCGTGACTTCATCTCTGTTTTAAGGCATCTTAGAGCCAGAATTTGAAAATGTGATAGTTATATGAATTGTAGATCAAAGTCTTATCTTTCCAACGAGATAAGAATCACCAAAATCCGATGCCTGTGCTAAAAGTTATGGCACTTTTCCTGAAACTCGACATAGAAGTGTCCTGTTTCGAACCTTGACAGTAGTGAGTAAAAACGACCCTTCTTCATTCTTAGTTTGAAGAAACACAAAACATGAAAGTTATAGCTATACTTCTTGCCTATAACATATACAAATTTCAGCCATTTCTCACGAGGAAATTTAAAGTTATACAATTTTCCTTAAAACTGTGTTGACAGAAACTTTATGTTTCACTAAAACGTATCAGTCCTGTTCATGAATTTTGTTGAACCCTTTCCAGGCATATTTGGATAAAACTCAAAACACGAAAGTTGTATACCTACATCTTAGCTATAACATGTTAAAATTTCATTAGACTTTGGTGAGTAGAACGAAATTTATGGCTTCTGCACAAAAACTGGACAGAATCCAAAACTTAAATATGACAGTAACAAAATTAGGCTTACCGGGAATTCTGTGATTTGAATCTGAGGAAGTGTGCAAAATGAAAGTTATAGTGCTATCTCTTAGCTTTAAAATGAGATAAGAATCATCTGATTTGGACTAGTATAGCCAAAGTTATAGTCTGTTTTCCATGACTGCGCAGGTTAAAAAAATCAGCAGACTGTCTCCCTAAGAGTTATTTGAGTTGAACGGAGGGAGCACTTGATTTACGCTTTGTGGAGATATTGGGGAGTGCATTATCCTTCCCTAACAGTGAGTGGGACTTGACATCTACTTTTAATTGATACCGTGTTTTAAAAAGCTTTCAAAGGCATGATTTAAAATGGTATGATTGACCTATTTTCCTGGATTTATGAAAATGTTTTGTGATATATGGAGTGTCCCAACTTGTTTATATCGATATGCATCCATGATTTTGACACTTGATGATTGTGCCACACTTTGATATATCCACAAAATTTTATGCTTCCATTGCATATTGACACATGATTTTGACATGTTATGGCTTGAGATATGTGATTTGGGTTGGATGCCCCTGTGGATACTGTGATGATGATGATATGCTTCCTATGGCATTCCGTAGCTACGAAGGACATTTGGTAGAGGCACCTGTTGTGCCCGGATACGCCTCTACAGGGGGTATCCGCCAGATTGTCATACATATTGTATGGACAGTCGTCGGTTGAACCACTTCGGGGAGGACCTTGGTAGGTCTAGCACCGGCGGGTTTCCATACACGCTTGATCCTTGATACGTGTGCGATATATATATATACAGGCTAGTTGGAGTAGTCTGTGGCCAACGTTGGGGTGGAGAGCCTTATTTTATTACTTGCACCGTGAAAACCCCCAACGTTGCCCGTCCTTGGCCATGGTTGGCCTTTGCCGGGATATTTTCGGCCGGCTCTACATGATATGACGGACATGCATACTGGATGCATATTTGATTTGATACGTATGCCGTGAATGATTTATTGAGATGTCATAATATTTTTGCATACCATGGATTTATTGGGACATAATTTTGACACTCCTAATTCACCCAAAAATTAATTGTAGCATGTCATCCCCCCCGACTTGCTGAGTACCAACCCCCCTCTCTACGGTACTCACCCCTCACATTCCCCTCCTACAGGTGTAGACTCAGACCGAGAGATTTGTGTGTATTATTGTATTGGACATTCTTTGGAGACTACTGGGCCGGGGTATGACTACTCGCTATTCCGCTATGTATTGAGGTTATTTTATCATTTTGAGGAAGTTAGAATGACCATTGTATTTGTTTAAATTGAGATGACTCTATTTATAATTTTTCTTGTCTGTATAAGTTTAACTCTCACTTGTTTTAATTTGCATTGAGGCATACATATATTATTTTTATTTCTTGGGGATCTCTGTGATTTGGAAACCTGGATTTTGTGAATGTCGACAGCCTTACGGTGCTTCGATGTGTGGGACGTGGTGCCCGTGCATCGAGGTGCCGCGGCGGGCTGGTCACGTGCCCGGCTCGGGTGTGGGTCGGGGCGTGACAGGCCTCGGTTGGTATCAGAGCCCTTGGTTAGAGCTAAGTGTGAGAAACTGATTTCGAAAATATCCCCAAGTAAATTTGATTTTGAAAGTCCTCAATCCATGTGAGAGTTACAGTACAGTCATGAAATCCCAGTACATGGTCATAGGCATATGGGTTCATTCATTTTTAGGGGGTTAGATACGAGTCATATCTAACCTAGTATACCTTATCCATTGGTTCCGATGCCAAGTTGATTTCTTTTAGGGGGTTAGTTATTCCATAACTAACCCTAATTCTTATATATCTACCTGATCAGTACATTTTTCCTCGCAGAAGTATGACGACTAGGCGAGGTACCCACTTCTTACCTATTGAGCCCCCCAGTGTACCAGAGGACATGTCTTCCTCACACGGTTCTCCTTCAGTGCCTACACCACCGGCCACCACGGCCGCAGATCTACCACCACCGCCACCGTTGGACGCCTACCGACAGGTGTTCGAGTGGTACGCTGCCCATGGCATTCAGATGCCACCACCACCACCACCACCGATGGCCGAGCCAACCCCTATGGCCGTGCCACGACCAGTCGCACCGGAGCCTCCACCGGTTATCGGTCCATCTGCAGTTTCTAGACCCAGCGACGGTACTTCTTCGACGTTGAGACGTATTCACGAGCTCACTCAGCTTGTGAAGGAGGCGAGACAGCTAGGCTGTACCGAGTTTTCTGGGGTGGGTGATTCCACTGCTGCGAAGCACTGGATCAACCGCACCCGTCGAGTGTTGACAGACCTTGGCTTGAGTGAGGAGTTCAGACTCCGAGTGGCCGAGAGATTATTGGATGGAGATGCCCTCTCGTGGTGGGAGGCAGTTTGTGATGATGCAGCGGAGCCCAGGAGTTGGGAGGACTTTCTGCGGGAGTTCAACCGCAGATATTTTTCAGCGTTCCAGCAGAACAGGAAGAGGACGGAGTTCCACCACCTGCGGCAGGGGACTCGGACTGTGACCGAGTATGAGGCCGAGTTGAGGAGACTGGCTGCTTTTGTTCCGGACCTAGCCACACCCAGTCAGTTGAGGTTCAAGTTTGAGGATGGCCTCAACTTGAACATCCGGAGGTATATGACGGTGACCCCTAACTTCTCATTTCCAGAGATAGTAGACTCAGCACTCCGGGCTGAGGAGATCGTCCATGCTGAGGGACGAGAGAGAGCAGGGAGCAGAGGAGGAAGAGGGCTGAGTTTTCTGGGGGCCAGAGTTCAAAGAAGGGGAGGACCTCAGGGTTTCACGGGGACCCTTCTCAGAGGCAGGGATCGCAGTCCCAGGGGTTTAGAGCACCAGCCCCGAGTGCCTCCACTCAGACTACAGCCCGACGACACCCTTTTTGTCGTCGATGCGGCAGACATCACCCCTTCGGAGCTTGCGGGGTGACAGTGACTTGCTTCCAATGTGGGAGACCGGGGCACATCAAGAGCCAGTGCCCTGATCTTGGAGCAGGAGGTCCGGCAGTTTCTATTCAGTCGAGTGCTCCACGAGGGGGACAGCAGGGAGCACCAGCACACTCTAGCCCCATAGCCCCACGAGCAGTAGCTGGGAGTAGTATGGCACCGGGACCATCGCGGCAGCAGCAGAGAGCTCAGGCCCGAGTGTATGCGATGACGCAGGAGGATGCACAGACGAACCCCGATGTCATTATTGGAACAATGAAGATTTATGGAGTCGACGCCCGTGTCCTTATCGACACCGGGTCGAACTACTCGTATGTGAGAGCGCCCTTTGCCCACCTGATGGGTAAGCCTTTGACGCCACTTGGAGAGGAGATATTGGTTTTCACACCTCTCGGTGAACAGCTCTTGAGAGATTCAGTCTATAGGGGGACAGAGGTCATGATTGGAAACACCGTACTTGAGGCAGATTTGATCCCTTTGGACTTGACCGATATTGATGCCATCCTTGGCATGGATTGGCTGAGCAGACACAAAGCCTCCGTTGATTGTTTCACTAAGGAGGTTGAGTTCCAGAGATCGGATGGACTTGCTTTGAGGTTTTCTGGCAAGAGGAGAGTATTGTCTCGCTGTGTTATTTCGGTGATGGAGGCCAGGAGGTTAATACGCCGAGGCTGCACGGCATACTTGGCCCATGCTGTGGATACTACTGTGAAGGGACCTAGGAATGAGGATGTTCCTGTAGTACAGGAGTTTGCGGATGTTTTCCCTGAGGAGCTACCCGGCCTTCCACCTACTCGGGAGTTTGACTTTGAGATCGACATAGCTCCGGGAACCGCTCCTATATCTATTCCGCCATACAGGATGGCGCCAGCTGAGCTGAGAGAGCTCAAGGTCCAGCTGCAGGAATTACTGGACAAGGGTTTTATCCGTCCGAGCACTTCACCTTGGGGTGCTCCGGTGTTGTTTGTAAAGAAGAAGGACGGAACCCTACGATTGTGCGTGGATTACAGGCAGTTGAATAAGGTGACCATCAAGAACCGGTATCCTCTGCCACGTATTGATGACCTATTTGACCAGCTTCAGGGTGCACGGGTCTTTTCGAAGATCGATTTGCGGTCTGGTTATCACCAGTTACGGATTCGGGCCGAGGACGTGCCCAAGACTGCATTCCGCACTCGCTATGGTCACTTTGAGTTTTTAGTGATGCCGTTTGGGTTGACTAATGCTCCAGCAGCTTTTATGGATTTAATGAACCGGGTCTTCCACGACTACCTGGATCGGTTCGTCATTGTATTTATTGATGACATTCTGGTATACTCACGGAGTGATGAGGAGCATGAACAGCACCTGAGGGTGGTTTTACAGACTCTCCGTGAGCAGCAGTTATATGCCAAATTCACCAAGTGTGAATTTTGGCTAAGGGAAATTGCATTTCTAGGCCATATTGTTTCTGCGGAGGGGATTTTTGTTGATCCGCAGAAAGTAGAGGCCATATTGAGGTGGGAGCAGCCACAGACCGTTACTGAGGTCCGGAGTTTTCTTGGACTTGCTGGTTATTATAGACGATTTGTAGAGGGTTTCTCGAGGATTGCTGCTCCACTCTCTCGATTGACGAAGAAAGACGTCAAGTTCTGTTGGGATGATCGCTGTGAGGCGAGTTTTCAAGAACTCAAACAGCGACTGACATCAGCACCTATCTTGGCTCTCCCTACAAGACAGGGAGTATGTTGTGTACAGTGATGCCAGCCGGCAGGGGCTGGGTTGCGTATTGATGCAGGA
Source organism: Dillenia turbinata (assembly GCA_037126225.1). Classification (NCBI taxonomy): domain Eukaryota; kingdom Viridiplantae; phylum Streptophyta; class Magnoliopsida; order Dilleniales; family Dilleniaceae; genus Dillenia; species Dillenia turbinata. Next base: position 24,766,710 of record JBAMMX010000022.1, read on the forward strand.
TGGACGGGTGATCGCTTATGCTTCGAGACAGTTGAAGAAGCATGAGGCGAACTACCCGACTCACGATCTTGAGCTTGCAGCCATAGTCTTCGCACTGAGGATATGGCGGCATTACTTATATGGAGTTACCTGCAGGGTCTTCACAGACCATAAGAGCTTGAAGTATTTATTTACTCAGAGAGAGCTAAACCTAAGACAAAGGAGATGGTTAGAGCTGCTGAAAGACTACGACTTGGTTATTGACTATCATCCGGGTAAGGCAAATGTAGTAGCAGATGCCTTGAGCCGGAAGTCATCTTCTTCTACCACTTCTCAGGCAGCAGAGAGAGCCTATATCTCCTGCTTGGTAGGACTCCGAGCTTTGGGAGTCAGCTTGGCCAACGATGAGCAGGGCACACTGCTAGCTAGATTTGAGGTGCGGCCTACACTACTTGACCGCATCAGAGAGCTTCAGGGTACAGATGCAGAGCTCCAGACTATTTACGATCGGATCCGCCACGGAGAGGGCGGGGATTTCCGAGTCCGTGCTGATGGACTCGTGGTGTTCAGAGACAGAGTATGTATTCCAGTTGATGTTGAGCTTCGACGTGCTATCCTTGAGGAGGCACACTCTTCGGCTTATGCTATGCATCCCGGGGGTACAAAGATGTATCGCACCATCAGAGGCAGTTATTGGTGGTCGGGCATGAAGCGGGAGATAGCAGAGTTTGTAGCACGGTGCTTGGTGTGCCAGCAGGTGAAGGCTGAGCACCAGAGACCAGCAGGTATTTTACAGCCGCTTCCCATTCCTGAGTGGAAGTGGGAACATATTACCATGGATTTTGTGATGGGGTTACCGAGGACATCCACGCAGCATGATGCGATTTGGGTGATTGTCGATCGACTCACCAAATCTGCACACTTTATCCCCATCCGTGGTGACTACTCCTTGGAGGTGCTGGCACGTCTCTATATGGACACCATAGTACGACTTCACGGGGTGCCTGTGTCGATTGTTTCAGATAGGGACCCTAGGTTCACGTCTAGGTTCTGGCCCAGTTTGTAGGAGGCATTGGGTACTAGAGCGAACTTTAGCACAAGATATCATCCTCGGACGGATGGTCGGTCGAGCGTACGATTCAGACACTTGAGGATATGCTTCGGGCTTGTGTTATTGATTTTCATGGTAGCTGGGATCGGCATTTACCACTTGTAGAGTTTGCATATAATAACAGCTACCAGGCGAGTATCGGGATGCCTCCATACGAGGCATTGTATGGGAGGCGATGCCGCACACCTTTATCTTTGGGACGAGGTCGGTGAGAGGCACCTCAGCAGTGTGGAGCTTGTTGAGGAGACGAGGGAGAAGGTCAGGATTGTCCGACAGAGGATGAGAGCCGCCCAGGATCGACAGAAGCCATATGCAGACCGTAGGCGGCGACCACTGGAGTTTCAGAAGGGAGACATGGTTTTCTTGAGGATCTCACCCGGGAAAGGGGTGATCCGCTTCAGACAGCGGGGCAAGTTGAGCCCCAGGTATATTGGGCCCTTCCGTATTCTTGAGAGGATCGGAAGTGTGGCGTACAGATTGGAGCTGCCAGAGGAGTTGGCACGTATTCACGATGTGTTCCATGTCTCGGTGCTTAGGAGATATATGCCTGACCCTTCTCATGTTTTAGAACCTCCACCAGTTGAGCTACGGGAGGACCTGAGTTAACCTATACAGCCTGTAGCAGTCCTTGATCAGCAGATCCGTAGACTGCGAAGCAAGGATGTTCCGTTGGTACGCATTTTATGGCGTAGCGACCAGGTCGAGGAGGAGACTTGGGAGCCCGAGGAGACTATGAGGGGACAGTACCCTCATCTATTTACTGAGTAATTTTCCTTTCCCTATATGGTTTTCTTTTAGTTTCGGGGACGAAGCTTGTTTTTAGGGGGTTAGAAAAATGTAACACCGGCTCTCGGTGTATTCTATAGTGAATTCCATTTCATATATATATGTATATATATATATAAAGCTTCAACTACTATGTTAATGAATTTTCACTAAGAAAATTTTCCTGGTAAATCAACCTTAGATATTTGACGGTAAAATACAAATCGGATCAATTTTGACTCAAAGAGATTCAAAACCTTAATTTCACATTAAATAAATTTAATTAGGTCTAATATAAGATTTTGGGCCTAGTGTGTAATTATTGAAATTTTAGGGGTCAAATTAGTATTTTTATAAGTCAAAGGACTTGTTAGCAATTAACAAAACTTAAATGAAATGTGACAAGTGTATTCTTGTATTGAACAAGTGTTATAGTGAGGAGGACAAGTGTTGGCCAAATGGAGATGAGAAAGGCAAGGTGGGCCAATAAGAACACATGCACATGAAAACCAATGAGAACACATGCAATAGTCAAAATGATCCTATAGTTTAGATTAATTGGAGATTTGATCCTAGGGTGGTGAGTTATTAACACAATAATAAAAGAAGAAGGCCTTAGAATGCTTGTTCATTCTTTCCAATTCGTGAGAACAAGGAGAGAGCAAGAGAGGAAGACCAAGAAAGTGAGGTAAGAAATTTTATCCTGTCTCACTTTAAATTTTATTTCTGTCCGTGACTTCATCTCTGTTTTAAGGCATCTTAGAGCCAGAATTTGAAAATGTGATAGTTATATGAATTGTAGATCAAAGTCTTATCTTTCCAACGAGATAAGAATCACCAAAATCCGATGCCTGTGCTAAAAGTTATGGCACTTTTCCTGAAACTCGACATAGAAGTGTCCTGTTTCGAACCTTGACAGTAGTGAGTAAAAACGACCCTTCTTCATTCTTAGTTTGAAGAAACACAAAACATGAAAGTTATAGCTATACTTCTTGCCTATAACATATACAAATTTCAGCCATTTCTCACGAGGAAATTTAAAGTTATACAATTTTCCTTAAAACTGTGTTGACAGAAACTTTATGTTTCACTAAAACGTATCAGTCCTGTTCATGAATTTTGTTGAACCCTTTCCAGGCATATTTGGATAAAACTCAAAACACGAAAGTTGTATATCTACATCTTAGCTATAACATGTTAAAATTTCATTAGACTTTGGTGAGTATAACGAAAGTTATGGCTTCTACACAAAAACTGGACAGAATCCAAAACTTAAATATGACAGTAACAAAATTAGGCTTACCGGGAATTCTGTGATTTGAATCTGAGGAAGTGTGCAAAATGAAAGTTATAGTGCTATCTCTTAGCTTTAAAATGAGATAAGAATAATCTGATTTGGACTAGTATAGCCAAAGTTATAGTCTGTTTTCCATGACTGCGCAGGTTAAAAAAATCTGCAGACTGTCTCCCTAAGAGTTATTTGAGTTGAACGGAGGGAGCACTTGATTTACGCTTTGTGGAGATATTGGGGAGTGCATTATCCTTCCCTAACAGTGAGTGGGACTTGACATCTACTTTTAATTGATACCGTGTTTTAAAAAGCTTTCAAAGGCATGATTTAAAATGGTATGATTGACCTATTTTCCTGGATTTATGAAAATGTTTTGTGATATATGGAGTGTCCCAACTTGTTTATATCGATATGCATCCATGATTTTGACACTTGATGATTGTGCCACACTTTGATATATCCACAAAATTTTATGCTTCCATTGTATATTGACACATGATTTTGACATGTTATGGCTTGAGACATGTGATTTGGGTTGGATGCCCCTGTGGATACTGTGATGATGATGATATGCTTCCTATGGCATTCCGTAGCTACGAAGGACATTTGGTAGAGGCACCTGTTGTGCCCGGATACGCCTCTGCAGGGGGTATCCGCCAGATTGTCATACATATTGTATGGACAGTCGTCGGTTGAACCACTTCGGGGAGGACCTTGGTAGGTCTAGCACCGGCGGGTTTCCATACACGCTTGATCCTTGATACGTGTGCGATATATATATATATACAGGCTAGTTGGAGTAGTCTGTGGCCAACGTTGGGGTGGAGAGCCTTATTTTATTACTTGCACCGTGAAAACCCCCAACGTTGCCCGTCCTTGGCCATGGTTGGCCTTTGCCGGGATATTTTCGGCCGGCTCTATATGATATGACGGACATACATACTGGATGCATATTTGATTTGATACGTATGCCGTGAATGATTTATTGTGATGTCATAATATTTTTGCATACCATGGATTTATTGGGACATAATTTTGACACTCCTAATTCACCCAAAAATTAATTATAGCATGTCATCCCCCCGACTTGCTGAGTACCAACCCCCCCTCTCTACGGTACTCACCCCTCACATTCCCCTCCTACAGGTGTAGACTCAGACCGAGATTTGTGTGTATTATTGTATTGGACATTCTTTGGAGACTACTGGGCCGGGGTATGACTACTCGCTATTCCGCTATGTATTGAGGTTATTTTATCATTTTGAGGAAGTTAGGATGACTATTGTATTTGTTTAAATTGAGATGACTCTATTTATAATTTTTCTTGTCTGTATAAGTTTAACTCTCACTTGTTTTAATTTGCATTGAGGCATACATATATTATTTTTATTTCTTGGGGATCTCTGTGATTTGGAAACCTGGATTTTGTGAATGTCGACAGCCTTACGGTGCTTCGATGTGTGGGACGTGGTGCCCGTGCATCGAGGTGCCGCGGCGGGCTGGTCACGTGCCCGGCTCGGGTGTGGGTCGGGGCGTGACACTCTCTCTCCCTCTCCACTACAAAAAAAACATCAATTTGTAACAAAATTTGCGACAAATTTTTAAGAAAAATTCGTCCCAAATAGAATATCAGACGAATTTTATAATAAATATTTTTTCGTCGCTAATAAGTTGTCGCAAATTTTTGGAACGAAAAAATTAAAATTCGTCACAATCGTCGCAAATTTTGCAACGTAACAAATTTTTCCAACGAATAACAATTTTGTCACAAATTTGCAACGAAGAAACAATTCATCATAAATTTCCAACGAAAAGGATATTCGTCGCTAATTTGCAACAAAAACTAGATTTGTCGCAAATTTGTGACGAACAATATATTCATCGCAAATTTCCAACGAATCCTATTTTCATCGCAAATTTCCAATAAATATATGTTTCATCGCAAATTTGCGACGAATAGTTTTTTTCATGGCAAATTTTTGGACAAAATGAAATTCGTCGCAAATTAGGAACGAAAATTATTCGTCGCAAAATTCGTCGCAAATTTACAACAAATATCGTTTTGTTGGAATATTCGTCGCAAAACTCAACAAAATTTTTGACATATTTGGGCCGTTTTTCACTATATACCCTATTTTTATACCTGTTCATCCAATCTCATCATCAACTAATCATGTAAATCGTTTTTAAACCATAATACGAAAATTTAATTTTATCCCTGATTCAGGGACGAAAACGAATTTCGTCCCTGATTTAGGGACGAAAAATATTTTTTGTCCCTAAATCAGGGACGAAAATGACTTTCATCCCTGATTCAGGGACCCAAAAGTTTAATATTTTTTTTTATTTTTTGGATAGTTATTTAATAGTCATATAAATTACTAGTTACATAAATATAAACTTTCGGACGGACTATAATAAAATCTAAACAAAAAGAAAGATATGTCTTATTCCGTTACCCGTCACTTCCCCGCAATCTATGCACTGCTTTGATCTAATATTTTTAGAATCCAACCAAATCGCACGATTAAAATTATTTAAAATTTGTCTAAATTAATAAAATTAATAAATCATTCGAAAAAATATCTAAAATGAGTTTCAATCAAGATAATAATTATTTTAAAAAATAAAATATATAAATATATAATATTTGATATATGATATTATAGTGATATTAGAGAATTCATAAAATAGTTGAATTGGTCTGAGTAATGAATCTATAAAAAACATTCCTTAAACCCTAACCCGGGGAAGAAATTTATAGATAATTAAAATAAATAAGTGGTTCAATCATTTAATTAAAAATTGGATGACCTTACTGACAATCTCAACTATCACTTCTAATTCAGCTGATCAGACAATTGACCTAAAAGGCATTAAAATCCGAACTATGCGACTGGGCACCAGATAATTAGACATTCCCTTTACGCAAATCCTCTCTTTGTCCCTCTCTCATTCAATTAATTTAATTTATAAAAAAATTGTATTTGAAATTAAAAAATCTTAAATTAATAAAATTTCATTACTTATTAATTTATTAATAATAAAATTTTATATAAATCATTGTAACATAATATCATTCATTAGAAGAAACTCTATTAATAATTTAAATAATTTCAGCCCGATTAGGGATGAAAAAATATTTTCGTCCCTGATTCACGAACCCAAATTAGGAAGAGTTAATATTCTTTTTTATTTTTTGGATAGTTATTTAATAGTCATATAAATTACTAATTGGGTAAATCTAAATTTTCGGATGGACTATAATAAAAACCAAACAAACAGAAAGAATCAAAGTGAAATTTAAGTCTTCATTCCCCAATGTGTCTTATTTCGTTACCCCTTCGCAGAACCACCGAGAGAGAGAAAGCGAGAGAGAGAGTGAGAGTGAGAATGAGAATGAAGAAAAAATACTAAGTTTTGAAAATATAGAAATTGGGGACAAAATATTTTTGTCCCTAAATTCGTCCCTGAATCAGGGACGAAAAAAAATTCGTCCCTGAATCAGGGACAAAAACAAATTTCGTCCCTAAATCAAGGACGAAAATGAAAATTCGTCCCTGCTTCAGGGATGAAAATTAAATTCGTCCCTGATTCAGGGATGAAAAGAAATTCGTCCCTGAATCAGGGACGAAAAAAAATTCGTCCCTGAATCAGGGATGAAAATATAAATTCGTCCCTGAATCAGGGACGAATATAAAAATTCATCCCTGAATCAGGGACGAAAATTAAATTCGTCACTGATTCAGGGACGAAAAAAAATTCGTCCTTGAATTAGGGGCGAAAATAAAAATTCATCCTTGAATGAGGGACGAAAATTAAATTCGTCCCTAAATTAGGGACAAAAATAAAAATTCGTCTCTGAATTAGGGACGGAAAAAAAATTCAAATCACCGATTGAATTAATAGCTCTTTTATTTTTAAAAATAAAAATAAAAATAATTTGTAATAAGTGATATGATATTTCAAGTTTTCAATCTATCACGCCAACTAATATAAATAAAACTATAAATATTTTTCGGTGGAGAAAGATTTGACATTTGGCATTGTTAGAAAATTATAAATATTTTTCGATCTAGATAAGAAAATTTTGGTTGTTCCGACAAGTACGGTATGGTTAAATCATTCATTTAGTGTTGATGGGATAATATTAGACCTATAACGCTCTAACTTGACACCAAAAAATTTAGAGAACTAAACATGTGTTCAAAACTAACATAGAGTGAACTATTGACCACAAGAAAATATCCAATCAATTGATTCTAGATTCTTTAACTCTAAAATTCTAAAGGAACACGCGACATTAGTATAGGAGGAGAGGACAACAATTAAATCATTGAGATGATGAAGATATGTAGATAGCTAAATTTTTGGAAGCAAAAATTGAGTTCAAACACTTCTTCCCTTCTTTTTTATTATTTATTATATAGTTTTAGTTCATAACCTGAACATGCAGTTTTGGAACAGAAGTCACGTTTAGTGATAAAGTGATTAAAGTCGATGACACATCTTACACAAGTGGTAAACATATCGTTGTCGGCACAATAGCTTAAGTCCCTGAATCAAGGACTAAAAAGAATTCGTCCCTGAATCATGGACGAAAAAAAATTCGTCCTTGATTCAGGGACGAAAATATAATTCGTCCCTGATTCTGGGACGAATGGTTAAATTTGTGGCAAATTTAGGGACGAATAATTAATTCATCGTAAATTTAGGGACGAATTTTTATTTCGTTGGAAATTTTGGGACGAATTATAAATTCGTTGTAAATTTAGCGATGAATTTTGAAATTCGTTGCAAATTTAGCAACGAATTTATTGTTTCATCGGAAATTTGCAACGAATTTTGCTTCAAAAATTTTTCGTCTAAAATTATCGACGATATTTGTAAAGAAAATGTTTTTTGTTGCTAAATTTGCGATGAAAATTTTTTTTTTGCTAAAATCGTGGCTAATTAGCGACGATACCCTTTTTTTTTGTCGCTAAATTTGTTGGAGATTTGCAACAAATATTTTTCATTGCTAAAATTCGTCACTGAATTCTTATTTTTTTGTTGTGCTTTTCTGCCTCTCCTTCGCGATTCCTTCGTCGCCGCCCCCCTCTCCACCGCCAACCACCATCTCCACCGAACACCACCACTGCCATCGCCCATGTTTTCTCACTCTTTCCCCTTCTTCCCTCTGTTTCTCTCCTTCGTTCTCTCTCTCTTTCCCTGTCAACCTCTCTCGGTCTCTCTCTCGACTCTCGCTCTCCCTTCGCCTCACGCTCCGCCCTCATCTATTCCTCTCCGCCACCATCGATGGTTCGACCACCACCAAGCCGTCTTCCCCTCATTGTTTCTCTCTATCTCTCCCTAATTCACTCGCTATTTCTCTCACTCTGTCGCGATCTCTCTCTATTTCCCACTCTCTCTTTCTCTTTCTCTCTCTCTCCCTCTCTACTGCCTCTACTCTGTCTCCTTCCTGCGTGAACAAAGAGCGTTCGCTCTCTTCTCCTTCCCTTCGCACGTGACGAATCCTCTTCTCTCTCCCTTAGTTCGCTCGCGCCTCTGTTTTTCCTCAATCGTGAACACTTCTGCTATCTTTGCAGAAGTCCTAGCCGCAGGACAGCTGAGTCTTGGAAACCCTAGGCCGAATTTACTGACTCCACTCTCTGTGTAGATAAGGATGAATTAGCTCTAGGGTTTCGATATTTTTAGTGATTTAGCTAAATTATTGAATTTTAGTTCGAATTGGACACATTGCAGGTTTGGACTGAAATGAATGGCACAGGGAGGCTAGGTCCGTGAACTGCGGGTACCTTAGGTGAGGGAAATACTAATTTTTTCGATAAATTGAGTAAATCTAGGGTTAAATTTAGGGTAAAAAGTTTTGTATATGTTAGAATATATGTTCGATTCGAATAGAATGTATTGTTTGACATTTTATATGCGATTATTAAGGATTACGTATAGAATATTACATGAATTAGGCTATTTTGATACGAAAGAAACATGCTAAGGGATGATAGAATCATATTGAGTTGAATAGAGTAGTTTCCTCATAGTTTAAATTGAAATATGCATGAAGAGTATTATAATTATGTGAAATTGGAGGAAAAATTGGGAAAAATTGGAAATATTGGGAATTAAATTCCATTAGAGATGTAAATGATCTTAGGATGATGAAATCAGAATTTAAAGATTATGGATGTGAAATTTAGGGTATGTAGATCAAAAAAAAAATGAAAACTTTTGTTATGGGAATTTATTTGATGAAAATTGCAATGTTGATTAGGTTGACCTTTTGGGGGAGTTGAAAGGAGTCAAATCGAATTAGATTGATAATTAGAGAGTGAATACTGTCATGCCCCGATCCTCAGATCGATCACACGATAACCACCGCGTCATCTCGGTACACGGACAGAACTTCTCCATCTACCGGGACTCCGCAAGGCTATCAAATTCAAAATGAATCATCAAAAGTATAAGACTCTTCAAAAACAAGAAATCACAAAATCAATACATATGTACGGAGCCCATCCGACTTATTCCTGGATGTACAAACACACACTTCGCGGAGTGGAATCCTGTACATACATTCATACATCAGCACACATCAGGGAGTGGGAACCTGTACATGCGCGAGTACACATCAGCACACAATGGGGAGTGAGAACCTGTACATGCACGCATGCGATGTGACCATCCTAGCCACTCAAAATTCTCAATACAATAAAGCATTTAACAAACAAGAAGTCCTAAAACATAGCCATCAGATTTTATCAACACTTACCCGAAGAAAACAAGCCAGTATCGGTAAAATCCTAACGTTATGAGATATACAGAATTTCACCAAATCATAGGAAAATAGCAAAAGCCAATAATTATAATTCAAATGTTTCAGTACAGAATAAAATAGTTTTCCAAAAATAGAGCAATCAAAATAATAAAGTACAAATAAAAAATCGTCAGATTTTATCAATACTTACCAACAACTCTGCTAGTATAAAAAAAATCCGCACGACATGGGATGTACAGACTTCCCTTTCCATGGTTTGAGAGTTACAAATCTCCAAAAATCCTGCATGTGCCAAATACCTATACAATCCGCAAAAATACTGCGCAAGCTCCGTTGAGTAGTCTCCCAACTAAGTCTCCTCTAAAAAAGGTGGAGAGGGGTGAGTATAGGGGAATACTCAGTGAGTGGAGTGCAATGGTGCAATTGTGTTCATAAACAAGGGGTGAATGTGGTGCAATCAAAGCATATCTCGTAAATCATTTCAGATACATAAAATCATTTCAATAAATCACATTTCACAAATATGCATCCATGTCAATTATCCTTTCAGAAAATCTTGGGGTCCCATCGAAAAACACTTCCATCTTAGGGCGGCCAAACCCAGACGAAAGCCCGCCAAGGGGTTTTTCCATCCAATGTTTCAAAACATACCCCCTTTCTTGGCGTTGGCTCGTACCTCACTGGGGTGCACCAGATATAGCACGACTTCGGCAGAGGGAGGGACGTCAAACTCCCCCGCACATCCAAACCCCAGACCACGCCACCCCATCAGGTCGCTCCGTGGTAGGAATATGACTATAGTCATCTACGACACCCTTCATTTCTCAATCAATCCATTTCTCAACAAAGTGCCATGATTTCCAACAATTAATCCATAATCTTATGCCAAAGCAGTTCATAGTGCAATATCAAATAGCACATGGCACAAAAGCATTCATAAACACAGTGGATGCATTTGTATTTCACAATCCAGTTCAGACAGCCCACAATCACAAAACAATTTATATAAAACATGTAAAAATCTTTCAAAATCATTTTCAAAGAAATTTTAAAACATGTTACTCATTTATGAACACAATGAACCATTCACTCACCTCTAGAGAGGGTATTCACTCTCAAATTCTTAATCAAATCCGAATAGACCCCTTTTTAAGTCCCCAAACGATTAACCTAATCAAACATTGCAATTATCATCAATTAAAATCTCTATAACAAGGGTTTCCACATTTTTCTAACTTAATTCACCCTTAATTTCACATCCACGATTTCTAAATGTTGATTTCATCACTCGAAAATCATTTATATCTCTAATGAACTTTAATTACCAATATTTCCTAATTTTTTCAAATTTTCTTCCAATTCCACATAAATATAACACTTTTCATGCATATTTCAATTTAAACTCTAGAGAAATCATTCAAATAAACTCAGTTCGATTCTATCATTCCTTAGCATGCCTCTTCCGTATCAAACGGCCTAATTTACGTAAATGCCTAAACTTAATCCTAACATTCAATTATAGATCTTCAGAAATGCATTCAAATCAAATCTAAATACATCCTAAACATATAAAGATCTCTCCATCCTAGATTCACTCAATTTATCGAAGAAATTAGCATTTTACCTCACCAAGGATTTTCATATCGCCGACCCAGCTTTTGTCCGCTGTTCGATTTAGTCCAAACCCTGCAACACTATTAAACCGATGTAAAGTTTAGTAATTTAGACTAATCATCAAACAAGATCGAAACCCCAGAACTAAGATTCTAAACTCAGCCCTTACCTGCAGAGAATGGAGTTTGCAAATTTGGCCTAGGGTTTTGAAAGCTTGACAATGGCTGTTGATTAGGGCTTCTGTGATGGTTATAGAAGTGAGTTGCAGCACTCGTGAGCGAGCAAAAGGAGAAGAAAGCCACAGTCACGCGCGAAAGGAGAGGGGAAGAGATTGTTTGTCGCGCGTGCGGGAGAAGAGAAAGAGAAGAGAAAGAGAAGAGAAACAGAGAGAAACAGAGGGTGAGGTAGAGAGAGAGAAGTGGTCCGCCGCCTGCGGTGGTGATGGGTGGCGAAAGGGAGCGGTGGCTGTGTAGCGAAGGAAGCGAAGAGAGGGAGAGAGACTCGCGGAAGAGAGAGAAAGTTACGAAAGAGAGAGTGAAACAGCGGGAGGGATAGAGAGAGAAAGGGACGAAGAGGTGATGGCGGTGGTGGTGTTCGGCGGTTGAAGGCGGTGTCGCGGCAGAGGAGAGGGCGGAGAGGCGATGGAGATGAAGGAGGGAGAGAAGGTGGTGTTCGGTCGAAGGAGAGGAAGTGGGAGAGAGTGATTCATTTAGGGTTTTCCAACCCCAATTGTGTTTGGGGGGAGTGCTGCGTTTCACTCTGAAACGCAGCATCTTCTCTCCCCTTTTTTTTTAATATATATATTTAAATAAATAAACAATTATATATATATACAAATTCACCCCCCTTCTTTCTAAAATTTAATTTTTTTTTCCTAAAATGGGATTTATTACTATTCGCAGATACGGTGATTTAAAATATACTAAAAATTTAAAATTAAGACCCCAAAATTGAAAATCAATAAAATTTGAAATTTTCTACTTTATTATAGAAATGTTTACAAAATACCCAATGTCGAGTTTCCGGTATTACAACTCTTAACCTCCGAAAAACAAATTTCGTCCTCAAAATTTAAATTACAATTTATATGTCAAGAAGTTACGAGTATGGTTTCCATATTGACATCTTCAATTTACAAATTTTCTTTTAATACAAACTGACCCCTAGATCAACTCTCTAAATCTCATTTAATGAACCAAGTACGGAATATTATATAACTAAACATAAGATCAAAATTTCTAGATTTAACATTGATTCTCCACCTCGTGGCTGTTGACCCTCCATTCAAGTTCGTCTCTCTCTTACTTTTGATATTAGGGTTTGTGGTTTAATTTCGTTATCTCTCTCTAGGGTTAGGGTTTCAAATTCCAATTCATCAACACCAATGAAATTGATAATGGATCTTGATGTGGTAGGTCGTCACACACTATTCTTCGATGACAACACGAATGCAGCTTTATTAATTCCAGTGATGCACTCGTGGATCAGAACTCTCTCCTCATCGATTGCTATGACGTCCATTACCCCCTTCATGCACCACCCTGCTGCGCCTGAGATGTCACACTTTGTCTTCTTTTCCTTCTGGTCAGCTCGAAGAATTAGAGCTTGATTATGAAAGATATCTGGATCTACCTCCACCATCTAATGAGCAAGGTATCACCTTGTTCTCTCTGATCTTTATTGATTACAGATTTGATTTTGCAGAGCTTTTATTTGGGTTGCTTAAAATTTGAAGACCATTGCTTGTGAAGTTGACATCTTATGCCCCAAGAATCAATATGACATAGTTTTGCCTGGTTCTTGTTCCTTTGCTACTGGCCCCTAATTCTAAATTCTGTATTTTCTTTTTATTTCTTTAACAGTATGTTTTTAATTATTTGATCATTTTTTTGTTGGGCTTTGGCTCTTAAGCTATTTTCAATAGATAAAGATTTTCTGCCTAACTTTTATCTTTCCCATGATTCCTCAATACTTGCTTTAGCAGGATAATACGTGCCTTTGGGTTAAGTTGTCAGCAAAATTCCGAAATTAGGAAAAATGGAAATTAATTGTTACGAGTCAAAATTTGTAGGCCTGAGAATAAAAGCAGAAAATTTCGTTGTTCTATCATTTTCTTTTTTTCTCTTGTCCTGAATTTCATATTTTGTAAACAGGAGTTAAGTAGGAAAACCTTAGTTCACATCATCTCCATTTTTTTGTGCTACTTTTCTTATGAATCTTTCATGTCATTGAATTCCTTAAATTGCAGTTGCTCATAGTTATTTTGCTTCTTGATCCTTTGAGAGGAAATCTTCAAATAGTTGTGCCTCTCTATCTACATCATGTCATGTGAGAATCTGTGAAGTCTCTTCTATCCTAATTTGGACACTTGAGGGAAAATTTTTCTGCTGGTTCAACTAAGTTCAAATGACAGCTCTTGATTATCCTCAGATCGGTGGACTACATATGCTGTTGGAGTACTGTGCTACATTTATGTAATGAGGCAAGGTAATGCCACAAGGTCTTTTCTTGGCCAACTTGTTGGATAACTATGGTCCTTGAGTGATTAGATGCCATTTCTTAATGTAGGATCTCCAGGAGAGGGAGCTTGTACTTATCTGCTTGGTGGAATGTCTTCTATCCAACATTGGATGCAAATGTAGGTCTTCAGTACTTCTACGGAACTGAAGAAATTAAATGATATTATTTGCCCTTAGTTGAAGTCTTGGGTTGCTAGACATTGCTATCCGTCTGTACCAAAAAAAAAAAAGACATTGCTATCAGTTTCCCATGGTTGAGCCAATGGAATGAAAAATGGCCTATTTAACTGACCATTTGATATGCATTGATCTTTATTATATTATGTCGTCTCGATTGCTTTACTTTTACTTGCAGCAGAAATTTTTAGTTCTAAAAGACCTCCTTCGGACCAAATTTTAGTGAACTTCTACTCCAGTACATTGCACATCTCTACTATTATCATCCAAAAATTTATTGCGAAAGCTCCTCTTCCAAAATGGGGACATATTCTTATCATTTCTTTCTTGGACAGAAAATGACAGAAATCTCTAGTCTTCATCATCAGGTAAGTGATGAACGGTCTTCTTTATGCTGTTTGACTGCTAGCTACTTTATTTTACGATTTTCCAATATCTCTTCATGTAGACCACTTCCTTTTAATTTAGTAAATAAGATTCAATCCTACATTTTCCCTATGGCAACTTACAAAATGGCATTACATCTCTCCTGTATAGCCACTTTGTGCTTGATAATTAGCAAGGATTTTTAGCATGAGAACTAGTTAAATTTCAATCTTGTGCAATATGTGTTGCCTTTTCCTATGGAAATGATGATGATTCTACCGACCAAAAAAGTGCTGAGGCTGCGTTGGCTTCTTCTGGTTTTCATCCACCATTCCCAGAGCCTGAATTCACAAACTGGTAAGTACTTGTCGGTCATAAAGGATTCTTTAATACCGTCTTTGAACTGGATTTTTGTTTATGATCTACCTGTACTTAATCTCTGTGGCCAAATGATCATTGTCTGAGCTGCATATGTTATTCCAAGGCTTATCATGTCTAAGTTTCAGATGGTAAGAGCAGGGATGGTGTTCTTGTCACAAAAGGTTGCCGTTCACAGCACCTTTGATTCCTTCTGACGTCATGACCAAAGGCCGTCCAGATGGTATTAGGATGATAGAATTCATTACTTATAGAGGAAAAATAATCCATTTGAGGTCTCATAAGATGTATATGCTATGGGATGAATTTTCAAAAATTATTCAGGTGGCTCAAAAAAAGGAAAAGAGATCCATTAGTTTTTAATTTTTATAATTTCTTAATTTTTAAAATTTTTTAATTTACCTAATTACCTAATTTTTCTAATTTCTAGTTTACTAATTTTACTAATTTCTTAATTTCTTTATTTTTTTATTTTTATAGTTTCTTAATTTATAGGGTTTGCATTTCCTATAAATACTTATAGTATTTTATTATTTTTTGCATTCATAATTAATAATATTT
Organism: Dillenia turbinata; assembly: GCA_037126225.1. Taxonomy (NCBI): domain Eukaryota; kingdom Viridiplantae; phylum Streptophyta; class Magnoliopsida; order Dilleniales; family Dilleniaceae; genus Dillenia; species Dillenia turbinata. The sequence continues at coordinate 24,782,249 of JBAMMX010000022.1, forward strand.
TCTTTGAAAGTGATATTTCTCTTTTGAGAGTTTTAGAGTTTTCTCTTTTCAAACCCTATTGTCTTCCTTCTATCTCTCCTGCATTAGGTGGCATTAGAGCCAAGACTTTCCCTTACAATGGCTAACTAAGCCGGTGAAGGTAGTACTTTTTCTAACGTATTCAGAGAGTTACAAACCATCACATCTACAATCCAAACTTTGTCCGTTCAAATGGAGCAGTTAGAATCACGAATAGAGCAGACAAAAACGAAAGCGCAGATGTTACGATCAAATCAGGGTAATATAGGAGGTGAATGTGGTGTTAGGAGAATCGCTCAAGGACCTCACTTCATTTCCATATTACCACAACAATTTCATAGGTTTCAGACCAATGAAAATGAATTTTCGAATGAAAATATGTAGACTCTAGTGATAGTCGAGAAGACGGTAGTTCCAGAAATGCCTATTTCAAATGATGTTTTTGTTGAAACAAAAGACAAACTGGAAACGCTGGACAAAAGGGATATAAAGAAAAAGAAAACGGTGGAGTTAATATATATTATGAAAGGCAAGCTTGACTCATCCAAAGTATTGGGAAAGGTTTTAATCAGCCACGAAAAGCATACTCTTATTGAAAGATTTGAAGAAACTGATTTTAATGATGGGTTATTAAAACCACAAGATTGGATTTATACTGATGGTGAAGATGTCGCTATTTCAGAGTTCCAAGAGTATCTAGATTTTCTTAAAACTATTGGAGATTCAATATGTTTTAAATTGAATGAATTTGCAACAGCAGTTATTTTGATATTTATCATACTCAACATAAGTTTTTGGAGAAGAAAACCAAAAGAGAGCATTGAGGATATGGATGCAAATATTGAAGGTATCACTCGAGGGTGAGTTCTTTTCATGAAGGGGAGATTGATGTGGGATAAATTTTTAAAAATTATTTAGTGGCTCAAGAAAAAGGAAAGAGATCCATTAGTTTCTAATTTCTATAATTTTCTAATTTTTAAAGTTTTTTAATTTCTTTAATTTTTTAATTTTTCTAGTTTCTAGTTTCTTAATTTCTTTAGTTTCTTTATTTTTATAGTTTCCTAATTTATAGGGTTTGCATTCCCTATAAATATTTATAGTGTTTTATTATTTTGATATTCATGATTAATAATATTTTATTTGAGAGTAATATTTCTCTTTTTGAGAGTTCTAGGGTTTTTTCTTTTCAAATCCTATTGTTTTCTTTCTATCTCTCCCGTGTTAGTATATATGCCTAGAGTTTTGCTTTTAGATCTTTATGTTTATTCAAATATTTGCGAGCTTCAATTGCATATGCCCAGAACTATTTGAAAATATTCTATTTTTACTTGCTGGTTTTAGCACACTGCTGTGGAAGAAACCTTTTCGTTTTGCCTTCTGTTGCCCAGCCTCCAACAGAGAAGATACATCAAATTATAGCAAGGACTACCGTGTTTGTTGGCAAACACGATGGACAGTTGGAAATTGTTTGAGCGTGAAACACGGAGACAATCCAACATTTGGGTTCTTGATGTTGGATCATCATCTCCATGCATATTTTAGATAACTTGTTGATCATCAAGAGTTTTTGAAACCTGATTTTGGTGACAAATCTCCAGAAGAAAAGAAAAGTGCTCCTAAGAACAGTAGCGTCAGAAGTGGGGCATTATCATTGCTTGGTTCCGTGTACGGTAAGGATGATAAAGGCTCTAAAATCCAAGAGGAGTGGATCTGATAAACCCTGTTGTGCTGCCAATATGGCAGGTTCTCATGAATCAGATTGGGCATCTGCCGATGTCACTGGAAGAGGTGAGGCAGCTTCTTTGCCTGCACTTGCATCTAAAGTAAAAGCACGAAGAGTTCACTCTACAAATAAATTGAAACCTGGACCCACAAGCAAATTAAAGATGTATTGATTTTTGTGTACAAGTACATGTTATAGAGATAACGGCATGTATTGATATTTTAAAACTTTTATTGATATTTTAAAACTTATTTTGTTAAAAAATATATTATTAAAAATTTAATTACATAGTATTATTTTAAATATTAATAATATTACAAAATAATATATATATATATATATATATGATTCCAACAAACATGCTGGAATAACAAAAACAAGTTCCTTATAGATGTTTACTCGTGCTTTTTTGGATCACTATCAGTGGCCAAGAAACCATAGGCAAATACCCAAGATGACCGCTAGGAGATTTCCTGACCTATGTCAGTGGCCAGGCGACCAGTGGCATAGGTCGAGGTCTGTCAGTGGTCACTTGGCCATTGCCATAAGTTGGGATTTATGCCAACGGTCACTTGACCACTGGCATAGCCTTTTACTAATACGAGCATAATCAATGAAAACATTGATTATCGGAGAAAACCCCATACCCTCTGTCAGCAGTTTTTCGGGTGTAAAGATCTTTTTTTCTTTTTTTCTTTTTTGTAGTGAATTCAATGTAAAGTGGACTAGAAAAGAATTAGATATGTCAACCTCTAGGGACTGACTTTTCAAACAATATACCTCATTTCTATTATTTGCTCATGCGCACCCTTAGAATTGTCAACCTTTGTGTTTGAAGTCTTTTTTTCAAGGTTTATGCTATGAAGCAAATAATCTAAATAATGCATATTCAACCTAATTGAGGGCAAAGGCGCATCAAGCATAAAATTTTCCACACGCGTGTGAAAATTAAATCTCAAATTACTGTCTTATTCCAATTATCTTATATAAAAAGAAAATCACCTCCCTACTAGGTCAAATAACTGATTCCTATAAGTTATAACCTCGTAAATTGCTAGTTTCCCTTTGTAGTTATTTAAGTTCAAATATGTAATATTTAATAACCGCTTAATATGCTAACTTTGGATATTGTGACTACTCCTTAGCCTTATATTTTAATTCTTTACATGATATATCAATCAATAAGCATATCAACCCAACCTCATGATGATATTTTGGACAAGATAAATTATATATACGATTATACATGACATTTATTATATATCTAATTATGTTTGATATTTGGTTTCCTTTTAATTTTATATTTTCATAGTCGTAATAATGGATTTTCTATATAAATCCAATCTATTGAACAATAGATCATTAATTTTTACTTTTCATCTTTAACAATGTCCATAATTATTCAAACCATATTTAGCACTCTAATACTAAAAAGTCGGTATTTGAATTTTTAATTTTTGTTCTTTCGTGTAATTCCAAAAAGATTTGTATATTTTTTTGATATGAAAAGAAGATATATCAAAAAAGAAAAATGCTACACAAGTACCAAAATGTACTCTAAAATACCTGAAGAATCAAAAGGCCATCAAGGCTAAACAAAAAATGATTTAAGTCCTACTATCAACTGAAGGTAAGACTACACTAACAAAATCCATAATGATACGCGGTGGTAACTGACGCTCACCTATCCTTCTCTTCTCTTTATCCAAATATAATAAACACAAACGCTAAGGAGGCATTTGATGATCCTGTTCTGCCAAAGGGGGCACCTCGCTGGGGAAATCAGGATCCCACGAATACCCAACCAAGAGATAGGAAAGGTAACAAAAACAGAGCCATCGTCAGGCGCCATACCTCTCTAGAGAAAGGACAGCAAAAGAATAAGTGACTCAGAGTCTCTCTCCGGCTCAAACAAAGATGACAAGTCGATTAAGTCAAAAGTCTGCATCTAAGTAAGTGGTCATTCATTTGTAATCACTCCATGAAGACTAATCACATGATGAAACCAAATCGAGGAATCGCTCCTTGAAACCCCCCATTGAAGCAATAGAATACTCCCCACTAGAAGTGATAGTCCACACAATCCTATCATGGCCAGTGGAAGGAAAATCAAACTTCGAGCTATACTCTCGAATACTATCAAAGAAGGCTTGCATCAATCTTGGAATCCTCTGCCCCAGAACATACTCCAACCAGTGAGTGCTGAAAAAGACATCCTGAACAGGGCAAATATCACAAAATCCAGACCTCTCCATAGCCTATCTCCCCAGAACCTCTATCAAAGGCCCTGTAGATAGCCAAGTGTCATACCAGAAGGAAATGCAACTATCATCACTTATCCTCCAAGTTACAAGCTCCCAAACTAAATACTGAAGAGAAAGGAGTTTCCTCCAAATCCAAGAGCACTTGACCGGAATCTTAACGTATCAGAAGCTATGACCTCGCAGAAGATAAATCCTTACCCATCGACTCCATATATTGTCCTCAAGATCTGAAAGAAGTTGCCAGATATGCCTGAGCTGCGCTACCCTATTCCACTCTATTACTCTTTTCAACCCTAATCCTCCCTCCTTATTGCAACAAACAAGGAATCAGGCTACCTTGACTTTATGGCCGTCTAAGGATGCACCGGACCATGAAAATCGAGGCATGACCTGCTCAAGCTCCTTACAAACGACCTTCGGAAGGAGAAACATTGAAAACCAATAAGTCTGAATAGAAAAGAGAACAAAACTAACCAACTACAGTAGTTTAGCATAGGATAAATGTTAACTCGTCTATCATACGCCTTCATGATATCCACCTTTATCGTATATTTAGGGGAATCGCAATTCAGGTAATATCCATGAAGAAACTCATGAGCCAAAAGAATATTATCTCCAAATCTCTTACCTCTTACAAAAGTAGACTGCTCGCTACCATTGATGCTCGGCAAAACCTGACATACCCTCGTTGCAATAACCGTTGAAATGCACTTATACACTGAATTGCAGTAAGATATCAACCTAAACTCCATCAACGAGGTTGGGTTATCCTTTTTCAGAATAAGTGAAATGATAGAACCATTTACTTCCTTCAGAAGGCTCCCATGAGTAAAGAAGTCCATGACTGCCCTCGTAACATCAGGTCTGACTGTGTCCCAACTATCTCAAAAAAACTCTGCACATACCCATCTAAACCAGGAGCCTTATTCCTTTCTAATGAGAACATAGCCTCCCTCACCTCATCCACTGTCACCGGGGTCCAAGGTTTGAATGTGAGCTTTCGAAAGAGTACCTCTAATCGTGAAACCAATAAATCCATTGTCTAACTGTCCCACCCTAGGTCTGTTCAGAAACGAACCACTAAAGTAGCGAACAGCCAACTCGTCTAATCTTACTCGAATCAGAAATCCGAGTACCATCCTCTCTGACTAAAAAAGAAATAGAGTTCCAGTTCTACCTGTATCAAACCATGCCAAAGATGAAAGCAGTATTCTAATCTCCAAGCTAGAGCCATTGGATCCTAGCCTTCTGTCTGACCATACTCTCCTCCATACGAGCTAGCCTGTAATAGTGAGAAGCTGCAAACCTCTCCTCTTCGCCCATACCATCCTCCGGTCCACCCGATAACAGCTCTTACTGAATCTGAAGAAGTCTATCTGAGGCCTTCAGAACTCAGGTAGACAATTTGCTATACTCCTGACATTTCAGTTGTCTTAATCTCTGTCTCAACCCCTTCAACTTCCTGTAGAGGCGATACATCAGGGTACCATAGTATATGTCCTCCCAAGTATCTGAAACTATCTCCCAATAACGTGGATACTCCATCCAAAACTCGAAGAACTTGAAAGGCACCCACCGACGCTGATCCGCCCTCTAAACTCTAACCACAAAAGGAGAATGATCAGAATCATCTGGCGAGAGGAAAACAGTCTTAGAAAAAGGATAAGAAATCAACCAATTAGCATTAACCAATACCATATCCAACTTTTTCCTAATCGAATCTATAGTCTGCCTATTCCAACAAGTGAAAAAGGCCTCTAAGTATCTCATGTCATTCAACTCTGACTGCTACAAACACTTATCCAGGACACAATCAGCAACAGACAATCTAGTTGCATCCCCACTCCTCTCAAACTGGAATCTAACGACGCTAAAGTCTCCAAGAATACACCATGGTGTATCCATCCTCTTACCCAAACATCTCAAGAAATCCCAAAGAATCTGTTGGTCTCTCGCCATGTTGGACTCATATACTATAGTAATCTAACAATGAAAATCAGAACGGATGGACTGGACCCTACAATGAATCCACTGCATCTTACAAGCTAAGACATCAACCCTAACCTCCATCGGATCCCAATAAACCATATACGGCCAGTAAAGTTACTCTTATAAGCAACACTAAATCTCCAATAAGGTAAGAGAGACTGCTGAATACATACCTCATTAGTAGCTCACACATGAGTCTCAATAAAACTAACCAACTGCAATTGATTCTGCATCACAAAATTCCTCGCAGCCCTGATATGATCAAAAAGGACTACACCTTCCCCACTTAAACTCTTGAGTTAGGAAGGGAAAAGGGGTAACTACACCTTCCACTATAAAAATAAAAATATATATATATATATATATATCAAGTCCTAATCTCAATCCTCTTCTCTCCCATCACGTGGGTTCCTCCTTCCTCTCTCATTTTTGCCACCTTGCTTGTCCCCCCTCACTCTATCTCTCTTTTTCTTGGGACAATCCATAAAAAATCTTTGAAAACTCATAAATCTGAACTTCCAAACCTCAAAAAATCACATGGAGAACCAAAGATAGAGAGAGAACTAGGTTTTCTAGTGAAAGAAAGCTAGGGTTTTCAGGCATTATGACTTGGAGTCGGAATCAACGACACGAGTAGAGGTAATATTTCCTTCTCATCTTAGATTTATAGTTTATTTACTTATTTCTGAAATTTATGTCAAGATTTGGAAGAATGTGAAAATATAGAATTTGGGGGTTTTGGATCTAGCTTTATGAATGTTAAGATTTGGGGAAAAACGTGAGTGATAATGGCCTATTGATGCGAATAGTGTATGATTCAGGGAAATGGAACATAGATTTGTGTAACTTAAAAAATTAGGGTTGTGCTAATTTTGGGGGAAACTGAATAACCCTTGTACCACAAGTGAATGAATAATTATTTGGTATCTATTGTCTTAGGTATAAGACATTGGATTCAAGTAGGAATCACAAATTATTGTGAATCGAATTGGGAGTGTTTATCCTCCCAAGAGGTGAGTGGATGCATATTTATGAATTTAAATGAGAAAATATTTAATATTGATTTTATAAATGTTTTAAAATTGGTTTCAAAATGTTTTATGATTGTGGAGTATCTCAAAAGGGAATTTGAAATAAAAAAATACATCCATGTGTTGAATTGGAATAATGTTCCATGTTTATCGATTTATGATGAATATGACTTGAATAAATTCATGTATTAAGAATTCATTGAATAATCGTTGGGACATTTTGATAATGATTGTGATGATTGCAAAATAGTGTCGTATGTATGATTAATGGCTATACTCATTCCCTTCACAGAATGGCCTGATAAGGTAATATGGTTGGGCATTTATTTGACTAAGGAGATAGCTGTGTTCGAGAAGTGCCCATAAAATCCTCTTTTTGGACTAGCCTGGTGGCACCCTAGGGGAGGTCCAAGCTGAAACCAAGGTTGGGGTTAATGTTTATGATTGATGATAATGAAAACCTCTTGACAGTTTCACCATTAGTGAGGGTCAAGCCTTTGGTGTAAAGATTTTTGGTATGAAAACTTGTTGTCATGACTGGATGCATAAAATTTGTATATTATGATATGATAAATCTTGTTTGAGATCGGATGTTTGATGATGAACCTTGATTTTTCTACGATACGATCGACATGATTTTGAGATAAATTGTTTGACATGTGCACAATCATCCTTCATTTGCTATTATACATGTTATGCACTCATTGGATATAATTTATACTTATCCCTCCAAATTTCCATTTTTAGAGAGGAAGTTTAATGAGACTCTTGGTCGATTAGTGCTGAATCTTAGGAAGGCTACCTTCAAGGACTTCTTTTTGATGTAGATTTTGTCCCTTTCTTTGTGGTATCGATAGATGGATTTGAGGAGAGCATTTTGTAGAAAACCTATGTGAAAAACTTATTTAAACTTGTATTTTGCTTTGGTTGAACATGTTTTTATTTTAATTTCATTAAGAACCCTTATTTTTTTCTTTTTTGAATTTTACGTGGGAATCATTGATAATGACTTTGATTTTTATCACTTGAGTAGATACTTTACTTTGTTCATGGATTGGATGGAATTTGAATGGCCAAACTAGCCTATGGTTTTAATGGGAATTGTGGAAACCTTTCTGTTTTTTAGAGCAAGGGGTGAAGTTCACACGTTTCAGGGTAGCGCGGTGGTTGTCACGTGCTAAGACCTATGGGTCAAAGCATGATAATTTTATTAGTATTAAAACTTTGACACATAATTAAAGAATATTTTAAAGCATTTGTAAAGTTTCCCAAGTATTTTAAAAAGGTCCTCAAATGTTTTTAGAACTACTTTTGGGATACTCAATGTTCAATGTATTCCAAATTATTTCAAATGCCTCATATGAGTCCTAGGGAGTTAGAAATATCATTTTTAGTGGGGTAAAGTAATTTGTTCTTCACTTAACCATACGTGCTAAGTAAAGTTCTCTTTTGTGAAAGTATGCCTCCTAGAAGACGAATGAGAAACTCGAATGAAATTTCTCTGACTCCACCTCCACAACCCAAGACTACATTATCTTCACATGCACCTCCACTGACATTAACACACTTGGCTCCTTCAACTAGAATTCCTGCTCCTCCTATAGCCGCCCTCCAGAAAGTAATGGAGTGGTGGAATACCTATGGACTATAGTTCCAAACTCCACACCCAACTTCAGTTGCTCCTCCAATGCTGACTGTCGCACCAAGTACTCAAATGACACCTCCTCCTTTGGTTGTTGCATCAACCAACCGCATTACTATTATGTTGTCAAAGCTGATCAAAGAGGCAAGGTTACTCAGATATGAGATGTTCTCAGGCACTTGTGATGCCTTAGTGGCTAAGGAATAGATTGGCCGAATTCAAGAGTCACGAACTTAGTGAGAAAACCTGAAGGGTAGGACATCCACCCCACTAACTTGGGGAGAGTTTCTAAGAGTTTTTGAAGAAAAAATTACACACAGTTCTGTAAGGATCAAAAGAGAGGAATTTTTTAAGTTAGCCCAAGAAAATAGGACAATAGCGGAATATGAGACTGAATTAACTGAGCTAGCTACTTATGTTCTAGAGTTTGTGAACTCTGAGGAGTCCCTATGTACAAAGTTTGAATCAGGATTGAATTTAAGTATAAGGGAAAAAATATCAATAACCAAATAACATACATTTCAAGATGTATCAGAATTGGCATTTTGAGCTGAAAAAATGGTGATTGAAAGGGGACAAGTCAGGGAAAGTCAAGGCAAGAAGAGAAAGCCTAGGTTCACTTTGAGTCAGGGCTCTAAGAAAGGCCGGTACATGAGATCTTATAGTAGAGTTTCGGGTTCTGGGTTCGTTGGCTCTCCAAGGGGCCAACAATTCTCCAGAAATGGCACTCTTACCTCCAGTGTTATGTTCAGGAGCAAGTCTATGGGAACAATGAGAGAACCCTGTCGGAATTGCAAGAAGCATTACCCCAATCCATATCCCGAACCTTTGAAGTGTTTCCAATGTGGAAAAGTGGGGCATTTTCATAATGTTTGCTCTAAATTGGGTCTAAACGGGCGTGGAGGTCTGATGAGTTGTGATCACTGAAGTGGCCCTAGGAGTGGCCCATCAAATATCCTTACATCGTTGGCTAATTCTGCTCTATGGATGGGTACAAGAGCAACATAGTGGTTATCCCACCTCAATGTCCCTAATAGAGAAATCAAACAAGGATCAATGCATTGTCAAATGAGAAAGCTTAGAATGATCCGGACATAGTCATAGGTAAATTCTCTTAGGCTTAGATTTGATAATTAGGTTCATGATTTAGAGGTTTCAAACAAATACTATGTAGTTACATGTGTTTGATGTGATTAGGATTGAATATTGATGATATTGCTTGATAGTGAAGTTAGGAGAAACGATTTTGATGCTTTATGATAGTTTGTGGTGGTAGAGATCATTGTATAGCTTGATTGAGTATGTTGGGTCTATCAAATACTTCAATTCATGACAAATTACTACCATGGGGTCGACTTGTCGAGGTGATAAGTCGATTTGCTATTAAATTTGGCAATACACGGGTTAACTTGCATGCATTAGGTTGTGAGTGATAAGTTTACCTATTTGTTTATGGGTCAATTCCTTTATGTTACAGATACTGATTCTAAGACCATACATTCCCAAGTCGACTTGGCTCATGGCTGGGTTACCTATAGGTTAGGTCGACTTATATCTAGCCAGGTTGACTCAATTATGTTACAAACCTGTGTTATTAAGAGCATGATACTTTAGGTCGACTTATGGATACCCTTGGTCGACTTCTGATCATGCAGAGTATGATTTCTAAGAGTCACTTTGTTTGGGTCGACCTATAATCTCTCAAATAGGCTTCTTGAGTTAACTTGTTCTTTACTCAAGTCGACTTGTCCTCTCCTTTTACCATTACAGGTCGACTCATCCAAGGATGCAAATCGAATTGTATATTCAAAGAATTTCAACATATTTGTTGTCACGCCCCGATCCTCGGATCGACCACGCAACAGCTGTCGCGTAGTTTCGGTACACGGGTAGAACCTCCCCATATACCGGGATTCCGCAAGGTTACAAATCAGCATAACAATACTTCTAGTACACAAATCATCAAAAACAAGAAAAATCACATAACAATACCCATGCAAGGACCCATTCGGTCCATCCCTGTACACACGATCACACATCAGCACACAATCGGGGAGAGGGAACCTGTACATGTACGAGCACATATCAGCACACAATCGGAGAGAGGGAACCTGTACATGCAAGCATGCAATATGACTATCCTAGCCATTTCAAAGGTCACAGTATAAATAAAACACTTAACAAACAAGAAGTCCCAAAGCATAGTCGTAGGATTTTACTAACACTTGCCTGAAGAAATCAAGCTAACGTCAGTAAGATCCAAACGATATGAGATGTACAGAACTTCATAAAAATCGAAAAAAAATAACAAATCTCAATATTACAAACCAAATGTCCCACTCAAACAATGAGCTTTTACCAAAAATGGGAATTAAAGAAAATAAACAAGTATCAAACAAGTCCAGGACAAACTATGTACGGATTCCATCAATACTTGTTCCTATACAGGAAACAAATATCGATTAAATCCGTACCAAAAGAATTATACAAATCTTCCTTTCTATGGATTTCAGTTCAAACCAAAATATCTATACATCACTATATATATACCTACACAAGTCAACTAGTAGACCTTTCCAAGCTCCAATCTCTGTCGCAGGCCTAAACTTCCTCTGAAAAATGTTAAAGAGAGGGGTGAGTATTGGGAAATACTCAGTGAGTGGGGGGTTGATATCATGTAATTAATACGTGTGGTGAACATGGAGTGTCAAAATCAGTAAAATAAATACATTTCTCAATTTTACATTAAATTTTTCAAACAACGTGTTATGTTTCAAGCATACATATCAAACCATTCATATGCATCCAGATCACTTTTAGAAATCAATAGAGCTGGCCAGAAAATCGTTCCCAGTAAGGGCCAACCACGACCAATGACAGGCGTATCGGGGGTTTTTCAAATGCATGTGAAGTTCAAATTTAGCTCTGTACCCCGACGTTGGCTATGGGTCTCCCCCAGTGCTAGACCGCCTATTCTGACAGCTCTCCCCTTTCGGTTCAATTGAGCTAGTCCGTAATCTGGACCACGGGCCTCCCCTAGTGCTAGACCGTCTATTTTGATGGCCCTCCCCTTTCGGTTCAACTGGGCTAGTCCGTGATCTATAAAATATGACGTTTCGGGATACCTCCTATAGAAGCGTATCGAGATACAATGAGTGCCTCAACAAACGCCCTTCGTAGCTACGGTTGTCCCCTAGGGACTACTATATCATATCCGTCAATTCCCATGGACTCTCAATTCAAGTACCAAATCAATATTAATCAAATGTGCCAAGATGCATAGACATAACAGAAATCATGTTTCAGAATTTTGAAACATGGCACGATATCATTTTTAACAATTCACATGGATGCATATTATCAACTCATTTTCAGACACTCCACTTATCACAAAACATTTATCAAAGCCTTTAGCAATATCATTTTTCACACGGATAAATGATGTCGTTTCTCAAAATGGTAAAACATGGTTTGATATTAATAACACGATATCATAAATCTCACTTACATCTAGGGAGGGTACCTACTCCCTATTTCTATAATTAATCCAAAATGACTCCTTTTGAGTCTCCAAATGTCAACCTAGACCAATCAACACAATTAATCATCAATTGAGGCTCCATTAAAGGGTCTTCAAATTTTCTCCCTATTTAAATTAACCTTAATTTACACAATCACATTTCTCAACTCTTATTTCATCAATCTAGGATTATTTCCCCTATCAATGATTTTAATTTCTAATATTCCTCAATTTTATCAATTTTCTCCCGAATTTATATGACCCTTAATTTAATTCATGCCAATTTCAATTCAAACCCCAAGGAAAGCTATACAAATTAATCAAACAAAGCTCTACTACTATCTAAGACATTCTATCATGCTACGTAATCTAATTTATATCAAATTCTAGATTTAACCTAAATAACTTCTTACAAAATTTCAAGAAAAGATACATTTCCTTCGAATCTAGTATATTTTCAGAATATATCTATACGTATTCTCAACCTAAATTCAACAAAATAGTTTGAATATCAAAGGGATTAAAAATCCCTTACCTAGGGTTCTTCGCAGCTCGTAACCCTAACTTTTGTGCGCCATTCAAGTCATCCCGGGACCTATAATACTTCCAAACCGAAGCAAAGTTTAACAATTAGTCCTAATTACCAAGAAAAATCGAAACCCTAGACTATATTCAGAATCAGCCCTTACCTACGCAGTGTCGAGAGTGTAGGCTCAGCCTAGGGTTTCAAATGCCTCTTGCTACTGCCAACTTGGGGCTTCTACAAGGATTGCAGAAGAGCTCTCGATAGAGGGAGAGCAAAGTGCGCGAGTGTGCGAGCAAGGAAAAGAGACAGCGCTACTGTCGCGCACTGGAAAGAGGAAGAGAAGCTTTGTTCGCGCGCGCGGAAGAGAGAGAAAGCAGAGAGCAAAAGAGAGAGAGACCGTGCGGTGGTCGGACAATAATGGAGAGGGAGGCGGAGAGGCTGAGAATGAAAGAGAGAGTCACGGGAGAGAGAGCGAGAGACAGAGAGTGTTCGAGAGAGAGATAGAGAGAGATTGTAGATTGTAGTGGTGGCCGCGTACGGTGGTCGAGGAGCCACCATGAGCGGCAGAGAGAGCGACGGAAGAGAGGGAGACGAAGAGAGATCGCGAGAGGGAAAGAGCAGAGAGTAAAAGAGAGACTAATTAGGGCTGAAAGCCCTAATCGATTTGGGAAAGGGGGGAACGCGGCGTTTCGAGTTGAAACGTTGCGTCTCCCTACCTTCTCTCCTTCGTTCACTTTTTTTTTATTAATTATAAATACAAATATATATATATTTTTATACTCATCACATTGAAAGTTCCAAATTTACCAAAAAATAAAATGTACTACGAATTTGTAACACGACATTTCAATTATACCAAAAATTTAAAATTAAAACCCCAAAATCGAAAATCAAAAATAAAAAAAAATAATTTCCTTTTATAATTATCAAAATCTTTCACGGTACATTTTTAACACCGAATTTTCGGTATTACAACATTTAACCCCCTAAAAACAAATTTCATCCTCGAAATTTAAATAATTATTATACATCAATTCTATGCCCATACTTTTCCACCACTATTCTTTCTCAGGTTACATTGTTGTCAAATCTTCAATGCCTTATTGAAAACAAGACCTTCAATAAGTAAATTCAAAGCATAAATAAATTATCATACTGTATAGTATTTCCCAACTAATATTGACTTCCGAAAGGCTAGCTCCAACGATAAATGTATCACCAATAGCCACTAAAACTTTAGAAGGCTTATATGTCTCACTTTAATCACCTTTTGTTGTTTTGAACTATTATACAAAATCTCACACAAGTACACCATAGCACTATCATGGGCACACTATTTATGAACTTCCCTACAAAGAGATGCAGAACTTGAGTTATTATTATGTTGGGTCAATACATTGTTAACTTCCCCTAAACTCACCACTTATGGGCCAATTACTTCCTGTTCATATGATAAATTAAACAATGATAGTTCAGGGCTTAAGAAGCCAAAAGGGGAGGAGATTAAGTCAACAAATTTATGTCCAAACCACACAAAGGTTAACTAACAGCTCTCCTTAATGATGCTCGGTATGGAACCAGGCTGTAAAATACGAATATTTCTTATTGCCTTATTTTCCCAAAAAGGAAGACACAAGGATGATTGGGTTTTGCAGCATTTTTGATAGATATGAGTAAAACATATGATAAATTTGAATGGACTTTCTTGGAATCTATTTGGTTGGGCCATCAGTGGATCTAGTTAGGAGAGGGAGCACATGGTGAAAAGTTTATGGGAATCCATCTCAGTTTGGAATGACTCACTGTTGCTTGACACCTCAATCCCTTGATAATGGGGTGACCTAGATTTCAAACCTCACCTTAGAGGATCACTCGATCAAATTTTCCCTCTACAAGTATTTTAATAAGAGGGATGGTAATCTCAACTTGATACTTCAATCAGCTCATGGCAGATTGCAGATTTATTACTCTGGTTTAGTGAGGAAGAGTGGCAATTATACAATGAAGGGTGCCTACAAGCTTATCTATACAAGTGTTAGCCCTACTTGAAATGACTTGGTGCAGAAAGTGTAGCGCAAATCTTGGTGTGTTAAGGTTGTTCCAAAAATCAAAACTTGGTTTGGTGAGCCTGTAGATTATGGGCCCACCACGCTTCCGCTGCACATTTGCTAGCTCAGGCTACACATTCGGTGTCTGAACTCAAGGAGTGGGGTTCTTCCATCCTTTCCTTGTGGATGCACTTCTTAGTGATTCTGCATTATGATATCTCTTTTTTTTTTTTCAAAAAGTATTAAGATCTTATCTCATCCTATTACTGCTAATGTGAGTTAGGTAAACCAAATACGAGTATTATTTTCTCCTCTTACCTCTACTTCATAAGCCTTGAACATGGTGTTGTTGTACAACCGTTCTCCCAATGGAGTGACAACTAATAATTCCTCTTCGAGTGGGGTTAAGGGTCTATTTGAATGCTTGGCAAACTCAGTGCTCACAAAAGAATTATTAGACCTAGTATCAATTAAAACACGAACATCAACCCTAAAAATTTTCGTCATACTTATACATACGAAAAATAAGGATCAATTCCAAAATTAACCGAATATAATCAGAATTTAAAATCCTCAATGTCATCAATTCATCATCAAAAATAAAAATCACCTCAATTCACCTTATTAACATGCAAAGTCTCTAATATACCTCAAAATTCAAGATTAAGCAATCAAAATCTCATAATATTCTAAAACATCAAGTTCGGGTTCTAATAAATTTACCTGTGAAGACTATGTCAGGGTTGTTCTGGGCATCCTCATTAATTATTACGTAGATTCTGGTCTGTACCCTAGCTTGTGGACGCTGAGTTGGGGCAGTTACAGTGTTGCTCCCTGTCCTTGTCCGTGGTGTGGTAGCTGAAGGTGGAACAGGAGTGTTTGCTTGAAGATGATTGGATAGTTATTACCCCCTTAGGAGAGCAAGTGGTTAGAAATACTATGTACAGGAGTTGTGAAGTAAAGGTGGGTGTTGTGGTTCTTGAGATGAAATTGATTCCGCTAGATATGGTGGACTTTGATGTTATCCTGGGTATGGATTGGCTACATCTCCACCAGGCATCCGTGAATTGCTTTACCAAAGAGGTGGAATTCTGTAAACCAGGGTGTCCTCCGCTTGTATTTTTTGGTAAACGATGGGTTATGCCAAGTTGTGTGATCTCGACAATAGAAGCACGAAGATTGGTACATAAGGGGTGTGAGCCTACTTGACCCGTTTCATTGACACCATGATGGAAAGTCAGAACTTGAATGATGTTTCAGTGATGAAGGAATTTCTGGATGTTTTTTTTCGAAAGAATTGTTCAGTTTTCCTCTGGTCTAGGAATTTGATTTCACTATTGATTTAGTTCTCGACACCACTTTAATCTCAATCCCTGGTTATAATGTGACACCTGTAGAGTTGTAGGAACTAAAGGTGTAACCTCTAAGAATTATTGGAGAAAAGGTTTATTTGGCCAAGTACCTTACCATGGTGTGCTCCAGTTTTGTTTATGAAGAAAAAGAATAGAAACCTTTGATTGTGCATTGACTACTATAACTTAAAAAAGTCACAATCAAGAACAAGTACCCTCTTCCAAAAATCGTTGATCTCTTCAATCAACTCGAAGGGGCTAGTGTATTTTCAAAGATAGATTTGAGATCGGATTACCACCAATTGAGGATCACAACTGATGATATCCACAAGACTATGTTTACAATACGGTATAGGCACTACGAGTTTCTAATGATAGCCTTTGGTTTTACGAATGCTCTTGTAACTTTCGTGGACCTAATGATCTGAGTGCTTCATTCCTTCCTTGACAAGTTTGCCATAGGCATCATTGATGACATCTTAGTATACTCCAAGAATGATGAGGAGCACTTAAAACATTTCCAAATTGTGTTACAAAATCTCTGGGAGAAGCAGTCATATGCTAAGTTCTTTAAGCATGAGTTAGTTAAAAGAGATTGGCTTCTTAGGACATTGGGAGCAACCCAAGAATGTCACTGAGATGAAAAGTTTCCTAGGATTAGCGTGGTATTATCGGAGATTTGTAGAGGGATTCTCCAAGATTGAAGCTCTCTTATCCCATCTAACTTGGAAGGGGGTCAAGTCTGAGTGGAGTAATAATTGTCAAGAGAGTATCCAAGAACTCAAAAAAAGATTCACAGCTGCACCTATGCTTGCCTTCCCCACTAGTGGTAGTGGAGTAACAAATGTGAAGAGAGTTTTCAAGAAATCAAGAAAAGACACACAAATGCTCCTATGCTTGCCTTCCCCACTAGTGGTGGTGACTATGTGGTCTATAGTGATGTTAGTAAGCAAGGGTTAGGTTATGTTTTAATACAATGGGATCGGGCAATTGCGTATGCATCTCGTCAACTGAAGAAACATGAGCTGAATTACCCCACGCATGACTTAGAGTTAGCCATGATTGTTTTCACTTTGAAGATTTGGTGGCATTACTTGTAGGGGGTGACATGCCGAGTCTTCACCGATCATAAAAGCCTCAAATATCTACTCACTTAAAAAGAACTTAACTTGAGGTAACGAAGGTGGTTAGATTAAATCAAGGATTATGATCTAGTGATAGATTACCACCTCATGAAAGCAAACATAGTTATAGACACATTAAGCCCCAAGTCTTCCTTCTCTAACCTAACGTCTCTTAGGAGTTTTATTCAG
The DNA here is from genome assembly GCA_037126225.1 of Dillenia turbinata. Classification (NCBI taxonomy): domain Eukaryota; kingdom Viridiplantae; phylum Streptophyta; class Magnoliopsida; order Dilleniales; family Dilleniaceae; genus Dillenia; species Dillenia turbinata. Next base: position 24,799,675 of record JBAMMX010000022.1, read on the forward strand.
TCTTGTTTGGTTGAACTCCGAGCTTTTAGTGTTGAGTTAGCCCATGATGACCAAGGTACACTTTTAGCCAAGTTTGAAGTGTGACCTACCTTGGTGGATTGTATCCAAATATGTCAAGCTACCGATAAAGAATTAAAAGTGATAATAGAGACAAATTGACAAGGGTAAAGGTGGTGAATTCAGAATCTAGGATAATGGGATGGTTATGTATGGGAAATGGATTTGTGTTCCCAATAATGATGATCTTTGAAGAGATATCCTCAAAGAGGCACACTCTTCGACTTATACGATGCATTCCAAGAGTACGAAGATGTACTGTATCATCAAAGAAACTTATTGGTGGTCAAGATTAAAACGAGAGATAGCTGAGTTCATGGCCAAGTGCCTTATCTACCAACAAGTTAAGACTGGGCATTGGAAGCTAGCTGGTACCCTTCAACCATTACCGATTCCTAAGTAAAAATAAGAGAACATCACCATGGATTTTGTGGTGAGATTTGTAGTGGGATTGTCACATATTCCAAGCCGTCATGATGCTATTTCAGTGATAGTGGACTGGCTCATGAAATCAGCCCATTTCCTTCTGATTCAGAACACCTACTCATTGAAGAGATTGGCCAAACTATATATTGATAAGATCGTGAGGCTTCACGGAATTTCGGTATCTATTGTCTCGAACTGTGATCCTAGATTTACATCCCGATTTTAGCCAAAACTAAAAGAGTCCTTAGGGACTAAGCTCAGCTTTCTATCCTCAGATTGATGGGCAATCCGAGCATACAATTCAGACCTTAGAGGACATACAGAGAGCATGTGTCATGAATTTCTAGGAAAGTTGGGATAGACACCTCCTGTTGATAGAATTTGCCTATAATAATAGTTATTAGGTGAGCATTGGGATGCTACCCAATGAGGTGTTATATAGAAGGAAGTACCGAACACCTTGGTGTTGGGATGACGTTGGAGAGCAAATATCAAAAAGATAGAGTTAATAGAAGCAACTAAGGAAAAGGTGAAGGTGATTCGGGAAAAGATGAAGGTAGCTCAAGATCGGTAAAAGAATTATGCTGATAAGAGAAGCAAGCCTTTGGAATTTGAAATAGGGGATATGGTATTTTTCAAAATTTCACCTTCGAAGGGTGTGATTCGGTTCTGAAAACGAGGTAAATTAAATTCTTGGTACATTGGCCCTTTCAAAATCCTTGAGAGGATAGGAAAGGTGGCTTATCGATTAGAGTTACCTCTAGATTTAAGGAAAATCTATGATGTATTCCATATCTCAATGTTGAAGATGTATTTACTAAATCATTCACTTGTTTTGGAGACTCCACCAATTGAACTAAGGAAAGATTTGAATTTTGAAGTTCAACCCATAGCCATTCTTCATTAACAAGTCAAGGGGTGGCGAAACAAGCAAATTCCTATTGTTAAAGTCAAATAGAAGAGCGATCGGATCGAAAAAGGGGCTTGGGAGCCTGAGGATGCATGTGAAAGTAGTATCCCCATTTATTAGAGTGTGATTTTATGTTCAAATTTCTAGAATGAAATTTTATTTTTAGGGGTTTAAGTATTGTAACACCGAAAATTCAATGTTTAAATTTTTATTTTTTTTTTCTTTTGTGTAATTTTGGAAAGATTTGTAATTGGATTTTAATTTATTATTCCATATAATTATCAAAGTGTTTGAATTATTTGGTGATGTAAAAATTTTTGGGAAATAGGAGTTCTTGGGTTCAAATCCCCTTGAATGCAGGTAACAGAGAGATTTAAGGCTTAATAAGTAGCCTTGTGTAGTGTTGGGTTGGCTTGTGTTTGTGTGATTGTGAGGGACAAGTAGCCTAGTCTAGTGTTTAGTTGGCATGTGTTTTTTTGACTTGTGAGGGACAAGTAGCCTTGTATATTGGCGGGGTTGGCTTGTATTGATGGAAATAAAGGGATAAGTCGCCTTGTGTAAGGTTGGGTTGTCTTGTGCCTTTGGTGAGATGACTTGGTTGGTGTGCAGAATAGGAATTCTAACTCTTGGCAATGTCAGGCCGCCTTATACAAGCTGATGAGCGCGACCTGGGTAGTCTACGAGGTGGGTTTATGAGCCAATGTGTAACATCGACACTGCGGTGTCCGTACTAGTATTCCTGTTCATGAAATTAAATAAAATATTCCTCGGTTTATATATATATAGAGAGAAATTTTTAATTTTTTTTTTATTTTTGATTTTGAGGTTTCTAAATTTAATTTTTGGTATATTCTAAATGTCGTTTCTGCGATTTGTAGGGTAAGTGAGTATAAAAATATATATACATATATATATACATAATTATTCATTTATATAATTATAAATTAAAAAAAAAAAAGGGAAAAATCGAATTAGGGCTAAAAGCCCTAATTCTTCTCCTTTTTTCTACATTTTCCTCCCGCGCAACTCTTCATCTTCTCCTCCCGATTGCCCTTTCCCGTGGCCGTCTCTCCTCCTCCGCCATTATCGGCCGCCACCCACAGCCACCACACACCGCCTTCTTCTCCCTCTTCTCCTTCTCTCTCTCTATCGATCACAGTATCACTCTCTTCTCGATTCCCTCTCTCTCTCTCGGCTTCTCTTTCAATCTCTCCCTCACCCGACTCACCACCGCCGCCGCCTTCTTCCTCCGCCGCCGCAACCACCGCTCATTCCCTCTACCATCTTCGTCTCTCTATTGATCTCTCTCTCTCTATCCCTCGCGGGTTTTCTCTATTTCTCTCTCCGACTCTTCCTCTCTCGCGGCGATTTCCTTTGCTCCGCCACTGATCGCCACTGTCACTACAACCCACAGCCACCACCGACCACCGCTCGCCCCTTCTATGTCCCTTTCTGCCTTCTTTCTCTCTCTATTTCTCACTGTATAGCTCTCTGCAATCTCTCACTCTCATTCCCCGTTCTCTATTTCGCTCTCTCTCTACTCTCTTTCAACCACGATTTCTCACTCTTCCCTCTCTATCACTCTGCTTCTCCCTCTTCCCACACGCGCGAATAACCTTTCCTCTTCCTGTGTGCGCGACTGCAAACTTTTCCCCTCTCCTTCGCTCACTCTCTTGCGCTCGTAGACTTGCTACAACCTCTGTTGCAGCGTAGCGGTAGTCATTCGAAACCCTAGGCTATGACAACACTTCATCCTCTGCGCAGGTAACTGTTTTCTAATCCTAGCTTAGGGTTTTGATTATTCTGAGTAATTAGACCTAATTAGTAAATCTTGTTGCGATTAGAAAGCACTACAAATTTTGGAGTGAATTGAGGAGACATTCGGACAAAAGCTGTGAACCGAGAAAACCCTAGGTGAGGTAAATATTAATTCTTTCGATACATTGGATGAAGTTAGGGTAAATTTAGAGTAAGAAGTATTGTATATATATTATGATGTATATTAGATTAGAATTGAATGCGTTATCCGACATTCTATGTAATTATTTAGGTTAAATATAGGATTTTATATGAATCGAGTTGTTTTAGATGATAGAATCATGTTGAGTTGATTTGAATGGTTTCTCTTAGAGTTTAATTTGAAGTATGCATGAAAATAGTCAGAAATTGGGATTTAAGTTTAAGGATTGATTCAGTATTTTTCATTTTAAGTTATCATGCATATAGGAAATCAAAATACAATTTTCGTATTATGGAAATAGACTTCAATACCTTGAAAATGACATATAATTTGAAGCAATCGGATGAGAATTGAAAAGTGTATGATTTTTCAAAGATTTTTCTATTTTGTAGGAGATTTATTCAGTACAGACTTATTTTCGACTTTAAACGGTTTTAGGGTTGAATCAGGCTTGATTTCTATTTTGTTATTTAATTATAAATGAAATGCAATTGATGAATTAGTGTATATTCAAAAATTGAAGAATTAAGGTTTGTACAAACTTAGGGAAAATGACAAACCCTGAAATTAGTTGGAAATCTGATGACAATTGTGATGATTTGATTAGGTTGATATTTTTGGAGACTCGAGGAGTCGAATTGGATTGATTGTGAAAATAGGGAGTGACCACCCTCCCTAGAATGTGAGTGGGATCCTAATCTCTTGCATGAAATAGTGAAACTTGATTTTATCGTGTTTTTAATAAAACATGCTTTTGATATGCATTGTCTTGACGTATGGAATTGAAATTCAAATCTGTTTTATGATTATTGGAGTGTCGTACTTATGTTTTCTACGATTATGCATCCATGTGTTGAAATGAAATGAAATTGTGCCATGATTTGAGAAATGAAATGTTTTCTATTCTACTATTGCATTGGTTTGTTGAATTTAAATGATTTCGATGAAATGTATTGGCACACGGATTTGAATTGTTTTGAGGATAAGATGAAATGATTTGGCTATGTGGGTTGAATGCCTACTAGCTTGAGATGATATGATGATATGGCATTATTGAATTGATTCCGTAGCTACGAAGGGACTTTGTAGAGGCATGGGTTGCTCGGATACGCTTCTGCAGGAGGTATCCGCAAATGTCCAGTTTATATTTATTCATAGGCGCGGCCGGTTGAATCCACATTGGGGGAGGACATGTGTCTATCACCGTCTAGCACCGCACGTGGCCCTATGTCGAGTCTGGGTAAGCAAGGGCTAAGCCCACGGCCAACGTCGGGGTAGAGAGCTACTTTTGAAACACTTTGCATAATAAAACCCTCGATGCGCTTGTCCTTGGTCATAGTTGACCTTTGCCAGGATCCTTTCGGCTTGCTCTATGACCTACTTGATTTTAAATGAATGCATATATGTATGATATTGTGTGAATGATTAAATGAGTTCATTTTATCGAACATATCATGATTTACTGTAAAATTTGAATTATTGGTTACGAATGATATTATTTTACACTCCAATATTCACCTACACTATTAGTACTTGAGATTAATCCCCTCACTCACTGGGTATCTGCCTTGATACTTACCCCTCTTCTTTCCTCCCTCAGACAGATTGTTGTGCTGGAACGACACTTCAGAGTTTAGAGATTTTGACGGATTTGATTATTCGGGACGGTGAGGTTTAAGTTTAAGCTGAGATTTAAATTTCGCACTTTATTTCGACCCTGCGTGGTCTGAATATTGAGGTTCGTAGTTGACCGTGTACTTAATTTGGGATAACTATATAATTTAAGTACATTATCTGTGAAATTCTCATTTTTCATTTGCATTGAGGCAATTGTAGTATTTGAATGTTAACTTGGGAAAATTTGTTATAAATTGTATAAAACTTAGGCCCGCTCAGTGTGGCGGCTGCTTATGTTCTAGTTGGACATGACAGTAGAGGTCTGTGGCTAGGATTGCTGGTAATTTACTTAGCCTGGCGTTGTTCTGGATGTTTGCTATGATTGGTGGGTTGTTGTGAGGCCGGGATGGCCATTTTATTTTATTTACTGGACGATTTTAAATTATACAGGTTTAAATAGGCTTATTTGTATATGGGAGACCTCCGATTTATGGAGAGATTCTATCCGATTTTTTAAAAAAATACAGTCAGCATTCAGGGCAATGGGCGGTTGTTCACGACTCCGGTTCGGGACATGACGGTTCGATTTAATATTTAAAATGTTAACTTGGGAATTTGTTATACATTTGTATAAATTTAGGTCCGCTTGGTGTGGTGGCTGCTCATTGCTCTAATTGAGCATTACAGTAGAGATCTGTGGTTAGGACTGTTGATGTTTATATTATTCTTGCGTTGTTCTGGGTGTCCGCTGTGGATTGGTTGACAGGATTTAAATGTGGTGAATTGTTGTGAGGCCGGGATGGCCATTTATTTATTTGATAGGGTGGATGTCTATTATACAGATTTATTTGTACATGGGAGACCTCCGATTTATGGGGAGGTTCTGTTCGATTTTCTGTAAAAATGTAGTCGGCACCCAGGACAACGGGCGGCTTCTCACGACCCCGGTTTGGGGCGTGACACAATGCATTGATAAGTCGGCTTGCCCAATGTTTGGGTCAACTCAAGGTTTGGAAATCCTAAAATTTTGGGTTACCTTTCCCACAAACAAGTTGACTTTTCCATGTTAAAAATTGAATCTATAGATCATATAGAATTAGCTATGAAGCGGTACCTCTGACTATATAGAATTGGGCATTGAGCCCTACTTTCATCAGTGTATGGAATTGGGCATGAAGCCCCCCTAATGGTGCATAGAATTGCCTCTCTCTTGTGTAAAAATTGAGTTCCCTCTGAGGATTGTCTATACTCTGTATTTATAGCCTTTCAAGGTATATATAAAACTTTGGTTTCTTTTTTGTCTAAGCTCTTTCGAAACGTGTTTATGGTCAAAGACTTCTATAAATTTTACATATCCTTGAGATAAAGAAATTTTAGGATTTTAGTAAAATTTCCTTCTTGAGAATCTAGGAGATTTAAAATCCCACATGAATAAGGAAAGTTTCTGGTATCATGGAGATTTTCTTCCACAAATGATTTTGAAAATCTGTTAAGTATGGTATCATCACTAACGAAGAATCCCTTTTTCTTCTCTATAAAATCAATGACACACTTCTTTTGTCAAAAGCCCATTGCAAACCCATACTATCGTCAATGAAGGGAGGAAAGGACTCGAGAAACCTTATTATTGTCTTTTTGAAAATGGGGATTAATCATATTCTGAGGCAAGTTTCAAACCGTAAAGCACTAATCTATTTCTATTTATTTTTAAAATGCTAAAACCACTCCCATTCTAATTTATACTAGACAAAACCTCTAATTTGTACTATACAAACCCAAATAATACATTATTTTGTCTTGCACATTTTCTCGTATTCATACACCATTTAACTATCATATACAAAAAATAATTTATATGATAGACACAATAACATATCCTTTTTGATCATTTTTAATAGATAAGTTATTGTTAAAAAACAAGGTCTGGGTCAACCCATGAGGGCAGACCCATACCCCTAATCCAACTTCCATTTTGAACTTGAAAATTAAATGAGAAAAAGGGTCGGGTGGTTTCCACCCCCTCAACGCACCCTCGCACTAATATTCAAAATGACAACTTCTTCTTTTTGAAAAACGAAGTGACATGAGTAAAACAAGAAAAGAGAAGCCATTCCTCTTTTTATGTGGAAGAGAGAAAGTGAAATAAAGAAAAAGGAATTTTTTTCTCATTTTTTAAAATATCAAGAAAGGTCTAGGAGTGATTAATCATTCTCCACCCTCGCATTTAAATTGTGAAACATAGAAGGTAATCCGATTTACATGATATTTTTTCGACCTAAAATACCCAACGAGGTAAGTGATTCTAACTAAATTTAAATCTGGGAATTTCTGCGTGTGAATTATGTTTATTCGTTTGTTTGAAAACCATCATTGATATCAAAGTCTGCATGGTTTGTTTCATACCTTATTTAGGTATTTAAAAAAAAATGTCATAAACATATTGAAGATTCATTAATGGTTTCTTGTAATAAACTTCAAGGAATACTCTCAATTTAACATAGTAGTATGCTTCTGACAAGCGAAAGTGATCTGCAAAATTTCAGACACATTCGATGGGTACATTAAGAGATATTATAAATCCTAGCCAAAACTTAATGCACTCGTAACTTTTAAAATACTATATTTCGTGATATGAAATTTATATGTTTAGATTCCTCTCAAAAAATATTTTCCAATCATATGGAGAATGCGAGAAATAGTTAAGAATTGAGAGAGATGATATTTCGAAAATGGTTTCGAAATGCTTTCGAAATGCAAAAAATTACTGACATTTTAAAGAAGATGAACAGTTGATGTGCATCACCCACTCTCCGCTTGGGCACGTAAAGCCAGAACTCCATGATAGGAACCTCTAATCCAAGAATCGAGATTACCATTAAAATCAAAACTATTGAAAGTGGGGGGCAACCAAAATCTGATGACCCTAAGCCATCGAAAAGGTGACGTGTGGGACTCACGTGCCACTGACGGTGCATGAGAAAGTCATTTTATATTTTATTTTTTGCACAGCCGCCCATGGCAATTAATGGGGACGCGTGTATGACCCATTTTTGATGAAATTTTCACCGCAATAAATTATTTATTTATTTAGATATTTCTGTAATTTTAAATTTATTTTAGAGTTAAAAATTTTTTTTTTTTGATTTTTAAATCAATAATTTCCTTCTTGAGAATCTAAGAGATTTAAAATCCCACATAAATAAGGAAAGTTTCCGGTATAATGGAGATTTCCTTCCACATATGATTTTTGAAACCTGTTAATTATGGTATCATCACTAACGAAGGATCCCTTTTTCTTCTCTATAAAATCAATGACAGTTCTTTTGTCAAAAGCCCGTTGCAAACCCACACTATCGTCAATGAAGGGAGGAAAGGAGTCGACAAACCCTATTACTGTCGTTTCGAAAATGGGGATTAATTATATTCCGAGGCAAGTTTGAAACTGTAAAACACTAATCTATTTCTATTTATTTTTAAAATGCTAAAACCACTCTCATTCTAATTTATACTAGACAAAACCTCTAATTTGTACTATACAAACCCTAATAATACATTATTTTGTCTTGCACATTTTCTCACATTCATACACCATTTAACTATCATATACAAAAATTAATTGGAGAAAAAGAAAAGAAAAAGGAACTCCACTAATATATCTTAACTTATATGATAAACACAATAACACATCCTTTTTAATCATTTTTAATAGATAAGTTACTGTTGGAAAACAAGGTCTGGGTCAACCCATGAGGGCAGACCCATAACCCATAATCCAACTTCCATTTTGAACTTGAAAATTAAAAGAGAAAAAGGGTGGGGTGGTTATTGGAAACCAACCCCTCGACTCCCCCTCTCTCTAATATTCAAAATGACAAACTCTTCTTTTTGAAAAACGAAGTGACGTGAGTAAAACAAGAAAGGAGAAGCCATTCTTCTTTTTATGTGGAAGAGAGAGAGTGAAACAAAGAAAAAGAATTTTTTTCTCATTTTCAAAAATATCAAGAACGGTCTAGGAAAGATTGATCATTCTCCACCCTGGCATTTAAATTGTGAAACAAAGAAGGTGATCCGATTTACATAACATCTTTTTGATCTAAAATACCCAATTGTCATAAGAGGTAACTTTTGAACTGTTTTGATATAACTATGTGGGTTGGATTCCTACTAGTTACAAGATGATATGATGATATGATATGACTTGATGGATTCCGTAGCTACAAAGGGCGTTTGTAGAGGTACGGGTTGCCCAGATACACTTCTGCAGGAGATATCTGCAAATGTCAGTTTATATGGCTATAGGCGTGGCCGGTTGAACCCATACGAGGAGAGAACGTGTGTTACGTCACCATCAAGCACCGGGCGGTGTCCTATACACGATGATGAGATATGGCTACAGGCGCGGCCGGTTGAGCCCACGTAGGGGGGGAGGACGTTTGTTACGCCACCATCTAGCACCGGACGGGGTCCTATACAAAATGATGAGCTAGCCCCAGCGAACTCATGGCCAACATCGGGGTAGAGAGCAACTTTTGAACAACCTTGCATAATAAAACCCCCAATGCGTCTGTCCTTGATCATGGTTGACCTTTGCCAGGATCATTTTCGGCTTGCTCTATGATATACTAAATTTTTAAATAGATGCATATATGTATGATATCGTGTCATTGATTTAATGACTTCATTTTACTAAACATACCATGTTTTATTGCAAATCGTGAATTATTGTTTACAGATAATGTTGTTTGACACTCCAATGGTTCACCTATACTATTTGTGTTTGATATTAATCCCCTCACTCACTGGGTATCTTCCTTGATACTCACTCCTCTTCTTTCCTCCCTCAGACAGAATTATTGTGTTAGAGCGACACTTCAGACTTTAGAGGTTTTGGTGGATCTGGTATTCACGATAGTGAGGTCTAAGATTAAGTTGAAATATGAATTCCGCAGTTTATTTCGACCCTGCGAGATCTTGATATTAAGGTCCGTAGTTGACTGTATACATATTATGGGATGACTGTATAATTTATGGACATTTATTTGCGAAACTCTCACATTTCACTTGCATTGAGACATTTGTAAGCATTAAAAATGTAACTTGAGAATTTGTTGTACAATTTATATAAAATTTAGGCCCGCTCGGTGTGGTGGCTGCTTATGCTCTAGTTGGGCATGACAGTAGAGGTCTGTGGCTAGGACTGCTAGTACTTATATTAGCCTTGCATTGTTTTGGTTGTCCGATGTGGATTGGTTGATAGAATTTGAATGTGGTGATTGTTGTGAGGTTGGGATGGTCATTTATTTATTTGACATGATGAATGTCCATTATACAAGTTTAATTGTACATGGGAGACCTCCGAATTATGGGGAGATTCTGTCCGATTTTTTGTAAAAATATAGTCGGCATTCAGGACAACGGACGGCTGCTCGCGACCCCGGTTTGGGGCGTGACACTCTCTCTCTCTATCTCTCTCTCTCTTTCTATCTCTCTCTCTCACTTTACTAAAGTGAGGTGTGGCCCCCACCAAATGTAAGTGGTGGTAAAGAAATAAAACTTGTGTATTGTTTTTATTAATGTGGAGCCCACACCAAAACCCTAGTTTGATTTTCTTTACCCACACTAAACCTTAGTTAAATTTTCTTAAAAGCTTATTCCAACAATTCTCTAATACGTCCTACCAATCTATAGTTAAGACCACCACAAGTGAAGTTTACATTCACACATAAAAATTTATGAATTTAATCCAGTGAAATGCAAATAATTTAAATTCATGTAACAAAAATAAGGAAAATGCACATGAAAAAGCATGACTTAATAATTTCTCAAAATGGGACCTTACATTTTCCTCAAGATTTAAGGCTAAAATCTAACTTCGGATAGTTTGATGCATAGTTTAGAACCTTTGATTTAGAGTTGTGGTAATTGATTGATTGAGTTTTGGGAAAGAGAGAGAGATGGTCTAAAGAAAGAGAGAGTGAGATTTTTGGATTTCGTCGGTTTGGAATCTCAACCATCCTTTTATCTTTAACCCATTTTTTAATATTTTCCATAGTGGCTCTCATCCACTTTCTATTTGCACAAATGCCCAGTATATCCTTTTGAGCCTTTTAGAAGGCCAACACTATGAGTTAAGTACTGGAAGTCATGTTTTGTTGGAGACGATATGTCTACCGTTGGGCAAAAAGAGTTGGAAAGGAAAATGAAATCTATAGAAAATAAATTAGAAACATAAAAAATGTGAAATACTCAAAATACATGATATAATATAAATTGGGTGTCATATAGTTAAAGGGATAAAATGGCTTTGGTGAACTAAGCACTATAAAAAAATACTGAATTAGCGACGGATTTAGTCATGAAAATATCAGAAAAATTCGTGGCTAAATTGTTTAACGACGGATTTAGCCACAAACTTATATCCGTGGCTAATAACGCGCCACAAAAATTTAACCACGAATTCAAAATTTAGCCACAGATTATAATTCGTGGCTAACTTTAGCCATGGATTCAAAAATTCGTGACTAAATTTAGCCACGAATTGATGAATTCGTGGCTAAATTTTTCATTTTATATTTTTAATTTTAAAAGCCGCCGGCCCACCTCCGGTCCACTCCCCGGCCCCCGCTCGTGTATAAACCAATTTCCTGCTGTTTTATATTTTTGTAAAAAATGTGCATTTATCCAAATTCGAACCTGGGACTAAGAGGACATTTAGAGCGTTCTCAACCACTATGCCATATTAACTTATCTGATATACCTTTTTTTTTTTACTTCATTACTTTCTTTCTAACTTTTACCATTAAGAATACAATTTATTAATTTAATAAAAATATAAAATATAAAATTATATTTAATAAAAATACAAAATTATATTTAATAAAATTAAAAAAATATCTTTAACAAAAATATAAAATTATATTTTAAAAAATAAAAAAATATATTTAATAAAAATCAATAGTCTAATTTAATAAACATATAAAATATAAATTTATATTTAATAAAAATATAAAATTATATTTAACAGAATTTCAAATTAGGGACGAATTTAGCCACGAATATATTCGTGACCAATTAGCCACGAATTTAGCCACGAATCAAAAATTCGTGGCTAAATTTTGCCACGAACTTCGAATTTGTGTCTAAATTTTGTCACGAATGGGAAATTCGTGGCTATTTATCGACGGATTATGAATTTCATTGTTAAATTAGCAACGAAAATAGATTCGTGACTAATTTGTAACGAATTTTATTTTTGTCTTTAAATTGGTGGGTAAATAACGATAAATTTTTTTCGTGGTTAAAATCATGTTTTTCTGAAGACTTTTTGGAACTTTGGAAGATCTATGGTTCAACTCTCAAGGAATGCATGTGCCAGTGAGTTTTGTTAAATTTCCGGTTGCAAGTGCACGGTTCAAGTCTTCATAAATACAAGTGCCCACAAGAATTTGAAGAACTTGCATTCATGACCAACCAGGATTTTGGAAATTTAATACCGAAAAGAAATAGTGTACCGAGAAGCTTAGTACATTTGTCCTAACACCGATAGGTATATGAGAAAATTTGCAAAACAATTGATGCACCGACACAGAGAATTGGTTCAAGACACCCATAGCTATTGGGTAATTAAATAATCATCAACAGATACAAATTCCACTATTTGAGTATCTCACAATACTGATAGGGGTTTAGAAATGGACATAATTGCTCGGTACCGACAGGCATGTAGAAATGCAAGGTTTGAATATTCACCACCCGTATTATACAACAAATAGAAGGCCGACAGACAGATAGAGTATATTGAAGAGTTTCACATTTAGAAATAAGGAAGTGTGCCGAGGAGGTGAAATACCGGTTCATAACCTTCTCTTACTTAGAACGGGTGTACTAATAGGCTACAAGTCTCACTGTATATCATCAGTCCATGACTCTACAATATATATATACAGAGATGGTAAGGGGAAAGTGTAGCAATAAATATATAAAAATTGTAAAATAACGGGCCTATTCAAATAACTACAAGTTCCACCATATACTAACCGTTTATAGGCTCCACAATGTACTGACAGACTAAAACTCCACCATACACCAAAAAGATAGTAAGTTACCAGTAGATTGTCACCAAATCAAATTTCACTAAATACCAAACACCGAGCAACTAAAATCTCATAGGAAATTCAAGCCTTACCAAATACCGAATAGTTAAATTCTATTGAGTACCAAACATAAAGCACTCAAATAACCAATGACTTTGGTGATCGTAAACTCAAAAATTTAAAAGTTTATCTACCAAGTGTCTAAAGAATTTTCTACTCAGTTTTAATAGTAAAAATTCATATTTTTTATTTTAAATAATTATTCTCTCACATTTGCACCAATATATGTAAAAAAAAAAAAAAAAAAAAAAAAAAAAAAAAAAAAACTTAATTGTCCATTTAGAGTAAACATCTCAATTCGGATTTATCCGGCATTACATGTAGCTTCTCGATATATTTTCCCATATACCGCTCGATACATGTTACCATCTATTGCTTTGTAAACGAGAAGCTGTTGATGCATCAATTGCGTTTTGCAAATTTCCACATACCTGTTGGTGCTAGGGTAATTACACTAAGCTTCTTGGTGCACTATCTCTCTGTTGGTATAATGTTCCCAAATTTCCTATTGGTCGTCTTGCCACCCATTAGTATTGTGAAATCACCCACCCGTATTGTGAAACCTTGTGAATTTCATTTCCACCTCTCAGTTCCTGACAATCCTTCTCGGCTTGGCTTGCCTTGCCTTGCAATTTTTCCAATTCCTCTCTTCACTTGCACCTATGGAGATTTGAATATAGGCACATCAAGTCTTCAAAAAGGCTACCACCACCAAGCCGTCTAAACTCCATAATTTTATAATAGTTCATTTATATTATATTCCAAATTCTTATATTTTCTAAATTATTTTTCATGAATTGTATTTTCAATTTCCAACTTTTCTTGTTCATCAGCAAACACATAGTCCTCAACAAAACAAGACTTTCATACTTAACTCATAGTGTTAACCTTCTCAATGACCCAAAAGGGCACATTGGACCTATTGTGCAAATTGGGGGTGTAAGAGGACCACTAAAAAAATATTGATAATGGGTTTGAGATAAAAGTAGATGTGAGACGCCAAAACTCATGAAACTCAAACTTCACTTCTCTTTCTAGATGATTCTTCTCTTCTCTCCCAAACCCAAACCAATCTACCACCAAGACTCAAGATCAAAGGTTCTAAACTAATCATCCAACTCCCCAAGGTCAGGTTCTAGCTTTGATTTGAGAGGAGAAATTTAGGAATCTAGAGTTGTCACAAAGGGAGAAGATTTAAGGGTTTGATATAATCCAAACGGGAAAGATTTCTAGGAGACAAAATTAAGATAATATAATCTATCCATCCCAAAATTAATATTCAATTACCTATCCAATTGGATTTTGAGGATTTTGAAGTTACTTTTAGTGAGAGAAGAATATGCAGTGAAAGTTAGGGTTTGTGGGTTGATGTGGATTAATAGATATTGATGGTTCTGGATACTTGATGATATTCCTTAAGGGTTAGACAAGGTTAAACGAGGGCTAATCCTAGTTGTGGAGAAAATTTGGGAGTGACTACCCTACCTAACACTGTGAGTGGATGGATTGTTGTGTCTTTAAATGAAAATATGGTTTTTCTAAATTCTTTTATAAATAATTTTAAATGATTTTATGAAAATGTTTGTGATTATGGGATATCCCAAAGTGAGAGTTTGAAACATACACGCATCTAATGTATTTGTGATTGAATATATGTCATATGTTATTGTGAATTGTACTCATAAATATTATAATATTGGTTTGATAACCATTTGTTGACACTATGGCATATGGGATGAGATTTGATTATTTGTGAAATAATGGTATATATGATGGTAAATGATTATAGTCATTTCATCTACGGAGTGACCAGACGAGATGATGTAGTTGTGGGTTTATTGGCAAGGGATGATAGACATGGTCTCCTGCACCTACGTCATACTATTTGGTAGCACTATCGATGAGGCACGAGTCAATGCCAAGAAAGGGGGAAGTAGTGTTATGAAATGAACGAATTAAAAACCTCTTGGCGAGTTACCACCAGATTCGGCCAAACTTTGGGTGGGAATATTTTCTTTAAGGAGACCCATGATCTTTGAAAAAATATGAACTTGTGAATGTATTTATCTTTTTAATTATCTGGATTATTTGAAACTGCCTACGAGTATTGAATTGTTGGAAAATATCATTTTGACATTTCCACACTCACCATTTATTTATTATCATATTATATCATTGCACTCCACTCACTGAATATTTTATACTCATCACTTACTTTTATTTTTTTTCGGAGCAAGTGTAGATATAGAATTATCCCCACTATTAGCTAGATCCAATCGAGAGGAAAGCTGTTTGGGACCAACTGTTAGTATTGGTTGATTTTGAGGTATATAAACGGACCCATCAGAGGGCATATAGAAAGTTAAAACTTATATTTCGGACATCATATTTTGAAACTCTTCATGTAGCACATTTTATTTATATTTTTTTAAAATTGAAATTGTTGTCTTGAATTGTTAAATATTCAGCAAGTTGGATTTTTCTTAAATTTGGTAAAGGTATTTTTAAAGTCTTGCGAGATATTGGAGTGCGTGCTGATAACTACACGTACTTCTAGATCATGCAGTGATTATCACGTGCTTGGACTCGCGGGTCAGGGCGAGACACCACCAAGCCTCAGGAACCAAATGTTCATCTTTCAAGACATCCAAGGACTTGTTCACCAACGAAATATCAAGTTTGATAACCAGAAAAGGCTCATTAAGCCCTTGAAATCCAGCCACCTCATGTAAATAACACTTTGCCTTGTGCAAACCGAGGATATTTCCATTGGGTATCAATCAATAGCTGCTATCCGACCTCTGTGTACAGGCCGATGGCATGTCTGGAATAACATCTGGAACATTTTTCACCCTTAGTATATGAAGATGTTTCATTGCCCGGCAAGCATCGTGAAAGTTTGAGTCTCCAAGGCCCGGAGAAGAACAGGCAAAAACAGTCACCGGACTTTCCTTAGAGCTGCTGAGGCCTGCGACCATTTTATAGCCATTTGCAGCAATATCTGCTGCATTTAAGGTTGCCAATGCTGCCCCTAATCTGTGGCCTATTATAGTTATGCTTGTTTCTTCATCTTTGCATCACTTCAGAAACAACCAGCAGTGCATGCCCAAAACTGAAAGCATATTCACTTAGATCATATAATATTATTGCTAGTCACTATAAGCTCTACTAGTTTGTTTTTCACTTGAAGAAGGGGATAGTTTTAGGATTCTAATGACAATTTGAGCCACCCTTTTCATGAACTTTATTGGCTGAGCATGCATCTCCTATGGAGGTCCACGGGTACATTTTTCACGTGCCCCATGTCATTTAAATCTATGATACATAAACACGGTATCATTTTCAAAAATAATATTCATGCACTGTTTATGTCAGAATTCTTAAAATACAAAATACTTTATACCTTCTTATAGTGTAAGTATTTGCCTGATTGTGTTCCAATTGTTCCCCCCAAGTGGTATGTGCTTTCTCCATATCCGTGCTTTACGAATTTAAATAATTTGAAGAAAAATATAACAGGTCGGTTCCCTTACAGGAGGTAAGATGAATCTATGCCAAAAACTGTGATTCAATGCATGGTATGTGAGAAAGAAATCTTTTGAAACTTCTTAATCAAAAATCAATCAACAGGAAAACGATACAGAAGCAAGGATTTGGACAAACTTGATGCCTGGCACTTGATTTATCATAGCGTGATTTAGTATTATCCGAAGTATACATGGAACATGCCAATCCTGTCGTACCATTACTTTTAAGTCGTTTCCTAGTATCTTAAAAGCTGAAACCAAAGGGAAATCAAAATTTTTAACCCACTCCATTACCAAAATTGTTCCTCTCCAAGCGACCAATATGTCCCTCCTTCCTAAACCCTTTTTTCCTTCATCAGCAGCCATCACCACAAAAAAACAAGAGTTTAGTGACGGATTTAGCGATAGAAATTTTCAAAAAATTCGTTACTAATACATTTAACGACGAATTTAACGAAAGAAAAATTTTCGTCGCTAATCATACATCACAAAAATTTAGTAACGGATTTTAAAATCTATCGCTAAATTTAGCGACGAAAAGAGAATTCCGTCGCTAAATTTAGCGACGGAAACTGAATCCATCGCTAAATTTCGCGATGGAAACTGAATCCGTCATTGAATTTAGCGACCAATTTTGAAATCCGTCGTTGTGCAATCCATCACTAAATTTAACGACGGAAAGTATATCTGTCGCTAAATTTCGCATTTAATATTTTTTTTTGTAAAACTAGCCCGCACACCCGCAGGCCGCCACCCACCACCGCCCCGGCCCCCTGCTGTTTGCCCGTCCATGCTCGCACACCGCCAACCCTTGTCCGCTCACGCATGAACCCACCCCCTGCTGCTTTATTTTTTTGCAATAAATGTGCTTTTGTCCAAATTCGAATATGGATTTGAGAGGTTATCTAGAGTGCTCTTAATCACTATACCACAATAACTTATCTGATATACTTTTATTTTTACCTCTTTACTTTCTTTCTAACTCTTAACATTGAAAATATAATTCCCTAATTTAACAAAAATACAAAATACAAAATTATATTTAATTAAAATACAAAATTATATTTAATAGAATTACAAAATTATCTTTAGAAAAAATATAAAATTATATTTGCAAAAAATATAAAATTATATTTGCAAAAAATATAAAATTATATTTAATAAAAATCAATGCTCTAATTTAATAAAAATTAAAATTATATTTAACTATGAATTTAGTGACGGATTTCTAATCCGTCGCTAAACATAATTTTATATTTTTATTAAATATATATTTTTATTTTATATTTTTATTAAATTAGGGCATTGATTTTTTTTAAATATAATTTTATATTTTTTTCAAATATAATTTTATATTTTTATTAAAAATAATTTTGTAATTCTATTAAATATAATTTAGCGACGGATTATTTTTCGTTGCTAAAATTAGTGACAAATTTCAAATCCGTTGTCAAATTAGCGACGGATATTGTAGTCCGTCATTAAATTTAGCGACGGATTTCAGATTCGTGACTAAATTAGCGACGGATTTGAAATCTGTCACTAAATTTAGCGATGAAAATGTAATCCGTCGTTAATTAGTGACAAATATAACATTCCGTTGTTAAATTTAGCGACGAAAACGAAATCCGTCACTAATTAACAACGGATTATAAATCCGTGACTAATTAGCGACGGATTTAAAATATGTCGCTAAATTTAGCAACGAAAAAATATTCATCACTAATTAGCGACGGATTTAGTTTTCATCGCTAAATAGCGATGAATTTTTTATTTCGCTAAATTTTATTGTTAAAATCATATTTTCTTGCGGTGCATAGCTATAACCCGATCCAATTTGACACCTTACACCAGGGATTACGAGACAGTGACTTCACCAAAAAAGACTCGAGAACCTAGGGTTTTGAGGTTGCATAGAAGTACTTGGTGGTAGTGTACTTAAAGGCACCAAACCCACCCTAGCACAGAGATTTTTTCGAAAATACCTGCTTTCACCACAGTATCTTGAGCTCCGCTCTGCATTGAAATTGTCGTAAGTGGCCTGCAAAATTTCAGTCGTAAGTGCCCTGCAAAATTTCACCATACAGGAAGGGTATCACCTCATGTCTAGGTCAAGAGGATCTTAGAGGCTTTCCCAGTTATCCTGCCAACTTAGCTGCCTCCTTTTATGTTCAATGCTTTCCATAATGCTCACTTTGTCGGTGACAACACCTACTCCACCATGAAGGATCACAACTAGTTCAACCTTCTAAATTCTGAATCTCTGTGTTTTGCTTGAACCTAACCATTTAGACAATAATGTGAATGTGTAAAGTCATTAGAAATATGTGGCCAGGGAAACTTTGAACCGCAAGGTCATTCCTCGAGTCGGATTAGCAGCAACCTTACCCAACAGCTGCAAAACAAAAACCTTCAACTTTGCTTACCTATTGTGCACTAAGGTTTAAGGTTTCTTTCTGGAGGTTAAGACACAAAACATTCTCAGTCGCTTACCTTGTGTGGTGTAATTTGCAGCCGCAGAACAAGAACAAGAAAAAGAGAATTGAAGCATGAAAATGATTAAACAAACAAATACCCAAACTAAAGACACAAAAATAATACTAAACAAAATAATAAATTTTAAATCAAATAGACCAACTGATTATCAATTTTTAAACAAATTATTAACATAATCACACAAATTTAAAAACATCTAATATAAAAAACTAAATTTAATTTAATTAAAAAGTACGTTGAATCAACCCATTTAATCCAAACTGATTTGGTTTACTATTAAAAATGTGAATGAGAGAGAGAGAGAGAGAGAGAGAGAGAGAGAGAGAGGAAATATAATTCTCACTAACGCAATCCCAGCCCAGCTCAGTTACCTTCCGGATAGAACGTGTTTCGAAAGGGCCAAGAAAAATAGCAGCATGATAACACTTTAGCTCCTGGAAGCGCAAACTACCAAAGATTGTCCAAAGATAATACTAACAAAAGTTGTACAAGAGTTTAAAGTATTAAGTCAAAACCCTAATTTTCCACATATAGTAACTACTTACTAAATGTTGAAGAGAAAGGGCTCTTCTAATTGAACCAGCCCTCGTAGCTTAGACATGTTTGCCAAGTCACAACATGTATCAACTGAACCCTGAGTTTAAGGAATGATAACTCATAGCTAAGTCACCAAAATCCATGCAACAAGCAAACCAAATGCAGTTTTACATCATTCCGTAGTCCTTACACAAAAAGATAAAACAAAAAATATAAAAATCTGACTCATCCCAGCTCATACATAACCATTAAACAACTCTCTCCACTTTATCTATTTTCTTCTTCATACTCCATACTCTCATGCTTGTTATTATTGCTCTTCCCAATAACCATCTCTTTAGTGGTTCTTGCAATTTCAACTAGAGTTTCGCCGATGGCTCCGAGGACTCCCCCACTGCTTCCACCTTCATGCCCTTCTGCTGCTCCTGTTGAGAGGAATTCCGATTCCCCTCCACTTTCTTCCTGTACAAAATTTAATCAACAACAAAGTTTTGGGCTTTCTTCCAACAATGTGCAAATTCCCTTCATCAATATAGAACAAAAACATAGTGTAGACCACAAAACATGCAGGATTTAGTTCAAGTATATGTAATAACATTCTTTTGTTCAATGATTTGTTGAACGCACAGAAGCCACTATCTTTGACATTAACCTAAAAAGACAGGAGCTTCTTTAGTAGTCAGACTTCTTTTTGTTACAAAAGAAGGGTGAAGGGGCCAAATGAACCCACTTAAAAAAATATATATATATATTAAATATATAAAATATATAAATTTAGTTCCACTTGATTTTTACATTTGATTCTATAAAAAAAAATAAAAATAAAAATTCATATCATTTCACAACACTTAATTTTTACATTTGACAAAATAAAAAAAAAAAACCCCCATAAAAATAAAAATAAAAATTCATATCATTTAATTTTCTTTCTGGCTCCGCCCCTGTTACAAAGGAGGGGGTCAGGGGCTCGTTTCAAGGATGAGAGTTAAAGGAAATAACCTTTCCTTTGGTAGCACTGGACCCAAGTGTCTAACATGCCTCTTCCAGTCCTGTTCTTTAGTAAATTCATTTATCATACTTATACCCAAGCCATGTAACACATAAGATAGGTAACACTAGATATAAACACGCCGCCATGTACACAGGCACGGGGACACAACAACAGCATGAAACAATAAAAGAAGCACTGTTAAGCCATGAGAAAATCCGCTATCATAAGCCTAGAATTGTTAAAAAAATTTAAAAGCGACTAGAGATATTATCGACCAGAAAGGTAAGTCAATTTACGAAAGAATTGCAAGACACTCGACTTCAGCACATTTTGACATGTAATTAGGACAAATTAAAGTATTGCCAATGTATAATCAACTAAAAAAAAAATACCTTCCATTCGGTTGATCCTTTGGCATGCAATTTCTCCTCAGCCTCTGCCCTCTTTCTCGCCGTATAATCCATAAATCTCTTTCCAGTACCCACCACAGTTTCCTTGGCAGCACTCACAGGCTTCTCCGCATACTCCATAGCAGTCTGTCCTGCGCCCGTCACCGCATCCTTTGCCGCCACTGCCTTCTCCCCTGCATATCCGGCGACCTTCTGACTAATATCTGCTGCTGCCTTTGTCGCCTCCGCGGCCTTCTCGGTGGTATAGTGCGCCGCAGTCCAACCAGCCGCCTCTGCCCTATCCTTTGCCGCCACCGCAGTTTCCCCTGCATAATATGCCACATTTTTTGTTACATTCACTGCAGTGTCCTTTGCCTCCCCAGCCCTCTCTCCAATGTATTGTGCCGCTGTTTTCCCTGCTTGCTGACTCTTTTTGACCGCTTGCTGGCCCTTTTCAACTGCAGTGTCTTTTGCTGTAGAAATCCCTTGTTGCATCTTTTCCTTTGCTTGCTGACCTTTTTCGACCGCTGTGTCTTTCGCAATGTACACACCCTGTTGGATTTTTTCCTTCGCCTGCTGACTCTTTTCGACCGCAGTGTCCTTCACAGCCCCAGTTTTCTCTTTGGCAGTGCCGGTTTTCTCCGAAACGTACTCTGAAGTTGCAGAAAGCCCCTGCTGCATTTGGTCCTCCGCTCGAGCGCCTTTCTCGGTGTCATAACCAGTTGCTGAGTCTTTTGCTTCCCTCAGCTTCTCCTTCGCCTTCTCGTACTTCTCCTCTGCAGCACGAATCGCCTCCATCGACTTCTGCTGTGCCGCCTGTCGATAATTCTCAATCTCTTGCAAACTGGGTGAAGCTTCTGTATTCCTCTGTTTACCCCCTCTATTTTCCTCTGTTTCAAACTTGCCAACGCTGTACGACTCACCCAGTTTGTCTTCCTGTTTCACTTTATCAGCCAAAGACTCAAATTGAGTATCTTTGTCATCATCTTTTCCAAGTGACTCAAAGTGAGTTGCCATTTTTGGGACTCTTTCTCTCTCCACAACAACTGTCCCATCTACGGGATCCACGTATCTCCTGATTTGCTCTGAAGACATTGTTTAGCGATTGAACGAGAAGAGTGTGGGTTTCGTTGTGAGATGTGATTGTTGTTTGATGATGAAGAGGAGGATATAAACAATGGGTCGGTTATGGGTGGTTTTGAGCACACGGAGAGAGAGAGAGAGAGAGAGACGTGTTGGCCATGGTGTGCAACGTGTTTGAATTAGGGAAGATTAAAGAGGTGAGTCAGCAACCATTCTTCTGAAATTTCTGTACGCGTGGCATGTTTCTACTGAGGTGGAGGTAAATAACTTGGGGAGAAAGCGATCATGTTCTCATCGGTTTTCTCCCCTTACACTAAAACGCTTCGTTTCTTTCTAGGTACCATATGGTAGGGCGTTTGATGAATCCGAGATTTTAGGACAACTAGGTGCCATGTTTAAAAGAGAAAAAGCACTAATTTAATTAAATATTAAAAATAAATAACCAAATATAAAGTTTTAAAATAGAATCTACTAGTATTTTTAAAAAGAAAATGATTTATAATAATTCAAAAAATCACTATTTAGTCATTCATTATTTTCGAGAATGGTAATATATTATTTTCTTAATCTAACTAAAATAATAAAATTGGGTACATAATTGTTCTTCACTTTATTTTAAAAATAATTTTTCTCTTGTTTTTGTTTTGTTAAATTTATTATTTTTTTAATTAGAATTTCAGAGGGCTGCCAATTTTTGCAATAATTTATATAGAACAATATTAGCGTTTGACAAAGATTGATATTTTTAATTTTTATCTTACTTGATAATTGTTGATAATCCAGTTACCTTTAAAATATTTAATAGTTACAAAGATTTAAGATTAAACCTCTTTTATTTAGCTATTAAACAATTCTAATTATGAATTCCTCAAAAAAAAAAAAAAAAAAAACCAGAGAGAGAGAGAACAACTAAGTGTATAAATAAATGATAAAATAATTAAATGAACTTAATTCTATAGTTTGAAGAAAATTCTTGAATTGACAATTCCAGAATTGCCCGAAAGTCTAGGATTGACAATTCCCAAAATTCTTGAATTGCCCGAAAGTCTTTTCTTTTTCTTAACACGAATTCCTTTTTATTCTAGGAATTAATTATTTTTTTAATTTATATTTGGGTAATTCCAAGATTTTTTTGAATTAAAAAATTTGTAATATTTTGAGATATAGTCAAAATGGAGTTTAGCTTTGAAATAAATGTAAATTAAATTCAACAGTGCATTCAAAAATTTAAAACAACTTTTGGTATTGGAATTCTCCAAAATATTCGTTTAAATTAAAACGATTATTTATAATTATAAATACATATACGTAGTTCTTTAAATTTTTTCTTTACACAAACATAGAAAGTAGAGAATTTTTCGAATTATTCACTCTCTAAAATTTTTATTAAAATTTTTTATTCAATTAATTTGGATAAGTCGGCAACTTATGAATAGTGCTCACCTCCAGGCATAACAATCTTTTAAGAAATATTTATCGATAAAAATAAGATGTCTAAACATTCGTCTAATTCTGCAATGTACGAAAATTTTTCTATTAAAAATGAGTTTCATAATTCTGCAATGTGCAAAAATTATATTAGATATTCAAATTTTAAAAATAAAAATTTCTAACTCATGCAAAATGGCGTCATCAATATTCTTTTCTTTTTCTCGGTGCTCGCAAGGAGGAGAGAGAGTTAACGTCTAGAATGAAAGGTCTTCAAATGGCGGGGTTACGAATGGCCAATTTTCATAAATTTTTTAATTAAATTTTAGATTAAAAACTTAAAAATATAAAAAATTATACTCGGAAAGCCAATTTTAAATGGGACCCATAGATGTTCAAAACGAATAAATCCGGATACCGATGGTAGGGGAAAAAAATGGTGATGTCCATCAACTGAACCAGTACTCGCAAATTTCAGACAAATAGAGTCTTTAGAGAAAAAGAGAGAAGCACTTTGAGGTATTCATATTCTCGAAAAAGATTTCTTGAAAACTCTAATTTTCTTCATTTCTCTCTACCACATTTCTCTTCCTGATTCCCCTTTTTCTTCAAATCAATCCCTAATCCATCCCATTTCAGCACTTCGATAGCATTTCCCCTGATATTTTTTGAGGATTTATGATTCATTCAATTCAGATTCAATCTTCACATCCTTCAACTTTTTTTTTTTTAGTTTCAAGATTTTTTATCACTAGGGATCGAAAACTCAAAAACAAATCTATTGGAGTCAAATTTTGACTCCACAAATAACAGCTCTTCCGGCTCGAATGGAAAGCCAGTGTCAAGATGCTCATCGGATTTTCTTGGATGGAAAGCCCACAAAAACCCTACCGGGGTGGCTCAATAAAGCGACTCTCACGTTCAAATCTAAACGAGTGATTTATAAAAAAAAAAAAAAAAAAAAAAAAAAAAAAAAAAAAGATTGAGGGTAGCCTGTAGTTTTGACCCTGTGTTACCCCATGTGTATTGTGTATAGAGCATTGTACAATGAGTACTGTATATAAGAATATATTGTATGTTGTGTATGTAATGTCATATAATGTAATCTGTACATACGTGTATGAAGTCTTACTTCTAATTGTGCATAGAATTAGGTATAAAGTCATACCTCTGATGGTATAGATTTGACTATGAAATCATACCTCTCTTATGGAGAATTAAGTTGCCTCCTTGTGCCTCCTCTTTTTTAATGGTATATAGAATGGTGTCTCTGAAGCCCCCTATGATGGGTTGCCATTACTCTGGATATATAGCTTTCTATGCACAAGAGGCGTAGAAAACTCTACTTATCTTGTGAAAAAATTATCTTCCGAAATAGTAAGAATTTGATTTAGAATCACTCGAGTTTAAGAAAATTTTAAGATTTTAGAAAATTTTCCTTTCTTATTAAGAGTACAAGAGAATTGGAATTTCACAGGAATAAAGAAAGTTTCCAATGTCATGGGGATTTTTTTCCTATCAAGTGAGAGTCTCCCTCTTTATCAAGAGAACTGGAATCTTATAGAAATAAGGAAGGTTTGAACTTGTTAATGATTTTCTTTCTTATCAAATAGCCATGAATGATTATCGGCTATTAAATAGGGTATCATCATTTGCCCTTACTCCTAATGGCATTGTGGAAAAATAGTATTAGGAATAGAGTAAGTGGAGGAATTGGAAGAGGCACGAAAGTGGAGCATTATATGCAAAAGGTATTGATCAGACTCTTGTGTTTCTTTAAAAAGGATTTTCGCATTAGGCAAATCATACTCTATATGTTTTTTATAATTGATTGTGAGAACTATTTGAGAAAAAGTTTTGATTTTAGGGTTCATGAAATTTGATGGGTGATCAAGAGGTTGAGAGACCAAGAGATCAAGTAACTACGAGGTCAAATGACTGAGAGATCGGGAGACCAAGAGATCGAGAGACCGAGAAGTCAAGAGACCTATAAGTCGAATGACCGGAAGGTCAAATAATCGAGAGATTGGGAGATTAATAGGTCAAGAGATTGAGAAGTTAAGAGATCGAGAGATTGAATGATTGAGAGGTAGAATAACCAGGAGGTTAAATGATTGAGAGTTCAAAAAAATCAAGGTCAAGAGATCGAGAAGTCGGGAGACTGACAGGCCGAATGAGCAAGAGATTGGGAAATCGAGAGATCAGGAGACCAAGTGGTCGAATGATTGGGAGGTCAAATAACCAAGAGTTTGGGAGACCAAGAGGTCAAGAGATTAAGATGCGGGAGACCAAGAAGTTGAATGAATGAGAAGTCAGGAGACCAAGAGGTCGAATGACTGGGAGGTCGAATGACTGAGAGATCGAAAGACTAAGAGATCGAGAGACCGAGAAGTCTAGAGACCGAGAGATCGAATGACCATGAGTTTGAGAGATCGATAGGTCGAGAGATTGAAAGGTTAGGAGATCTAAAAAGTCGAATGACTGGAAGGTTGAATAACCAAGAGGTCGAGAGACCAAGAAGTCGGGAGACTGAAAGGTCGAATGACCGAAAGGTCAAATGATCCAGAAATCGAGAGGGAGTCAAACAAGAGAGAATAGCAGATGTCATGTTGAGCGATAAGGACAAAGAGATATGATGTTTAAAACCTAACCTATAGTCTGTGTTTTGTTAATGTGACAAATCTCTTAGTGAATGCAAGATGTTGGTGCTGTCATGTCGATTTTATTTCATTTGTCTGATATATAAGAATTTATACGAAATAAAAATATGCTTGTTAGTCACCATTATGTCCTCCTTATATCCTATGCTTGCATAATATATGAAAATTTCATAAATGAGAAAATAGATTATGTTAAGATAAAGTAACTTGAGCACTGAATTGTCCTCAAAGGCATTATTGCTGTGAGAAAATATTAGGCGTCAGAGTCAAGAGAATATATACTGAAGCAAATGGTGCAACTAGTATAGAGTGGTGTTGAGAGAAAGAGAATTAGATCCCATCCAAGTGTTAGGACCCATATATAAACATAAAATTGAGATAAATGGAATTGAATCTCATATGGAGGCTGAGACCCATACATAAACAAAAAATCGAGAGAAAGGGAATTGAATTCAATTCGGTGGTCGAGGTCTATATATAAACAGAAAACCGAGAGAAAGAAAGATAAATCTCCTTCGAGGGCTAAAGCCCATATATAAATAGAAAACCAAGAGAAAGAGAGTTGAATCCCATTTGAATACTGGGACGCATATCATATAGAAAACCAATAGAATGGGTGCTAAACCCATATGCAGCACGGAGCCATGAGAGTAGGTACGGAGACCTTGTGAGGCATAGAGTCGAGAGAGTGGACCGCGACTACCCGGTCGGGTGCTAGGACCCATACTGATGACATATTTAAGGTGTAGAGTTGAGAGACTGAGCTACGTCTACTCGGTGAAGTGCTAGGACCTATATGATGACATGTTTGAGGCATTAAGCCAAGAGAGTAGGCTGCGTCTACCCGGTTGGGGGCTAAAACCTGTATTGACAACACGTTTCGAGGCATTAAGCCGAGAGAGTGGGTCACATCTATCCGCTCTGGTGTTAAGACCTATATTGACAACACATTTCGTGGCATTGAATCAAGAGAGTGTACCACATCCACTAGGTTTGGTGCTAGGACCCGTATTGATGATGCATTTCGAGGCATTTAGCCTAGAGAGCGGATCGCGTCTACCCGATCGAGTGCTAGGACCTGTATTGATGACACTTTTCGAGGCATTTGAGTTGAAAGAGTAAGCATGCAAGGGAGAGGTTATGATAAACTGGAGCTCCACGGATTCCAGGGAGTCTTGTGGAAAATCGTTAGGGCCTAAGTCTTACTGCTAATCAAAATGTTATTAAAAAGTAGTAGAGTATATAAAATAGAGAAATTGTTATCATAATAATTACAAAGGAAAATTTGAAATGGTTATGTAAAAATACTAGAAAATTGACAAAACAATAGTCAGTGGTGGACAAAAATTACTATACTGGGGCCTTTGATAGATCTAGGTTGCAATTGAACACTCTAGTGCCAAGAGATGTGTTGAACTGTGTTAGTCAAAATATAATGAAGAAATGACAGAATATGTAGAATTAGAATATTATTGATATGATGAACGTAACGTAAGATTTCATATCAAAATAATTTGTTAGTAATACTAAAACATTAACAAAGTATTAGTAGGTCGTGAATAGGAATTATTGAACCTAGATTGTTGGTGTCAAGCGGAACAAGAGGTGAGACGTTTGTTCCCCCCACTTTATGCCTACTTTGGAGATATCATCTCCGTTCTTTTCTTTGGTGGCATGGTGCTAGGAGAGAGGAAGTGAAGCAGGACGTGAAATTTCTATAGTTAGTTAGTCAATCATTCCCATGAATGGTACCAATCTGTTGGAGTCAGATTTTGGCTCCATAGATAACTACTCTTCCTACTCCAACGGAGAACTGGTGTTGAGTTGTTCATTGATCTTCTTGGATGGGAAACCTGTGAAAACCTCACCAGGGATTGCTTGGTAGAGAGATTCTGACATTTAAGTCAGAAAGAGTGATATATATAAAAAAAAAAAAAAAAAAAAAAAAGTCAGAGGGTAGCCTGTAGCTTTGACCCTATGTTACCCGGGGTGTATTGTGTGTAGAGTATTGTACAATGAGTATTGTGTATAAAGATATATTGTGTGTTACATATAAAATTGGTTATGGAGCCATACCTTTTTTTGTAGAGAATTCAGTTGTCTCATTGTGCCTCGTCCTCTTTTTTGATGGAATATAGAATGGTGCCTCTAAAGCCCCCATAGTGGGTTGCTTTTGCTTTGTATATATAGCCACCAGTATGTCAAGAGGCATAGGAAACCCTACTTATCTTGTGGAGAAACTGTCTTTTGAAATAGCAAAAATTTGATTTAGAATCACTAAAGATTAAGGAAGGTTTAACATTTTAGAAAGGTTTCTTTCCTTATAGAGTGTACAAGAGAATTGGAATTCCAAGAGAATAAGGAAAGTTTCCAATGTCATGGAGATTTCTTAATTTATCAAGCAAGGGTCTCTTTCCTTATCAAAAGAATTGAAATCTTACAAAAATAAGGAAGATTTGAACTTGTTAGGGATCTCCTTCCTTATTAGATAATCATGAATAATTATGGGTTATTGAGCCGGGTATCAAGATCAGCTCATGATCGTCATGGTTCTACAAATTGCGATGATTCTGTCAGTCCTCTGCTTGCTGTAAGGTTCATTCATGGGAATTCACCCTCATGTTTGATCCACAGAAGTAAATCAATGCACAAAGATCATACATCGTCATCTAAATTAAACTCAACTTCTAGAACTTTTGAGACTTAATTGAAGCAGAGATTGCCCAATAAGAATCTACAAAAGAAGGTTTGTAGATACTGACTTTAAGGTGATTGTATACACGCTTTTAAGTGCCGGGATCTCCACTCCTTGTTCTCTGGCAAAGGGCTTTTTAACTATTATCGATCTCTATCTATGTTATGGAGCATATTTAATTTCATACTTTTTAGGGGTTTTTTTGGTGTTAAGAGGAGGGAACGCGGTTTGGGAGGTCTCACAGGTTTGATGAACTGATTTTTTTTTCTTTTTTTAAGAACTGATTTTTTTTCTTCTGCTTTTTGTAATTTATGCTAAATAATGTAGTTAAGATTACCTTGTGATGATACCCTATTTAATAGGTCTACAAAATCATGCATGGTTATTCTATAAGGAAGGCAATCACTATCAAAATCAATTTTTTTCATATTTTTGGAGGAAGTCTAAACCTTTCAGAAATCTCTAATTACAATTCTAACCATTTCAAAAGATTTAAACAAAAGGAAACTAGCATTTTCTACACCCTTGGGAAAGCTATAAATACAGAGCATAGGCAACTCTCAAAGGGGACTCAGTTTTTGACACACGAAAGGGAGGAGATTCTATATATCGTTTAGAGGGGGTTTTATACCCAGTTCTATACATCATTTAGAAGGGGATTTCATACCCATTTACATACACCGACAAAGGTAGACCTTCATGCTCATTCTCATGTGACAGAGGTATGATATCTATGACTACTATTAGTTTTTATCTTATCGCTCATACTGACTTGAGTGTCGGAGTCCCCCCACCGAGCCAGTCCCAATGGGGTTTTTATAAGTTTTTCATCCATGAAGAATCGTAGAGCACCACCACCATCGGCTTCTTGCTCAAGTCGGAAGAGTAGGTATCTATAGGGCAAAAATCGACTCCAACACCTTGTTTTTGCTAAATTGGTCAGTTGGGTCATAATTGTGATTGAGGAATTAGCTTGGAATAGCTACATCGACAATTTGTATTTGTCCTGTCATACTAGTCAGGTTGGTATAAGTTTAATTGCTGTTGATTCCCATTAATTAAAAAAATGATTTTTATTCAAGAATTTTGAAACATGAAGATTGTACCCCAAATCATTTACAATTCGTGCTTCACTTTGTCTGTGGACTCTTTCTAACTGGCCTGGTTTTCTAACTTCTCCTGTGCAGAGTGTTGTTGCCAATAATTATGGGTGCGAAATTGGCTGTTTAGTCAGTGTTGTGCCTTGGCTTCTTGTTGGTATGCTGAATGCTGTCAAGGTAAACTACTAGAGTTGGATTATGTAATTTTGCATTTCAATGTTTTTTCACTTTCTATTTGTCTCATCGATCATATAGTTCACCTCTAGAACTAGTCATAATTTCTGATCACCATGCACTTATTCTCTCTTAGGGGTGTAACATTCACACATGTGGAGTTCTGTCTTCCTGCCCACCAAAAAAAAAAAAAAAAAAAGAGTTCTGTCTTCCTGGACCTGTCGGGCTAGTTTATGCCATGACTGTGGAAAGAGTTGTACTGGAGCACAGACAATTAAGGCAATTAGTAGTAATTTGTTTTTTAATTTCTAGTAAATTCATTTTGATTTAAACAAACCAACAAATACATTTTTTCTCATGAAAAAATTTCAGGATCTGAGATGGGTTAGAATCATTTACCCACTCCAAAAATTGGGTTTCTAGCTCTGGACGAGTGTCATGAAAATGGATCACCTTCTTTGCTCACAATTCAAATGGCTTGGTGGAGAAATGATCAACCCTTTTCAAAGCCTTTGTTTATATAGTCTTTCACTCTCTTTTTTTCAATATATATGAACAAGTTCTCTTAGCCATCATTCACTTCCATTCCTCATACATGAATTTTCATTCTAGGCCTTCCCTGGCATCATTGCCATTATCTACAACATCATCATCATCATCTTCATCTTCTTCTTCTTCTTTTATTTCTTCTCTGGAAAACACCTTATATAAGTTCTTCAAAGGAAAAACAAAAGATGGGAAGTCAATTTTGAAGAGAGTTTGAGAAAGAGAGGGAGTTGAGGAAGTTGATGGGTGGTTACCAAAAACCACTCCATCATTCAAATTCAAAATTAAATTTAAATAAGATGGGTTTGAGTCTTGGGCCTATCCAAATAGGTGGATCCGCACCTATTTTCAACACTTTTTGTATCTAACAACTACCTTTAAACATAATGGAAGTGGGTTTTCTCCATAAATAGTTGTCCTATCTATCTGTAAGGGAGTTCTATAGTCAAGGATGTTTCAAAGTTTATATCATATAAAAAGTCACCGGAGGGTACTCCAACAGAGGAGACTCCAATACTCAAGTCAAAAAGAGTGGATTTTGAATATGGTAAAACAGACAAAGAAGAGTTCCTGCTTCAAGGTGGTAGTGTGTGTTTCTTTGTGTCGAGTTCTAGAGAACTTACCTGCACTGCGGTTAACCTTCTGCTTATATATCTGCCTTTCATAAAAGGTGCATTAGGGTTTCGGGAGCTTCATAATCCTAGTTTCCTTTGAGGAAGATTGAGAAGAATCCCCAAAATCATCGGGTATTGTATGAAATTTTATGGAGATGTGCTGCTTTTGGTGCTTGTGGAAGATTTGTAAACATGGGGACATCCTTCTTTAGTCAGTATGCCTATCAGGGTAAGTCTCTATATTTAGGGGATTACTTAGAGAGCAACAAAGATTCTTATTCTCATAAGAAAAGGTTGAATTTGTTTGAAAATTTATTTCCTTGGTAAATTACCCTGAGTCATACTTACCTCTTCGATGGTTTAGCTCATAGATCTAAGGCTATCTTACCGAAAAGTAGAGTGTCCAAGGGACGAGAGGTACCAAGGGAAGAGATGACCGAGGATCTATAAGTACTCTTAAGCGAATGCCCTTGGCTATGGGGGCCCAAAGGGTGAAGTCTGGCTCGATTGGTTTTTGGGTCATTTAATGGGCTTTAGGTCGAGTATCATCATTTGCCCCTCAATCCTAATTGGAGTTTTATAAAAAATGACACTTAGGAGTAGACTGAGGATCGACGTGATTTAGTAAACAAAGCGCTTTGTTTGTTGCGCAGAATGGGTGCGAAAGTGATGTATTTAATGAGGATCGTGTCTTTTCAGTTTTCCTAATCTTTTCTTATATGCTTTCTCTTTTCCTTAGGTTTGGTTGCTATGTTACTTGTTATGAATAGA
Source organism: Dillenia turbinata (assembly GCA_037126225.1). Taxonomy (NCBI): domain Eukaryota; kingdom Viridiplantae; phylum Streptophyta; class Magnoliopsida; order Dilleniales; family Dilleniaceae; genus Dillenia; species Dillenia turbinata. The sequence goes on from JBAMMX010000022.1 coordinate 24,831,809, forward strand.
AGGATTTCTAGGGCTTTTGATTTCATATTCGTTGATCATGGCTCAAGGTTCTAAGTCACACAGGCATCGGAGGATTGGTAAGATTAGTAGTATAATATCACAGAGGGAACTGGAATCCATAGAGAAAAGCATGAATCTAGGGGGAAATCTCGGTTGAGGCTACCTCTAAATTCAAAAAGGGTTAACGAGTTACCAGTCGATTGTTTTCGCATATATTAGGAGTACGTTAGGTATGGGTTAAGGATTCCCTACTTGGAGCCTTTATCTACTATCCTGAGGGAGTGGAATATATTTCCTACTCTTCTTATCCGTATTGCCTGGCAGATGGTGCTAGTGGTTGCTAGTTTACTAAGTTTTTACCACTTGAGATTTGATTGTGCCCTTTTGTCCTCGATTTTTCATTTGAGGAAATACGGAAGTGAAGGCCCCACGAATGGATGGTATTATGTGTAGACTTTTTGTTAGTCAAAGTGGAAGTTTTTCTATAAGGAGACTTTAGATAAGGCTTGGAGTAAATTTTTCTTTGTGGAATTTTTAGATATAAAGTCATCGTCATTCTTGCCAATGCCAGATGTAGAGCCCCTGGTTAGGTTAAGGACTCCCTCATCGTCATTTTTAGATATGGTAGGACAGTGTGGGTAGATGCATTAATAGAAGATAAAATGCTCAAACTGGTGGGTCTTTTGTTGAATGAGACAGTGTGGATTCAGAGGCCCTTTATGCAAGAAAAGTGGTCAAAGGATCTAGCCGATATTGTCAATTTTGCCAAAACGGATGACTTGGATCAGATAACCATCCTGAGAGCTATGAGGGCACAGATTAAGGCTGCCAAAGTTAGGAAAAACGATGAAGGGAGCGCGTCTAAAGGTGGACTCCCAAGTTCTTTAGCCGTTAAGAGAATAAAACTTGTGTAGACACCGAGCAGTGATGAGAACGAGGGTGTTGAATTGAATTCAGAAGTGGCAGCAGCATCGGATTTTGAGGATTCTGTCATTATTCTAGACCTAAAAGATTCTGAGAGACAAGATCCTCATAAGAGGACTTGAAAGAAGAGGATGTAAAGAGCCCTGCTGACGAGGGATCAAGTGACGAGCATCCAATTGCGGTGCTCATTCCTCAAGGAAAGAGGAGTAGGCTACTTTTAATACCAGACAAATCTGAATTTTTAATGTTCATTCTTAAATGAAAAATTTGAAAATTTTTATATTTTATGAATATGTGGGAGAAATAATTAATTTGAATATAAATGTGAAACTCTGTTCTTTGGGTTGTTCAGGATGTTTCTCAGACTCTTGATTGGTAGATTTTTAAATTTTAAGTGTTCAGTTGCTAAATAATAGTATTCGATAGACTTTAAATTGGGTTTAGTGTTCGGTGAATAATTGATATCTTTGAGAGAATTGGCTTGTTCGATACAGACTGCTCCTGGGAGATTGTTATCTCTAGACCATTTCTTTATCTCTACCATTCAGTATATTACCATCAGTCACAATTGAATTTCCTAGTGGTACCTACCTATCAGTGACTTTCACGTGTTTCTCAATATTCCTGGTATTGAACACTTTCATAGACCCATTAGTATCTTTGTCTCACTGACATGTTTAAATATTTATTTCTCATTGGTCCATTGACCAAATTGTGAGACTTGTTCAGCTGTTAAATGATAGTATTCGGTAGCCTTTGAATTGGGTTTAGCATTCGGTGGAGAATTGATGTCTTTGTGAGAATTGATTCATCGGTATCCATTCGACTAATATCACAAATTATTCCTATTGAATATTAAATTTAGCCTGTCGGTAGAGTTTCTCAATGCCCAAAGTTGTGAGGCCTCTCAACAACATATTCCTCAAATATTCCTCTCTTCGGCATTAAACGAACAGTCTATTTCACTTCCCTTTGGATATTTGCAAGTCCGTTCGGTCACAAACTCTCATTTTCAAAGAAGCTCTTCGATCACCTTCCATTTCACCGAACAGCACTCATTGCTTACACCCCAATGGCCGAACACAACACTTTTCCAAATTTTGTCCCTGTTCGGTGCATGCACTCACATATTGCAAATTCCTTTCAAAATCTCAACACCATATGCACTCCCTTGGATTTGAACCACCAATCTTTACCCCATCCAAAAAGAACTTATCCACTAAGTCATCCAAGCATTTCAATTTACATATGTGTAATATATATATATATTAATTATATCTCATATTTTATTATTATTATTATTATTTCTTCAATCTCCATGTAAGCATGTGTCTCTAACAAATGACACTTTCTTTCTTCAGCCAATCATATTGTGTTCGGTTGCCAATGGGAGTTGAACCCAAAACCATTGGGCTTCGGAAGAAACTTTTACCATCATATCATCCAATCACCTTAAATATGATATACCCAATTTAAGTTATATCCATATTTTTGGTATTACACAATTTTATCATTATTTCTAAATTATTTCTATAAATTGGCATTTCTCATTTCAAACTTTCCTGCACATCACTAATCACTCCTATATCTACAAATAAAATCTTAAGTGTTTGAATTCATTGAGAAAAGCCTCTAAATTACCAACAAGGGCATATTGGGCACTTGTGTACATTGAAAGTGAAGGATGACAACTAAATAAATTCAGAAAAATAGGTTATAAATGAAGAGCAGTGGTGGGACATTAAAACCCACGAAGGCCAAACTCCATTTCTTCTTCTTCTTCCTTCCCCCTCTCGATTCACACTTTCTCCTTCTCTTCTTGTTTTCTCCAAAGATCAATCAAAATACCACAAAAACCTACACTCTAAAGGTTTCAAAACTCATAACCCAACCTTTAGAAGGTTCACTTTGGTGAGGGATTTGAAGTATTTTAGTGAGAGAAAACTTAGGGTTTGACAGTGATTCGGCTTGAAGCGAGTTGGTGACAACAATTGAGGTAATCTTCTTTTTCTAACTAAGGATTACTTTAATCTGTCATGACTTTAGAATCTATGCTGAAATTAAAGAGATTAATTTGGAGGAAAGTTTGTGTCACCGAGAGTGAGTGAAAAGTTAGGGTTTTGAATGTTAGACTTATAGGTTGCTATGAGATGATAAAATATTAATGGTTTGGTCATGTTATAATATTTTGTAGGAGCTAGACAAACTTGATCAAAGGCAGACTCTTGCTGTGGGACAAACCGGGAGTGATTATCCTTCCTTACACTGTGAGGGGATACATGTTTATGATTTTAAGTGAGAAAATGTTTTATATTAATTTTATAAATGTTTTCTAATGATTTTACAAATATTTCTAAAATTATTTTAAAATTGTTTTATGATTGTGAAATGTCTTGAAAGAGATTTGGATTACCGAATGCATTCATGTGTTGTTTAAAAATAATGTATCATGTTTATCGACTTGTGTTAAATGCGATTGATTGAACTCATGCACTGAGAATTCGTTTGAATAACTGTTGACACATTTTGATATATAATGTGATGATTGGGAAATGGTGTTGTGTGCATGGTTAATGGCCATAGTCATTCCCTCCACGGTGTGGAGCCCGATAGGGTGACGTGGTTAGGCAGTTATTTAAACGAGGAGGTAGCTGCGCTTAAGAGATGCCTCTGAATCCCTCACTTCAGACTAGCCTGGTTGTACCCCAGGGGAGGCCAAGCCAAGGTAGGGGTAATATGTATGATTGATGATGATGTAAACCCCTTAGCGATTCCACTATTGGTCATGGTCAAACCTTTGGTGAAAGAATTTTTGGCAACCCCATGATTTTTGGAAAACAAGATATGATGACTAGATGCATATGAATTGAATAAAATGATTTGTTGAAATCTTGCTTATATTGATATTGATTGATACGATTGTAAGGAAAACATTTAACACATCCACGATCATTCCTCATTTATTATCATAACATGTTATACACTCACTGGATATTTCTATACTTACCCCTCCCTCTCCATTTTTCTAAGGAAGTTTAGTCAATATTCTTGGTCACTTAAAGCCAGATATTTGGGAAGACCTCTGTCAGAGACTCCTTTTGGTATAGATCTTGTTATTGTCTTGAGGTACCGGTAGTTCGACCCTAAGAGGGCATATTGTATAAAAGTCTGTTTGAAAACCGTTTGAAGCTTTGTATTTTGATTTCAATTGGACTTGGTTATGTGTAAACATTTACTGGAGACCCTTAATTTTTTTTTATGAAATTTACTTGGGAATTATTATTGATTCTGTTTTCTATCCCTAAAGAGGGCAATTACGTTTTATTTGGTGAATGGTAATTGATGGCCAAGATGGCCTACGGTTTTATTTGGCATTCTAAATGCCTTGTAATGCCTTGGAGTATGGGGTGAGATTCACACGTGTTCAAGGTAGCTCGGCGGTTGTCGTGTGCTCGGACTTGCGGGTCGGGACATGACATTACTAGGGCCTACGGTGAATATTGAGGGGGCTTCTACTATCAGAGCCATTCGAGAAGTGCAAGTCCCTACTACGGAATTACAAATTACCAATGCTGCCAAAGAGGTGAACGCTACCGAGAAGTTTCTTTAGGAGCCCCCTTTGGCTATCAAGGGCACCACTCTATTGCTTGATCCCTCGTCGATGGAAAGACATGGCTCATCTAGCACCTTACATGAGAACTTATACATTAGGAAGGGTAAAAAGTTTCGGAGCAGACGGCTCCCCTTCTCCTTATTCTAGTTCGATCGTTTAATTGATCAAAACAATTGTAGGAGAGAGGTACTGCTTCAGTGAGCTGTGGTGATAATGACTTCAATTATGTGGATGTTGTGGAGGCAAAGAGGCTTGCGGATAGATTAGACTTAAACTGGGCGGTGTCTGAGTTGAACCGCCTATCGGTGGACCAGGAAAATGAATTTGTTATCACTCTTTTGATTCAGGTATTTGTTTTATAATAGATTTTCTTTGGAACACTTCTATTCTTGGTAGATTAACTTGCCCCCATTTTCTATCACCCTCCTTTTTGATAGGCTATTGCTATGGTAGAGTTTTAGAGGATAAGGAAGGACCAATTGATAGGTCATTTACAGGGCCAATTGGACAATATCGAAGGAGAGGTGGCTCGTCTTCGGGCCAAGGAGAGAGAAAGAGAGAGGTTAAGGAGAAATAAGCAGATTCTATTGCTCTCAGTAAGAAGGAAAAGTTGATAAAGATATAGAAACTGACCTAGAATATTCGTATGAGGTGATTGATATTGCCCTCAAAGAAGGCGAGCAGTTGAGGGACCGCCTTACTGAAAGTGAGGCAGGCTACATGGCTGCCAAGGAACTGGCTCGAGAACGGGAGGAGGCTCTGGCGAAGTTGACGGAAGCTTACAAGCGGGAACGCCAAGAGCTCATTGGGTACAACGGGTAGAGGAAACTATCCGTCATTTGTGGGGCGATTTCGTATAAGAAGTAGACGTTTATAGTTCTATTGCCTTGGATGTTGACCTGGTTAGGCCTCCTAGTGGTTGCCTGTCCGCTGGGGATACACCTGTTTCTATTATTTGGGCCAACTTTGACAAGTTCCGAAGGAGGCCTCGGCTTCCCCCTTCTCCTTGATATATCTTTGTTTTTTGTGTTTTCTTTCTTCTTATTTCTGGTGCTTTCCTTGTGATAATCAGCAATAATATTAGCCCACGAGTTTTGTATCTTTAAACGTCTTAGTTGTCATGCTTTTTAAGGCATCGTTGCTGTTGTATGAATTTCCTTTAACCGCATAACAATTAGATACTCCATTAGGATGAGACACTACAGTAATAGTAGTGGAGTGTTTTGAGATCCCGTAATGTGATGCAGTAGGCATTAGGCACCGGCACGATTCTTAGCGATGCTCAAGTGTGTCATGTCTTAAAATAGCTTCGCGAGCTAGGCTTGGAGGCGTTGCACTCTGAGAAAATTTAGCGTACCAAGTGTTGTGCCGAGAGTACTTAGAGATGTTATGCCTTAGGAGAATTTAGCATATCGGACGTTGCGCCGAGGGTACTTAGAAGCATTGTGCCTTAGAAGAATTTAGCGTATCAGGCATTGCACCAAGAGTACTCGGAGGCATTGCAGTTTAAGAGAATTTAGCATATCGGGCATTTTACCGAGGGTAATCAGAGGCATTATGCCTTAGGAGAATTTAACATACTGAGCGTTGTGCCAAGCGTACTTGGAGGCATTGTGTCTTAGGAGAATTTAACATACCAACTATTGCGCCAAGGGTACTCGGAGGTGTTACATCTTAGGAGAATTTAGCATACCTGATTTTGCACTGAGTATACTCAAAGGCATTGCGCCTTGGGAGATTTTAGTATTCCAGGTGTTATGCCGAGGGTACTCGAAGGTATTGCACCTTAGGAGAATTTAACATACCAGGCATTACGCTAAGGATACTCATTGCGGGGGTTCTATAATAGCTGATGGAACATGATACAAGTTAGTATACTTAATCAATATAGGCAACTGTGTAGGAAATCAAAATATTATTATTATTGAAGTGTGGAGATAAAGAACAAATTGAGAGAAAAGGGATATAGAAATTCTTTGTAAGCCAAATAGTTCCATTAACAGAACAGTAGGAATCATTAAGTTGACTGAATGAGTGAAGCGGCAGGATCCTAGTCATAGCTTATATTGTCCCAATGCCAAGCGGAGTTCTGAACTTGATTTTCATGTGCCGAATGCTTGGAAGTGCCTCCAGAGCATTCAGGTCAGGCCTACCTAAGATTATGTTGTATGGAGAGAGAAACTTCACTACGTTGAAGGTGGTGATGGTGGTAGCGCTATTTGGTGTATCCCCAATGTGATCAGTAGGGAGATGACCCCCTCTGGGTATAGCCATTCGTCGGAGAGCCCTTTAACAAATCCACCATGAGACTACAGGTTTGAGCGATCGAAACCCATTTGTGTGAAAGTATTCCAATACAGGAGAATGAATTATGCTCCTTGGTCGACAAAAACTCTTTTGACCATAAACTGACCAATAGTGATTGTGATAACCAAGGGGTCATCGTATTCTAGTCGAACCCTTACAAGGTTCTCATCGTCAAACCCTATCCTAGGCCTTTTAGGTGCTTTGCCTTTCCCGACACAAGCTGAAATAATCTCATTTGAAGTGAATTGCTTGTTCAATTAGAAGACTGGGGCAAGGAGTGCATTGCAAAAAGGTGTCATGGCTGGGCCATCTTTAGGTGAAAGAATTACAAGGGCAATTCCTTAACTCCTATATATATAGGACGACTCTGTTAGCTTGGTCTGTTATAACCTCTGGGTCGTGCTATTCATGTGCTATGTCTCCCTATTTCTCTTCTTGTGGCGTTAGGCAAGGGTTATTGCCATAGTCACCGTGGATGAACTTTTGAAGCTTACCATTGCAAACCAAAATCTCTAGTTCATCCTTCCGCTTTCAGCATTCATTAGTCCAATAACCGTCATCGCGATGGAAATAACAATATCTCATCACCTGAGGAGCATCCAGGCCATCGTATATAAGGCTTATCCCTTATCTACAGTAGGATCTGGCTACGAGTTTCGTTCAGTGGAGTGTAATTGTTGAATTTGCAATGAGGTGGTTGGGCTAATCAAGCTTTCTTCACAGAGGGTGGTCAAGAAGGATGGTTGTGTTCATTCTGCTCGGTTTAAACCAACGCTTGTCAAGGCTTCTGCTTTTTCGACTGTTATGTACTTCTTAGCTATTGAGTAGAATTCTTATATGGTGCTCGATAAGTTCTTAGAGATCGAGGTCTTCATCCCTAAGGGCCTCAACCCTATTAACAAGGCCGCTAAGGTTATGGAATGATCCAAACCTAAAAATTTTATCATTTCCACCTTTAACTTCTCTAAAAAATCTTTCAAGAGTTCATCCTCCCCTTGTCAAGTGAGAGGAGGGAAGTGAACTTCCTCTTGACTCCTCAACTGATTACAAAATGAGTTTTAAACTGTTCCCTCAGCTGGGAGAAGCTCCTAATCCCAAATGGTGGCAAGGAATTGAACCATGTCAGTGCATTGTCCTTGAGTGTTGTGGGGAAATGCTTACACAGGGCTATATCGGATATATTTCTTGAGAGCATTATGGTCATAAAGTGTTCTGCATAATCTCAGGGGTCAATCGTCCCATCATATCTCTCTATAGAAGGAAGTAGTAAATCCCGCGGCATGGGCTCAGCAAAAATCTTCAAGTCGAAAGGTGGTGTGTAGGTCATGTGGCAGTCAGTTTCATTTGGTCTAACATTGATGAGCCTAAGCTCAGTGGCCACGAGATCTTCTACTTGCTTTCTTAGACCATCAGGGTTGTGTTGAGATGTCACGAAGGGTTCTCGATCTTCTCGAGGAAGGAGCCTATTTTGGCAAGTACTTTGACTTCTAGGGGGACAGCGAGCCATCTGGTCGACAAGTTCGACTGAGATCATCCAACTATCTACTCATGTCTATTAATCTTGAAACTAGTCTCTCTATTTCCGAATGAGGAGGCTCGTTGCCTAAACTGGCTAGGATCAACTGTTGGGCTATTTGGGATCAAATTTGTGCCATGGTTAGATCTTCGGGATTGACAGGGACTAATGGTTGGACAAAATTTGTAGGAGTAGCGGGGCATCCTTTTACCATGCACGCAGCTCTAAAAGATATCCTCTTTCTTCTTGGGGGCATGGTCTTCCGAAGTCAATGAAACGTGAAATGTAATATTCTTTGGTCTGTTTTCCCACAGATGGTACTAATCTGATGGAGGTGGGTTTTCTTCACAAATACTTGCCTTGTCTGTCTGCGCAGGAGTTTTGGAGTCGAGGATGTTCCGAAATTCTTATCATGTAAAAAGCAACCAGAGGGTATTCCGACAGAAAAGACTCCGATGCTTAAATCAGAAAAAGCGGGTTTTGAATATGGTAAAACAAACAAATAAGAGTTCTAACTTCGAAGTAGTTCTCACGTCCTGACCCGTAGTCCAAGCACGTGACAACCGCCATGTGATCTAGGAATACGTACAGTCACCAGCATATACCCCAAGACCCCGCAAGGCTAAAGAAATATTCTCATTCAATCCAAGAAAACCAAAACATCAAACATTTAACACCTTTAATAAAAGTTCAATTTAGGGAATATATATATATAAATATGTAAAATATACAACGATTGGGTTTTCCAACATCATTTCCAAAAATAAAATTTTCATTTGTCAAAAGACATGCCCTCCGATGGGTCCATCTACAAGTCTCAAAGCTTCGTAACTAGGGAGAGCCAATACCAACAAAAGTCCCGATAGCTTTTCCTCAGCTGAATCTATCTAACAGAAGGGAGCTGCTGCTATATCTACACTTCCTCTGAAAAGATGAGAAAAGAGGAGTGAGTATAAAATACTCAGTGAGTGGAGTGCAATGGCATATTGTGATAGTAAATGAGTGGTAAGTGTGAGAATGCCAAAGTAATAGTTTATAGCAAAACAATTCATAAGTAGCATCAAACAATTCCGATCATAATAGAAGAAATGCATCCATAATTTCATACTTTCCAAAATCATGGGGTCTCCCTAAAGAAAACACTCCCGCCCAACGTTTGGCCGAACGTCGATGGAAGCCCGCCAAGGGGTTTTTCAATCACTTCCTTTCAAAACACTAATTCCCCCTTCCTTGGCGTTGACTCGTACCTCACCGGGGTGCTATCCGGGTAGTACGACGAGGAATGACAATAGCCATTTACCATTACCAACACCTCCATTTCACAAACATCTAAATATATCTAGTGTGCCACAAACTTAGCAAATGGTTACCAAACCATAACACAATATTCATAAATGTGATTTCCAGCAACAGTGGCACATATTTAATCACAAATGCAGTGGATGCAGGTGCATTCAAACTCACATTTAGGACATCCCACAAACACAAATAATTTCAGAAAATCATTTAAAAATCATTTATAAAAGAATTTATAAAAATCATTTTTCTCATTCAAAGTACAAAAGTCCATCCACTCACAGTGTTTCGGAGGGTAGTCACTCCCAGATTCCTCAACAGCAATGGTCTTGCCACGATCGGTCCGTTCGGCTCCTAAAGGACATTCATCAAGAAATAAAATCATCAATATTTATTTTCAAGTGGAACCCAAGGACCCGAACCATTCAAACCCCAGTTTCCTCTCACTATTGGTGACTAAATATTCTCCCAAAACCAAGTGAATATCAAGATAGATAAACTAACGAGTAAGATATGAAAATAAAAATAAAAATACCTTAATTTCTATCTCCAAGAAACCCTCTTCCGTTCAGATTACACCAATCCCTAGAAAACCGGCCCTTTTCTATGACAACTCTACATTCTTTGATTCTTCCAAAATCAAGATTAGAATCTAATTTTGAAGGGCTAGATGAGAAATTTGGAGCCTTAAATTTTGGGTCTGTTAATAGATCAATGGAATTTCGAGAGAGAAGAGAAAATGGTTTAGAGAGAAAAACGAAGTTTGGTTACGTGAACCTTCTGGAATCTCACCCCACTTCTGCTCTCTTATTCTTAACCTATTTCCTCACATTTCCTAAATGGTCATTGTTTATTCCTAAATTACATAATTGCCCAATTATGTCCTCTTGGAGTTTAGGAAGAGTTAAGACTATGAGTTAAGTACTAGAAGTTGGGTCCGGTTAGGGACAATGTGTTTACCGACGGGTAGAGGAAATCGAAATTTGGAATTGCCATCTATGTAAATGAATTTAGAAATATTAATATTTAGAATATATATAATAAATGAAGCAATATATGATTAGAAATTTTGGATGGCTTGGTAGTAATTATTCTTTTCGGATGGCCAAAGTCATGAGATCGATTCTCCATTGATGAAAAACGTTGGAGGAATTTGATGAAATTTTTAAACCTTTGTGTGTGTGTACAGGATATCAACATGACCGATGGAAAGAGAATCGATGAGGAGCAGCGCCCATGGAGCCGATCAAGATATGCGTTTGGGAGAATGAAAATAGCCTACAGAAGAATTTGTCTAAACAGGTGCATTCACCGATGGGAATAATATGTACCGATCGAAAGGTTTAAATACCCAAAGTGGGGTCATCAATCGGACATTTCAAAATCAATACCGAAAATATTGTTAGAATGAGACCAATATCAAAACTAAAAATAAAATAAATAAAAAGTAAAATTTACAAATGTTGTCTAAGGTAACCGAAGGAATTTGAAAAAATGGAGAAAATTGAGCTATCGTTTAGTACTAATGAAACATGTGAAAATTTAATAAGATAATTACCGATAGTCTGCAAACAAACGGTAACACATTGGAAAGTAAAGTTAAATGTCTGTCGATCGATTAACACAATACCGATGGGATCTACAATACGAGTACCGAATAGCTATTTTAATATGACTATCGATGAGTTTTGTAAAATTTGACATTTACCGATTGGTACAAAAATTTACCATAAAAAATGTAAGTAAAATATAATATACCGAACAGTATAAAAATATTAGGTGTACCGATAGGTATATATAAAATTATAAAAATTATGAAAAATGACATGTTAACTCAATTCCACAACAAACAAACAATTCCATAACTTTACCGAGAGGGCAGTACATCTCTAAGCAACGATGACTATCAGCTACCGATAAAAAAAAATTCAAAATTTGAAGAATTTGTTCACTATACACTAACACATCACCGAATGGGTAACTTTCCTTACAAAAGTCAAATCCCACCAGACGCTGATCACCGAACACTCAATTAACTAATAGCCTTACTGATCAGAAACTTTAAAATAAAGAAACTATCGGTCAAGTATCTACAAAGGTTTCCCAGACGATTCAAAGAGCAGAAATTTACACTTATATTAACTTTACTATTTTTTCTCCATTCTACAAAATATATAAAAATTTAAATAAGCCACTCAGAATACATATCAAAAATCCGGACGTGTCCGATGTTATAATTCCTACCCCCTTAAAGAAATTTTGTCCTCAAAATTTCAGAACACATTTATGCTTCAAATAAGTGAGGGTACTGTCTTCTCATTGTCTCCTCAGGTTCCCAAGTCATTCTTCTAATTGATTGTTCTTCCATAGGATTTTGACTATCCGTATATGTTTATTCCTCAGACTTTTAACTTGTTTCTCCAAAATAGCTACCGGTTGAATTTCAAAATTCAAATCTTCTTTCAACTCAATTGGGGGAGTCTCAAGAACATGAGAAGGGTCTGCCAGATACTTCTTCAACATAGAGACATGGAAGATATTATGAATTTTCTCCAATTCTAAAGGCAATTCTAACCGATAAGCTACTTGTCCAACCCTTTCTATGATCTTATAAGGACCAATATAACGAGAATTTAACTTTCCCCTCTTTCGGAATCGAATTACACCTTTCCAAGGAGATACTTTCAAAAATACCATATCACCGATTCCAAATTCTAGTGGCCTTCTTCTTTTATCGACATAACTTTTCTGTCGGTCTTGGACTGCCTTTATTCTTTGCCGAATCAACTTCACCTTCTCAGTAGCGGCTTCGATCAACTCTATACTCTCAATCTTTCTTTCTCCAACTTCATTCCAGTACAATAGAGTCCTACACTTCTGTCCATATAAGGTTTCATATGGGGGCATTCCAATACTAGCTTGATAACTGTTGTTGTAGGCAAATTCTATCAAAGGAATGTGTTTATGCCAACTATCTAGGAAATCTAATACGCAATCTCTAAGCATGTCTTCTAATGTTTGGATTGTGCGTTCAGATTGCCCATCGGTTTGAGGATGAAAGGTAGTACTAAATTTTAGCTAAGTGCCTAAGGATTCTTGTAGTTTTGTCCAGAACCGAGAGGTAAAACAGGGGTCACGATCGGATACGATCGATACCGGGACCCCATGAAGTCTCACAATTTTATCTATATACAACTTGGCTAACTTTTCCAAAGGATATATATTTTGGATCAGCAAGAAGTGGGCTGATTTGGTGAGTCGATCGACAATTACCCAAATAGCATCATGTCTATTCGGTGTTCTTGGCAAACCGACTACGAAATCCATAGTTACATGTTCCCATTTCCATTCGGGAATTGGTAGAGGTTGGAGATCACCGGCTGGCTTTTGATGTTCTACTTTTACCTGCTGCCATGTCAAACACTTAGAGACAAACTCAGTAATCTCTCTTTTCATTCCTGACCACCAATAATTCTCCTTGATCGTTCGGTACATCTTAGTACTTCCCGGATGCATAGCATAGGCCGATGAGTGTGCTTCCTCAAGAATAGCCCTACGAAGTTCAATATCCTTAGGAACACAAATTTTGTCATTAAACACAAGCATCCCATCATCACGGATTCTATACTCATTTTCTTCTCATTTGTGAACTTTCTCAATTACTATCTTTAATTCATCATCGACAGCTTAGAGCTCCTGAATATGATCTACAAGGCTGGGTCTTACCTCAAATCTAGCCAACAATACACCTTGCTCGTCACTTACTAACTTCACCCCAAGTGTTCAAATCTCAATCAAACAAGAAAGATATGTCTTCCTTGATAACTCCATATTAGATGAAGACTTCTGAGTTAATACATCGGCTACTACGTTGGCTTTACCAAGATGGTAATCTATTACCAAGTCATAATCTTTAATCAATTCAAGTCATCTTCTTTGCCTCAAATTCAGCTCCTTTTGTGTGAACAGATACTTCAAACTTTTATGGTTAGTGAAAACCTTACAAGTCTCCCCATATAGATAATGTCTTCAAATTTTCAAAGCAAACACAATTGCTGCTAGCTCCAGATCATGAGTATGGTAACTCTCTTCATATTTCTTCAATTGACGGGAGGCATAAGCTATAACTCTATCTTTTTGCATCAATACACATCCCAATCCCTGTTTACTTACATCACTATAGACAACATATCCACCACTGCTAGATAGAAGAGCAAGGACTGGAGCAGATGTTAACCTCTTCTTGAGCTCTTGGAAACTAGCCTCACACTTATCATCCCACTGGAATTTAGTCTCCTTTCTCGTCAATTTGGACAAAGGGGCCACAATTTTAGAAAATCCCTCAACAAATATTCTATAATATCCTGCTAACCCAAAGAAACTTCTAACCTCAGTTACATTTTTTGGCTGTTCCCACTTCACAATGGCCTCAACCTTTCTTGGATCTACAAACACCCCTTCACCAGACACTATATGCCCCAAGAACCCAATTTCTCTCAACCAAAATTCACATTTTGAGAATTTTGCATACAATTGTTTCTCCCGAAGAATCTGTAAAACAATCCTAAGATGTTCTGCATGTTCTTTATCACTCTTTGAATACACCAATATATCATCATTGAATACTATCACAAACTTATCAAGATATGAATGAAACATCCTATTTATCAAATCCATAAAAGCAGCAGGAGCATTTGTTAATCCAAACGGCATCACCAAAAACTCATAGTGTCCATACCGAATCCTAAATGCTGTCTTGTGCATATCACTCTCCTTAATCTTTAATTGATGATAACCCGATCTCAAATCAATCTTTGAAAACACACATGCACCTTGAAGTTGGTCAAAAATGTCATCAATTCTGGGGAGTGGGTACTTATTCGTGATAGTAACACTATTTAATTGTCGGTAGTCAATGCATAGTCTTAGAGTGTCATCTTTCTTCTTTACAAACAAAACCGATGCACCCCAAGAAGAAGAGCTTGGCCGAACAAATCCTTTATCTAGTAACTCTTGGAGTTACACCTTCAACTCTTTTAACTCTGCGGGTGCCATCTTTTAAGGTGGTATGGAAATAGGTGCAGTGCCGGGTGTTGGATCAATAGTGAAATCAAACTCTCGGCTCGGGGGTAAACCGTGTAAATCTTCCGGAAACACATCTGAAAACTCATTTACTACTGGGACATCACCTAAAGTAGAACTCTCTATAGTGGTATTGATGATGTGAGCTAAGTATGCTTTACATCCCTTGTATATCAACCTATGTGCTTCTAATGCTGATATTACACATGTCGACATCACTCGGCGTTCACCCATAAAGACAAGTGCTGGATACCCAGGCTTTCAGAACTCCACTTCCTTAGTAAAACAATTCACGGATGCCCGATGAAGGTGTAACCAATCCATCCCCATAATAGCATCAAAATCCTTCATCTCTAAGAGAATTAAATCAGCTTCAAGAATCATTTCACCTACCAAAACACCACAGCCTCTGTAAACTGTGTTCCTAACCATTTGCTCACCCAAAGGAGTAACCACTAACAATTCTTCCTCAAGTGGCATCATAGGCCTATCGGTATGCCTAGCAAAACTCGTACTAATGAAAGAATTGTTTGACCCCGTGTCAATAAGTATATGGGCATCAACTCCAAAAATCTTCACCATACCTATTAATATAACCATCAAGCGATTGTTAGCCAAATCTTATTATAATTCCTGTAACATCCCATTAGATCTTTTATACAAGTACCAAATATCCTAAACACTCCATTCGAATAATTATTAACATCTCAAATCATAAAATTACCAATAACATGCCTTTCCAATCAATAAATTTGTGTTTAAATAAATTTACCTGTAACAACATCAGGGTTATTCTGTACCTCTTCATTGGTCATGGCATAAATCTTAGTTTGAATTCGTGGTGGAGGGGGCTGAGGATTGACAGCCACAGTGTTGCTTCCTATCCCAGTTCTCAAAGTTGCGCCGATGGGAGGTGCTAAAGTAGTGGCCATGCCACCCTTAGAGCCACTGGAAGGACTTTGAATTAGTTGGTTCCTTTGCCCTTTCACATTCAACTTAAGACAAGAATGCTGAAAGTGGCCTTCCTTCCCCCAATGATAGCACCTTCTCGGCCCCCTACATGGACCCAAATAGTATCCCCTACAATTTGTTCAAGGATCCCCTTTACTTCCCCCTGGTCTCACTCCTAATCCAATATTACCACTTGAAGCATTTGACTTGAAGAATGGTTTGCCTTGTGGAGTACCAACTGATCCTGTAACTGACCCACTACTATAGGAACCCATGCTTTTGTTTTTCTTGGAGCCTTGGCCTAGAGTAAACCCACCAGACCTCTTCTTTCTTCCATGATGCTCCCTAATCTTGCCTCTCTGTAGCACCATCTGTTCGGCCCTCAATGCTAATTGCAAAACATTTTGATAAGTGTGAGCCTCTGTCACTGACATCCTCTCTCGAATGTACAAGTTCAAACCATCTTTGAATTTGAAACGTCTATACTCCTCAGAGGCTACTATCTCTGGAACAAATGCAGACAAACTCCTAAATTCTACTTCATATTCTGCTACTGATCTATTTCGTTGACGAAGATAGAGGAATTCTCTTCTTTTCAAGTCACGATCAAATCGTGTGTAAAATCTCTCATCAAACTCCCTAAGAAAGTCACTCTAAGTAAGGGGTATGGTCGACCTTTCCTTTACACCATCCCACCAAGTGCTAGCATCCTCATCTAATAACCTCACAGCTACAATGAGCTTCAGTTCATCATCAATTCTCATATCTGTCACTACTTCTCGGAACCTCTTGATCCATTTCTTGGCTACTGTAGGTTCTTTAGAACTCGAGAAGGTCACACACCCTAATTGTCTAGCCTCTTTCAACAATTTGGACAATTTAATGGGTGGCCGGGTGGACGGTGTAGCTACTGAAGTAGGTGGAGCTACCGGCGCCATAGGAGGGACCAGTGAAACCGCTGGGTTAGGAGTTGGAGGAACTTGGACTTGAGGTGGTGCTTAAAGATATGCACCGTATGTATTCCACCACTTAGTCCATTGTTGAAGAGCATCAAGTGGTGGTGGAGGAATTCTGATTGGAGGAGCCGGGTGAGTAGAAGCTGGAGGAGGCGGAGCATGCAAGGATGACTCATCCTCGTGCTCTTGTGGAGGAATATCATTTACATTCCTCATTCTCATACAATGAGGCATGATAGTCTACAAGAGAAAAACTATTTTAGCTCACAGTACTAAGATGACTTTAAGCACCTATGGCTAGAGGTACCTCAATTTCCTAGGACCCATTAGAGGCATTCAAATTTCCCCAAAATATTTGAAAATACAAAAACATTTAAAATCATTTGTAAACATTTGAAAACTTCTATAACTTCAAAACCTTTGCTCTGATACAAATAAAATTGTCACGCCCTGACCCACAGTCCGAGCACGTGACAACCGCTGCGTGATCTAGGAATACATACAGTCACCAGCACATACCCCAAGACCCCGCAAGGCTAAAGAAATATTCTCATTCAATTCAAGGAAACCAAAACATCAAACATTTAACACCTTTAACAAAAGTTCAATTTAGGGAAAATATATATATATATATGTAAAATATACAACGATTGGGTTTTCCAACATCATTTCCAAAAATAAAATTTTCATTTGTCAAAAGACATGCCGTCGATGGGTCCATCTACAAGTCTCAAGGCTTCACAACTAGAGAGAGCCAATACCAACAAAAGTCCCGATAGCTTTTCCTCGGCTGAATCTATCTAACAGAAGGGAGCTACTGTTATATCTACACTTCCTCTGAAAAGATGAGAAAAGAGGAGTGAGTATAAAATACTCAGTAAGTGGAATGCAATAGCATATTATGATAGTAAATGAGTGATGAGTATGGGAATGCCAAAGTAATAGTTTCTAGCAAAACAATTCATAAGTAGCATCAAACAATTTCGATCATAATAGAAGAAATGCATCCACAATTTCATACTTTCCAAAATCATGGGGTCTCCCTAAAAAAACCACTCCCGCTCAACGTTTGGCCAAACGTGAATAGAAGCCCACCAAGGGGTTTTCAATCACTTCCTTTCAAAACACTAATTCTCCCTTTCTTGGCGTTGACTCGTACCTCACCGAAATGCTATCCGGATAGTACAACGGGGACACAGGAGGCCGCGTCTACCCCCTTGCCAAACAAACCCTCAATCACGTCACCCCGTCGGGTCACTCCGTGGGAGGAATGACTATAGCCATTTACCATCACCAGCACCTCCATTTCACAAACATCCAAATATTTTCAGTGTGCCACAAACTCAGCAAATGGTTATCAAACCATAACACAATATTCATAAATGTGATTTCTAGCAACAGTGGCACATATTTAATCACAAATGCAGTGGATCCAGGTACTTTCAAACTCACATTTAGGACATCCCACAAACACAAATAATTTCAGAAATCATTTAAAAATCATTTATAAAAGAATTTATAAAAATCATTTTTCTCATTCAAAGTACAACAGTCTGTCCACTCACAGTGTTCGGGAGGGTAGTCACTCCCAGATTCCTCAACAGCAATGGTCTTGCCACGATTGGTCCATTCGGCTCCTAAAGGACATTCATCAAGAAATAAAATCATAAATATTTATTTTCAAATGAAACCCAAAGACCCGAACCATTCAAACCCCAGTTTCCTCTCACTATCAGTGACTAAATATTCTCCCAAAACCAAGTGAATATCTAAATAGATAAACTAACGAGTGAGATATGAAAATAAAAATAAAAATAAAAATACCTTAATTTCTATCTCTAAGAAACCCTCTGCCGTTCAGATTACACCAAGCCCTAGAAAATCGGCCCTTTTTTATGACAACTCTACATTCTTAGATTCTTCCAAAATCAAGATTAGAATCTACTTTTGAAGGGCTAGATGAGAAATTTAGAGCCTTAAATTTTGGGTCTGTTAATGGATCAATGGAGTTTAGAGAGAGAAGAGAAAATGGTTTAGAGAGAAAAACAAAATTAGGTTACGTGACCCTTCTGGAATCTCACCTCACTTCTGCTCTCTTATTCTCAACCTATTTCCCCACATTTCCTAAATGGTCATTGTTTATTCCTAAATTACATAATTGCCCAATTATGTCCTCTTGGAGTTTGGGAAGAGTTAAGACTATGAGTTAAGTGCTGGAAGTTGGGTTTGGCTGGGGACAATGTGTTTATCGACAGGTAGAGGAAATCGAAATTGGGATTGCCATCTATGTAAATGAATTTAGAAATATTAATATTTGGAATATATATAATAAATGAAGCAACATATGATTAGAATCTTTGGATGGCTTGGTGGTAATTATTCTTTTTGGATAGCCAAAGTCATGAGATCGATTCTCCATTGATGAAAAATGTTGGAGGAATTTGTTGAAATTTTCAAACCTTTGTGTGTGTGTACAGGATATCAACATGACTGATGGAAAGAGAACCGATGAGGAGCAGCGCCCATGGAGCCGATCAAGATATGTGTTTGGGAGAATGAAAATAGCCTACGGAAGAATTTGTCTAAACATGTGCATTCACCGATGGGAATAATATGTACCGATCAGAAGGTTTAAATACCCAAAGTGGGGTCATCGATCGGACATTTCAAAATCAATACTGAAAGTAAAATTTACAAATGTTGTCTAAGGTAACCGACGGAATTTGAAAAAATGGAGAAAATAGAGCTATCATGCGGTACCGACGAAACATGTGAAAATTTAATAAGATAATTACCGATAGTCTGCAAACAAACGGTAACACATTGGAAAGTAAAGTTAATTGTCTGTTGATCGATTAACACAATACCGATGGGATCTACAATGCAAGTATCGAATAGCTATTTTAATATGACTATCGATGAGTTTTGCAAAATTTGATATTTACCGATTGGTAAAAAAATTTATCATCAAAGATGTAAGTAAAATATAATATACCGAACGGTATAAAAATATTAGGTGTATCAATGGGTATATATAAAATTGTAAAAATTATAAAAAAACGACATGTCAACTCAATTCCACAATAGACCAACAATTCCGTAACTTTACCGAGAGGGCAGTACATCACTAAGCAACGGTGACTATCGGCTACCGATAAAAAAAAAAATCAAAATTTAAAAAATTTGTTCACTATACACTAACACCTCACCGAACGGATAATTTTCTTTACAAAAGTCAAATCCCACCAGATGCTGATCACCGAACACTCAATTAACTGATAGCCTTACCAATCAAAAATTTTAAAATAAAAAAGCTATCGGTCAAGTATCTACAAAGGTTTCCCGGACGACTCAAAGAGCAGAAATTTACATTTATATTAACTTTAATATTTTTTCTTCATTCTACAAAATATATAAAAATTTAAATAAACTACTCAGTATACATATCAAAAATCCGGACGTTTCCGGTGTTACAGTAGCAATTTGTGTTTTTTTGTGTCAAGTTCTAGAGAACTTACCTACGTTGTGGCTAACCTTTTGCTTATATATCTGCTTTTCATAAAAGGTACCATAGAATTTCAGGAGCTTCCTAATCCTAGTTTCCTTTGAGGGAGATTGAGAAAAATCTCCGAAATCATAGGGATTATTGTTTGAAATTTCATAGAGATGCGCCGATTTTGGTGTTTGAGGACGATCCATAAACAGGAGTCAGTATGCCTACTAGAGGTAAGTCTCTATATTTCGGGGATTATTTAGATAATAACAAATATTCTGATCCTCACAAGGAAAGTTTGAATTTATTTGAAGATTCGTTTCCTTTGTAAATTACCCTGAGTCATACTTACTTTTTCAATTGTTTAGCTCACAAATCTATGGCTATCTTACCGAAGAATAGAGTGGCCAAGGGACAGGGGGTACCGAGGGAAGAGATAACTAAGGAGCTATACGTAATCTTGAGCAAATGCCCGTGGTTATGGGGGCCCAAAGGGTGAAGTATGGTTCGATCGGTTTTGGAGTCGTTTTATGGGTCTGAGGTTGGGTATCATCAAAAGAAAATCATGTTTCCTAGCCTGGCAAATAAACACCAATTGATTAAGTGGATAGCATAGGTATGTTTAGCTTTCCTATATGTATTTGATATCGCCAGTGGTCGCCAGAGTGCTTTTGCTGACGTCTTTGGACCAGGTACAATGAAATGTTACAATGCATGCATTTACTTCTTTAATGCCGTGAAAAGTTTAGTAAGAATTATTAATTACATCCTTTCCATATACAATGCCTGCCGGATGGTACCAATTATGTATGGAAATTCAGTCCCGAAAGTAATTCTTATGATGGTCCTGCTCTGCAGAAGGGTCATGAAAGTGGAGTAGTGCCACTAGCAGTAGGTGCCAACTCGCTCTATTCCAGGTCCATGGACCACAACATATAAGTAAGTTGGCAATTGATATCTTATCGACTTCTCCTTTCTGTGTTCTAATCCTCTAATCCTTTTTTCCTCTTTTTTTTTCCCTTTGTTGCTGTAACTATTTCATGCTGTGCTCCATGCAAGTCTAGTATTTGCTGAATTAACTGCTGAAGTTTGCAATATGCCCCCAGTATTGTCTGCAATAAATGTAATTTACCAGCTCTGCCTCTTTAAATTTGTAATGATCTAGTTGACAAGCTTCCATTTGATTATCAATAGGACCAACCTGGCCATTCTGGAATGACCCTTTCTTTCTTTAGGGACAATTGGACTTCCATCTGAGTCTCAGAATCATTCTTGGTAGACCGTCTCATCCTTATTGACCTTGAGAACTGTATTTGGAATCTTTCTGTACTTTATTATCAGATAGTGCTTCATAATGATCCTTTCGTCTCATTTCAGGTCTGGGATATTGATTCTTTACAGTACATAAGGACGCTAAATGGGCACTCTGCTGTTGTGATGTCTCTTGTTCTCTGGGACCAGCATTTATTTTCATGTTCACTAGACAACACTGTCAAGATTATTATATTTATACTTTCGTAATAGAATCACACAAGCTCTGATTCTATTTTTATAGATCTTTTTTTTTTTTGGGGGGAGGGGGGGGGGTTCTTCCTGCTCTAGCTTGATCCTAAAGATTCATCTATCTATTGGTACAGGTATGGCCTACATCAGAAGGCTGCAACATGGAAGTAATCAACACACACTCTGAGGAAGATGTAAGTTTTTTCAACTCTTTGGTCAACGTATGAGCCTGTACAAGCTTGTGACGTTTAGACGTCATTCTGTGTGCTCCTTTTTAGTTACACCCACCTCATAGAAAAACATGACAACGGAAACACACAAACCCTTCAATTATTTATTAGGCCCCTTTCTCAGTGTACATTGTTTGCTGAAGAAATTTGCTTAGCTGGAATTGCAAGTGGCAGTAAAAAGTTTATTTCCTGGGTAGTTATAACTCTGTGTCCTACCTTAGTTTCTTAGACAAGTTTGAGAACTGAAATTTGAGAGGTGCTAATGCACAATGATGTTGAATTAGCAATTAGTAAATTTTATTGGTGGTTGTGCATCTTCTTCATGCTCTTCAGTCTTCACCGAAGATTTGAACACTTGCTAAGCCTTGTGTTTCTTGGCATGATAAAATTCCTCCCATGTTCTTGTTAGATCCAAAGTTTTTTCAACAAATAGCCACTTATTGATACACCCAGTCCTCCCATATACTAGTACTGATGGTAACAAATATATGTTTGATTTTTGTGGGACACTTGATGCAGAAGCTAAACCAATCTTACTTTGCACATGCAATGACAATTCCATTCACTTGCCCGAGTTGCCATCGTGAGTATAATCAGTTCATTCTTGTTATTTTACCCCCATTGAGCCCTAAACCTTTTTGTTGATAATTCTGATTTGCTTATGCCGTTTCACTTTCAGGTTTATGCAAAGCAAGAAATTTGTTCCATCCAGATAGGCTGGACGCCTCCTTTTCACTGGTGATGAAACTGGACCAGTCAGAGTCTGGAAATGGGTGCCGGAATCTGAATCACAGGCCTCATGAGTAAATCAGCAACGCTTTGGCTCATTTGAGAATTTTTCAAAATTTGCAGCCCCTTATATTCTATTCACTTGATTGATTTGCTTATTAACTGTTAAAAATTATAGGACTAACCATCGATGTCGCTGGCGCCGTGTAAACATCAGCAGTGCCCTTTGCCCCACTACTAACATGGCCGATTTTAGTTCTAGTCATTTGGATACCTTCGACGAAGGAATTTTGATTTTGTAGTGAGAAAAGGCAATGTTGGTCTCTTTTGTATATGCTTGTTGTACAGTTTCTTGAACAAATTTCACACATCTGACTACATTGAGCCTTGAATAATCAAAGCCAATCTTTTTTTTCTTTTGCAATTTTGTGCCAAATAAATCAATTTTACAAGTGAAGAATCAGTGCCCTTATTGCCCCATTACATGGAAAAATTAGAACAACTTTCCAAATATTACAAGGATGATTTTCTTTTCTTCATCTTGACAAAAAATGAAGGGCTCTATACTGAACCTCAGCTTGTCATCCCCAAGTAAGAGCTGTATAAAGAAGCTCATTCCAAGTATCGGGCAATCCAGGAAGACACCAATGGCTGCAATCCAAGCCATTGTGCTTGCCATAATACGATGGATGCGCATCCTTTCTATATTGAGAAAGTGTTGTTATGTCGAGTAAAAAAACAGGTTTCTTGACCCTGCTCAGTACTTTGTTGATCACAATTGATGCCAATGGAGTCCCAGCAGGGTATTTTTGTCCAAAAAATGGTTGTGACTCTCCCTTGCATGATTTTGATGGTTCATTCCAGTCCTTGCCTCTGATATTTAATGATTTATAGAAAAAAGATAGGACATTTTTGAGTTTTTCCCATGAAATGAATGTAGCACTATATTGGACAAATTCCCGGGGCCCACCTCGGTGCTTTCCATATGCATAGCACCGGTGGCCCAAACCGATAGAGAGAAGAGAGAGAGATGTGCTTACTCATAATGTGTAGGAGAGACACCCAGGAAGAAGACTTTAGTTTTGGAAGGATCAACGTTGCGATTAAGCCATCTAGCCCATGTGGTGAGTCCTTTATAGTAGGCGATCAATCGGTTCATGTCTTTGGATATTTGGTTCCCATCTTCCACATAATCCCACCTGCATTTCAGCATGAAATGAAAACCCCTTGATCTCTCAATTAGAGATGCAGTATAAGCATATCAAAACGTGCATTTTAGAGAGAGAGAGAGAGAGAGAGAGAGAGAGAGAGAGAGAGGGAGAGGGAGAAACGTACGGTTGAGAGCTGCCGGTGTGGGTCCACCAATGCCATGTGTTAAAGATGAGCATGTCCATGCCTAACCAGGCATTTCCGGTGTTAATGGAGTCTAACTTCAACACTACTCCCACATTCTCTCTTACCATATCAACTAGGTAAGGCGTCCTATATAGCATCAATTTTACTCCATACTCCTGCAACACACCATAATAATATTTACATATTAATCACTAGCAAATCCAATTTATTAATTTCTTTGGCAATTTTTTACCATTACACAGTTGAAATGAAAAGGTGAATTTGTCTTGTTTTTACCATCTGAACCCCACTGAAGAAATAAACAAAAAACAAAAATGGTGGAAAAAGTATATCCCACCAATTGGCAATTGCGCTCCAACTTTAATGCGCTGCTTTTCCGCACTTGACATAAAGATTACCTATTATGTTACTAAAGTCCAAGGGACCAAATGTAACCAATCAAAAAGTGCAAGTGACCAAGGAAAAGCATATAATTCAACTTACATCGTTCCACCCTCTTGAATCTCTTCTATTTATAAAAAGAAAAAAAATATATATGACATGTTCTACTTAATCAAGAAGATAAAACCATTTTTAAACTACATCTTCACTATTTCAATTTAGCAGAAATTGATTGCATTTTGATCTAACACATGTATGGGTGAGAGAGAGAGAGAGAGAGAGAGTTGTTCCATCTCTCTTTCTAGCAAGAGAGAGACAGAGATAGAGATAGAGAGTGAATAGTTCAATCCCCTGAATTTAGGCTAGTGTGGTGGGCATGCAATTCTTTTTTTTTTTTTTTTGATGATAAAATTGCACAGTATTTGGTCTAATTGTTTAATGCATGCCATTCCAGTATTTTATGTGTACATAACAAATGCAGTCAGGGAGAGAGGGAGAGAGAGAGATAGAGAGAGAGAGACCGCAAATGTGACGGAAGCAAGAGGACCTTTCCGAATGAGTGAGAACTTGGAATTTGGAACAGCAGCATGGATCATACAACTCAGTGACTGCCACTGATTCAAGCTCAAAGAGTCTCCAACAAACATGATCTTCTTCCCTCTCCATTTCTCCAAGAAAGCTAATCCATTGAACCTTAAACAAACAAAAAACAACACCACAATTTAATAACAAATTTCTAGTACCCACAACTAAAAATCACGCAAAGAGAGAGAGAGAGAGAGAGTTAAAATTACCTAGGCAAATCACAAGAAGATGGTTGCCACCTATACTTGAGATATTGAGTGTCGGGTCTATGGTACTTTTGGCAATCAAATTCAGGGTCTATGAAAGGACAACTTGAAGAGGCATAGAGAGGATATGAAGAGTCATATACCCACTTCCCTTGAAACCAATTACACCCATTTGCAAGCTCTCTTCTGTAATTGCCCTCTCTACTATAATTATGGAGTTGCTCAGCTTTTGTTGCTTTAATTGTTAGCAAAAAGAGCAGATTAAGGAACAGAGATATGGCTTCTAACAAATAACCCATGCCCCCCCTTCTTGGATTTCGATCCCTCTCTTGTTGTCTTAAAAGAGAGAGCCAAGTGTGTGGTACAGGCTGTCTCAGAGAAATTTGTTTATATAATGTGATGAGAGAAAGACAGAGAGAGAGAGAGGGGAGTGTTCGAATGAACCTTTCCACATGGTATGGGTCACAAAGTCATATTTTCATATCTGACTGGGAATTGTGACATCTATGGATGGATAACTTTTACTACACCAAACAAAGCCCCCCCTACATTGAACATTTCAAAATCATTGTAAATTTTGAATCTTTTGATTCTTAAATTAAAAGGTCTTTGGCGGGGAAGAAGGTAAAGATAAGAAAGAATAAAACAAAGATACTTCGAAAGGTAGTTTTCTGGTAGGTATCTTTCAAAGGATTCATTTTATTTTATTTTCAAGGGAGTAAATAGGGAATCTCTCAATTTCCCTATGATATTTGTTGAATTAATTATAGTTACTTTTTAATTTTTTGAGTTTCACATCTATGTCCTGCCTGTTCCACTTTGGGCCCCACCAAGATCATTTTCCATCCTTGTCCTAGTTAAAATCCTCATGGCTAGAGCCCAGCATGGCCCGACCAAGTCTAGGTTCGGGCTCGGCCTTGGGAAAGGGTGAAAAAAGAAAAGAGTTTAAGCTTAATTTAATGATCTCGACTAACATTTGGATTTGAATTTACCAATTAAATTGTTAGAATAATTCAAATTTATTAAAAATTTTCCCATTAAGTAAAATCTTTTAAGAGGAAAGTCTCGGAACAAAAGTTGCGGGCCACATTGGGCCAGGCTTCAAATAATTGTTCCAACCCATTACTCGGGCTATTAGATCGACTCGCGATTAATTAGGTCCTTGGGCCTAGGAGACTACCAAACAAAAGGTTTTTTTTTTTTGTATGTTCAAGTTCTCAAAATCATATTCAAATTTTGTAAATGAAAAAAATAGACGGTAAGAGAATTTTATCCTTAAGAGTATAACATAACTCAAATCGAATTTAATCAAATCTAACATAATTATCGAATACCAATAGTTTATACTAAAAAAAATAGATTTTATATTAATATCTATTGTTATGGAAATGGCCTGGGTAATGACCAATACTTATTCTAATGATGAGTTCATGGTGAAAAATTTTAATGGAAAGTAACAATAATTAATTGAAATTGTATAATTTATAACAGTAAAAACTTTTACTGTATAAAAATAACAATATTGATAATCCACTTCTTCCATTTTTACTATAAAAGAAGAAAAGAAAATTGTTATAGAATAGGCATGGACTATTGGGAAGAAAATTGAAAAGTGAAATCTTTTATTTTTTTTTTATAATAAGAATTAAATTTCAGATCACAAGATCGGTGAGAGGGTTATTCCCACTAGGTTGTCCCCTTCGGACATCTTTTACATATGTATATATATAGAGAGAGAGAGAAGAGCTTACAAGACCAAAAACATTAGTCAAAAATTGACGCTAGTATTTTCTTCTTTTTTTTTTTTTTCCTTTGTATGATAACCATTTTATTTATTAATTAAAATATTTTGGTTATCTTCTCCTTGCTCCGCTCCACGATAATATTGTGAATTATAATTTGATAAAATGTTTTACTTAACCATTGGGAAATGTTATAGAGCTTTGAAACTTTTATCTTTAGATATTTGATGCTGTGTACATACATTGTATAATTAAATTTTTTTAAAATTTTTAATTGAAATTCATGTTTATTGATATAATATATTGAATCATAAATATTTTTTTTATATATAGAGAATTCTGAAACAAAATTTCAAAATACTTTGTTATCAAATATACCGTATACTAAATAAGAAAATCCAAATGGCATAAGGAACAAACTTGAAACCGTTTTTTTTTTAACCTGCTTTTCAAAAGGATATTGAAATATGAAAATCATGACAATATTATAATTTTGTCAGTACCAAAATGGATTTTAAATTTAGTAAAAATTTATATATGTATTATTTTCAAGGATGGAGAGGGTAAATGTTAGACAAAGAAGACAAAAGGGATGGAAAATATCCCCGATGTCCGATAAATTTCTGAAAATCGGAAATCCAAAGATAGTGAAGTTGAAATTTCATCGAGAATCTAAATTTCATCGAAAATCGAATAAGTGAACAATAATTTGATTTTCGATTATCTTCTTCATAAATTTCTGAAAATTAAACTAAATTAACCAAAAAACTGATTTCTCATGCCTAAACTAAACCGGTGCCATTGACCTTTTTGACCAAAATATAGGAGTAGAGTAATTGTACATAAATTAGAAAAATGAAAATGAAATTTCCCAATAAAAAAAAATGGCGGGAAACTTTCTGGATGGGGTACACGTGGGAATAGGCCCTGGGGAGGGGGACCAAAGGTGTAGGAATTTGCCTTTCTCCTATTCCCCTCTCTTTCACCTCTCTCTCTCTCTCTCTACCCCCTTGATCTTTTGTTCTCTCTTTTCTTATTCTCTCTTCTTACTCAAATTTTATGTTCTCTTTTTTATTTTTCTTAATCTCTTATTTTTTTCATTTTGATTCAAAATTTTGTATCTCAAATAGAAAAAGAGACAAGAGATCGAAAAAGTTGTAAAGAGTAAAGACAGTGAAGTCCAAATAGAAAAATAGAGGCGTAAAATGGTCTTTTTCCACGTCAATAAACAATAATTAAATCGCAAAGAAACCGAAATTAAAAGGGCATTGTAAGTTGATGGGAAGAAATATATTTTTTTTTTATTTCTAATCAAATTTAATTTCGGCCGGTAGCGGCAAATGAAATTTCGCCTATAGATTATGGAGGGAAGTGGAGGAAGTAGGACCCAGACCATGCTTGTGTCGGGTAATTTGCCTTGTGTTATTGCCGACTTGTCGTTCTCTTCGCTTTTTCACTCGGTTGCGTGCCAGTCTTTCTCCTCTCATTCGGTTGTCCCCTCAGTTTTCGCTCAACCCACACTATTTCTTCTTTTCTCTTATTTTTTATTTTATTTGAAAGTCAAAATATATGCACCCAAGAAGTTCACAAAAGTTTGAATACGAAATTCTTGGAGACGGCTTATAATTCCACAGATACCATTTTTTTACTGATTTGAACGATTACCGTTGATGGAGTGTGAGATCTACAAAAACCCTCCGATGAAAAAGATTCCGAAACTCAAGTCAGAAAAAATGGTTTTCGAATGTAATAAAACAGACTGAGAGTTTTAGAGTGGAAGAGATTTCCCGTGATCAGTGTGCTCAATGTGTAAGGCCAAAAGTATGTACTCGACTTAGAAGGTCTGAATGTCTCTTATACCTGACAAATCGTGTGTTTTCAAGGTGTTACAACCCTATTTTTCTTATAGAGATGGTCCACAGATCTCAGAAGTTAAATATTCTAAAATGTTTGTGATCCTTATCACATAGAAAGTTTCGTTATTCGAGGAAATCTTTTTCTTATCAATAAAATTTTGGAGATACTGCTCTTAAATAGAAAACCGAGGTCGTTGGGGTACTTTGCCCCTTTCTTAGGATCGTTTTTGCCCGTCAGCTTTCGATCGGTCGTTTAGCTAATGCAGAGCTTTTGAGGCTTACTTGTTCAGTGGATTAGGGGCTAAATATCCGTTCGAGGAGATAAATTTTGATTGACGAATATCGTTCAGTAGACGGAGCTATTTAGGCTTTATCATTCGAGAGACGAGGCGACTTGAGCCCTTCGAAAGATTACTTGAGTAGCCATAGAAGGTAGTTACTCTATGATATCGGGCTGTGCTTACCCGTCGATCGGCAATTATTCCATCGATTGGAGCGATCCCTTCTGAGTTATGGGCCTCATGAGAAAGGTGACAGGAGTTATAACCATTGGAAAAGACAAGAGACTTTTGGGCACAATCTCGATCGCTTCGATTTTCGAGAATCGTCATTTGTATTCTTTATAAGGATACGTGTCCGTCAGGATATCACATACTCTAGTATTCTTGCCTACCGCTCTCTTGATCTGTTGTGGAAAGTTTTTTCTAAAAAAATATAAAAGATTCTTCCTTAATGAGAGGCATAGATAACATACGAAGCACGATGACCGAAGAGGAACTACAGAAAGTCCGGAATAACATGTTGCTAGGTGTGAAGTACGGTTTGAAAGTCCCACATACGGGCCCTCTGGCAGAGGTTTTGAGATACTGGAATGTCCACCCCTCATTGCTTATCCTTAATGCTTGTCGTTTTGTGATCGCCCTGATTTCTCTGCTAGGGTTTTGTCATATCCGTTTTGACTTGGAGATTCTGGGGCCCTTTTTTCTTTGGTATGATGCAGTGCTCGAGGCTCCACCCAAGGTTGGTATAAACTACAGACCCGCCGGGAGTCTCGTTGGAAATTCTTTTACAGCGAATCTCAAGACAAGTACTGAATGTAGAAATTCTTTTATGTGAGGTTTTTGAATAAGGATCTTCTTCCAGTACTTCTGGGTGCCAATCAAGTGCCCTTGTTGAATATGAAAATTCCTAATCTCCTTCATCACTCTCGCTTCTTGCGGGTTGTTGGGCGCTATTGTGAGTCTACTCGGTGGAGTATTTCGGTAGATTCTTTAGTGGAGGACTAGATGTTACTACTGTTTGGTTTGCTGGTCGACGAGGCGAAGCAGATCAATAAGCCCATTTTGCAGGAACAGAAGGAGAAGGAGTTGGTTGATCCTCTACCGTCTATGAATACACTTCTGCTGGAGGATATTTTGACTGATCAGGAGGGGCAACCGAACGCAAAGAGGTCGGTGAAGGCAACCAATACTCCTCCCAAGATTCGGTTGAAGAGACTAAGGGTTCGGTCGCCTGAACCATCTGCTAGTGAAGAGAGACTAGTGGAAACTGGAGAACGTGCGTCTCCTCAAGAGCATGTCGAACCAATAGGGAGTCAGTCGGATACTTTGCCGATGATTGTTTGCACATCAGATAGGGGTAATGGGGAGGAAGCCCCGAACGAGGGAGTTCTTAAGGCGATGGAGGGCACTCCGGCTCTGAGTCCACTGTTGTAGGGAGAGACTTCGATGGGGCCAGATGTTTCTGCCCTTATTTTGGGGGAGGCATCCGAACGATCTCCTCAAATATCTCAATGTTCCATGTATGATGGGGAAGACAAGGCTAGCCTTCCGTCTCCTATTTTGGTTGAGTGGCTCAACAGTTAGGAGAATAATCTGAAAAAGGATCGACAGCGGTTTGTATGAGAGACCGTCAATATAGCTGTATCAATTCGAAAGAGGCGTTATAATTTGCTAAACGGTTTGAGTTTCGCTTTGAACTCACGCTTCATACAATATCTTCGGATCATGTTAACAAGGCCCTTCACTCTCTCCATCTGACGATAAGTGTTTTTTGCCCGACTTTTGTTTACATTTGTTATTACATAACTCTGACTGTTGAGTGCACTTCTTCTCAGACTACGGCTTTGACTAAGTTCCAAAGACAACGGAGGAAGCAGTCTGAGGAACGCCTTATTCGCTTGGCTAACCAGGTACTGGTG
Organism: Dillenia turbinata; assembly: GCA_037126225.1. Taxonomy (NCBI): domain Eukaryota; kingdom Viridiplantae; phylum Streptophyta; class Magnoliopsida; order Dilleniales; family Dilleniaceae; genus Dillenia; species Dillenia turbinata. The sequence goes on from JBAMMX010000022.1 coordinate 24,862,735, forward strand.
TTGAAAGATACTCTTGAGAATAAGGAAAATGACATTGAGAGGGAAAAAGACAAGTAGATCGAACGTCTACAGCAGGACCTGGCCCTTTCTCAAAAGCGTTGTGAAAAAATGGAAGCCGAGGCGCGTATTCGTGAAGCGAAGTTAGCGGCTGCCTAGACGTTAGCTCACCTTTGGGAGGAATTTCTCTGGAATGCCGAACAAGAGATGGCTGACCTCAGAATGTCTGTCACCAAGGACATTACCAACCTCCAGCTTTCTTAACATAGGTTGCTTGAGCGTTTGAGGTGTGCTGAGGAGATTTTTCAATAGGCCGGTAGATATGAGGCTTTACCTCCTCTTGAAGGGTCGGTCAAGAGGATGACAATGAATCGGGGCTCTAGCTAGATGGCCCTGTTGTTCCTTCTGATTCTGTGTAATTTTTTATCGTCTCGATAATGAAAAGATTTTCTTCTTTGTGTGTATCTATCCGAAAGTGTTTCTCAGACCATTTGTCTGATGCTCTGTCGAAATGTAGTGACCTTTCTCACAAAGGGGATCTTTAGAATTCCATGAACCCTTTAGAGGGTTATACCGCCGAGAGTTTTCTCATTGATAGGCCTTGTAATCTTATTCGGAGAGTTAAGTTCGTTATCTGATAGAAATTAGGGCGACTTAGGCCCAATGCTCAGTAAGAGTAGGGTGGTGTTAGCCCGTTCGGGGAGTTGCATCTCAACGATCGTTTGATAAAATCAGGGCAATTTAGACCCAACATACAATAGGAAACGATTGATAGTAAGACCGTGTCCATACGTTCAGGGAATTCTATCCCGTTTTTTATGACATATTCATTCGATAGGATCAGGGCTACTTAGACCCAATATACAGGAGGAAACGATTGATAACAGGGTCGTGTCCACCCGTTCAAGGAGTTTTATCCCTTTTTGGCGACATGTTCATTCGATAGAGTCAGGGCGATTTAGACCCAACGTACGGTAGGAAACGATTGATACTAAGACCGTGTTCACCCATTCGACGAGTTCCATCCCATTTTTTATGACACGATCGTTCGGTGGGATCAGGGCGACTTAGACCCAATGTACATTAGGAAACGATTGATAGTAGAGTCGTATCTACCCGTTCGGAGAGTTTCATTTCATTTTTTACGACACATTCGTTCGGTAGGGTCAGGGCGACTTAGGCCCAACGTACAGTATGAAACAATTGACAGTAGAGTCGTGTCCACCCATTCGGGGAGTTTCATCCCGTTTTTTACTACAAGTTCATTCGGTAGGATCAGGGTGACTTAGACCCAACGTACAGTAGGAAACGATTGATAGTAGAGCCGTGTCTACTCGTTCGGGGAGTTCCATCCCCTTTTTGATGACACGTTCGTTGGGTGCAGAAGACTAAGCGTACCATGACCGATTGGCAAGACAAGCCGTAATGAAAAAGCAAATAATAATTGATTATTCTGTCGATCATTGAGGATCGCGTATCATGAGCTGTCATAGGAATGATCACTAGAGGAAGAGAAGGCGCAGAATTCTTTCTTAGGGAAAGAGTGCAGGAAACTCTGGGTTGTATGCTAAAAAAACGCTGGTGGGAGCATAAGGTTCATGCAGGATGCTTTTGTCATAAATTTGAACGATCACCCCTTCTGGTTCGTCGTGCGGGGGTCTAGGGTTCGGTTGGTTGGGCGACTCACTCTCCGGTGGCAGATTGCGTCGATCTGGGGAAGGTAAATTCCTCCCTTCCATGCTGATGAACCTCTGTAGCGTTCTATTGCGAATCAAGAACTCCAACTCGTTTTTTAGCCTCTTACACTCGTCAGTCATATGACCATAATCCAGATGGAAGTAGCAATACTTGGACTTATCCTTCTTGGAGTCTTCCTCTATGGAACGGGGGGGTCACCTGACATACAATTTATTCTTGATTTGATATAGGACCCAACTCGGGGTCTTGTTTAGCGGCGTGTAAACATTGAACCTTTGTGAGGGTGGAGGCCCTGGTCTGCTCTTCTTTGGGGAAGGCTGATGAGGCAATCAACTCTATTTTTTTCTACTTGAACGGCTCCTTCATCGATCGAGCGCCTCTGCTTCTTCTACCACAATGTATTTTTTGGCTCGGGAGTAAAACTTTTGAATGGTTGAAGGGAGATTTTTTGTAATAGATGTCTTTATGCCGGAGGGGCGCAGGCCCATTAGAAGGGCAGCTAATACAATGGAATGGTCCAAAGTTAGGACCTTTAACATCTCTACTTTGAATTTCTCTAGGAAATCTCTCAAGGGCTCATCTTCCCGCTGCCGCAATGATAACAAAGAGGTGAACTTTCACTTGGCTCATCGGCTGATTATAAAGTGAGCCTAGAACTACTGTCGAAACTGGGTGAAATTCTTAATACTGAATGGCAGAAGAGAGTTGAACCATGTCAGGGTATTTCCCTTGAGCTTAGTGGGAAAGTGCTTATATATGGCCGTATCTGATAGGCCCTGGAGACCATGACTATTATGAAGTGGGCGGCATAATCACGGGGGTCGGTTATTCCATCATATCTCTCCATGGGAGGTAAAAGGACGTCTCATGGCATCGCTTCCGTGGAGATTTTTGGATCGAAAGGTGATATTCCTGAAGGGTGAAGAGGACTTTTATCCTTCTTCGTACCCACCTTTCTAAGCTCGACGGCTACAACTTGCTTGATTTGTTTTCTCAGATCTTCTAGATTGTGACGAGAGGTCACCGATGGTTCATAGTTCATAGGAGGCATTTGTCGCTGGGGACGTTCATGTCTAGAGTCCGTTGCGGATGATTGGTCATCTGGGCTAAGGGCTCAACTGAGTCCTTCGAGTTGTTTGCTCATATCTTGAAGTCTAGACTCCAACCTATCTATATGGGGATGGCTGGCTCGTTCCAGGTCAGGAGGTACAATCGACTGTTCTTAAGTTGCAAGTTGTGGGACCTGCTCCGGTTGAGATGTCTGAAGAAAAACCACACGATCACGAACGGAGTAATTGGGCACCACAGGAGGGGCGACTTTGGATGATATTACGGTGCACCCGTCTATGGTGGGGGCAACTTTCAAGGATGTTCTGGTTCACGGAGGCATGGTTGCACGGTGATTTGTCAGTTTTACAAATATTGCTCCAGTCTGTTCTCACAAAAGATATCAATTTGTTGGAGGTAGGTTATAGTTCCATAGATACTGACTTCTTGATGACTCGAACGATTACCGTCGATAGAGTGCAAGATTTGCAAAAACCACCGGAGGGTGCTCTGGTGGGGGAAGTTCTGATGCTCAAGTTAGAATTCAAATGTAATGAAACTGATTGAGAGTTTTAGAGAATGAGAGATTTCCTGTGATCAGTGTGCCCAATGTGTAAGGCCAAGAACACGTACCTGACTTAGAAGGTCTGAAGATCTCTTATACTTGGAGTCATGTGTTTTCGGGGCGTTACAACCCTACTTTTCTTATAAAGATGATCCGAAAATTTTGGGAGTTAAATATTTCGAAACGTTCATGATCGTTATCATATAGGAAGTTCCGTTATTCGAGGGGATCTTCTCCCTATCAGTAAGATTCTGAAGATACTACTCTCAAATAGAAAACCGAGGTCGTTGGGGTGCTTTGACTCTTTCTCAGGACCATTTTAGACCGTCAGTTTTCAATCTGTCGTTTAGCTAATGTAGGGCTTTCGAGATTTGCTCGTTCGGTGGACCAGGGGCTAAGGATCCGTTCGGTGAGATAAATCCCGATTGACGAATATCATTCGATAAACAGGGCGATTTAGGCCCTATTATTCGGGAGATGAGGCAACTAAGACCCTTTAATAAATTACTTGAATGGCCATAGAGGGTGGTCGGTCTATGATACTAGGTTGTGCTTGCCCGTCGATCGACAGTTGTTCCATCAGTTGGAACGATCCCTTCTGAGTTGTGGGTCTCGTGTGTGGCCTTTTTAAGTGTTAACCCTTTAAAATCGATGTTGGGCCATGTCCCATCAGAAACCTTAGAAAAAAACAATTAACCAAAAACTTTTTACCACTCGATCATTCCTATAAGGGCCTTTTCTTTTTTCTTTTTCTTTTTTTCTATACATTTTTAGATTATAAATGTTAAGTGAGTTTGTCTGGATCACTGGATCTAATTCAATTTTTTTTTTATTATAATAGAAATAAAATTCCGAATCACGAGATTGAGGAAATGAGCTATTGCCACTGGGCCGTCCCTTTACAGACCTAATTCATTTCAAACTTTTACTCTAATTCAATGTTTAAAACATAAATGGTAGACCAAAATTGGAAATAATCCATTGTGATTACTCCATTTTTTATATTGAAGGAAATTAGACAATGATATAATTATACACCGAAAAATGGGTGAAAATGTCATAATTTTTTTTTTTGGCACATACACATATAATAATCCAATTTTGCAAAACAATCGACCTTCTTGGACAGGGCTTCTCTCTCTCTCCTAATGGAAGAGTACATTGCATGCATGTGAGTCTCAAAGTCAAATTAATAATTAAATCGGGGGAAAGCTTTGGTTATATATTAACCAAATTGGCTGAGCCCTCTTAGATCTCTTCTAGACTTCTTTTGAGCTTGCACTCTGATATTTGCCCTAATTTTTTGAAGATTTATTTGTTAAGCCAACAAAAATAAGGGACGTTCTTATCATGACCAAGCTTAAACATTCCGATGTCTCATCAATGGCAGAGAAGAGCAACTGGCATTCCCCTTTGGTGTGTCTTGAGAAGAAAGTGTAGCACGCTGTCCTCAGTTGACAAGGGTGCGCTCATTCGTTTGGGAATCGGACAAAAATGGGTGGAAAAATCAATGGTGATTGACACCGACCTCACCCACTCCTTTTTGTTTATTATTTCTTTTTTTTTTTAATTATTTTTTGATTTATGAATTATGAGAGTATTAATAACAATAAAAAAGAAATGAACGTGCACGAATCAATCTCTAAATTAGATTTTATAATTATTTAAATTATATTAATCGGATTTTTGGATATAGGCCATCAAATACCAGAAAAAATAATAATAAAAAAAAAGAAACTAGATCAAATTCATGATGCTCTTGCTCATAATATATTCAATTATTGTTTTCTCCTATTTTCTTTGACTATTCTTGGTATACTCTCATGTCTTTTGCTCTTCCTCCATTAATGGTTTATGAAAAGTTTGTCGATTGGTGTTCTCCAGGATAATTTTGAATTAATTGGGGGCGAAGGGATAGTTTGGGTTTATCAAACCTAATCACATAACATGCCAAATGTCGTTAATGCAGATACAGGTCTTTTATCCAGTCATTGAGATATTCTGGGAAGGATCCTTATAATATCAAGATCATGTAATGAGCATGGCCCAATATTATTACCAAAAATAAATTTTGATACTTATCATACAATTAAAAAAAGCACCATAATTCATAAAACAAATCAATTTTGACATGATGACTGCCGGAGCTGATGTTCTGCCCGGGGGGAGAGAGAGAGAGAAGTGAGATAAAAGGAACAAGATGATAAGTGGGGTTAGCGTGACAAGTTTGTCATCCTATAGGGATCAGAACCAAACTACCATGAATATAATAATAGGATACTATACTCTCTTAATTATAAGTTTTGAATTTAAATCATGAAAATGAAAAAAATAAAATTTAAGACGTCTTGGATTAAATTAATCGAATAAAATCCAGATAAATAAATAGGAATAAAAAATTGAGAAACAACCTCCAAAGAAACCGACCAAATAAGGAAACCCATTATAAGACGGCTTCAAACCCCCACCATTTTAGCCAACACCAAGAATAATTTAGAGAAGTTTCTTTTGCATGATACTTCCACCTCACATTTGAAAACAACCAAACGATGTTGAAGGGTTCTTTAGAAAATTGTGGGTTGGTCCCATTCCACGTTTCACCAATCAAGAACTTGCTTTATCAATCAGCTTTGTACACTCTTGTGGCCTTAAAGTGAGTTGGGTAGGATTGACTTAGCCAGCTCCGGGCTTGGGCACACAGTGTGCACTAGTCAGAAGCTTCATCATTTTTTATTTGATTAAGATTATTATGATCTGTCCAATGTTGACAAGCTTTTAATAATTTGATTGTGATTTTCACTTGCCCCTTTTGCCATAACTAACAATACTATTTCTCTCAAAGACAGCAAAATTTTTTCATTTCCATCTTTTCTTCTCTAATAATACATTTTTTAGGATTAAAAGAATGTGTTCCACCAATAATGTGGCTAGAATTTATCTTCATTGGCTCTTTCAAGAGAAGATGAAGAGATAAAACTCAAATCCAAACCCTCAAGAACTCAAAATTCAAAACAATAGCATTTGATACATGGTTTTTATTAGTTGATGCCCACATGGGGTCATGTTTTTACCAAAAGTAAAAATTTGAAAAGCTAAATGTGGGGTAATGGGAAGTTACCCACTACCCCCTCTCTCTCCTATTTTCTCTCAAAAAGGACTCTTACTCAGAAAAGACTCATACGGGAGTTATAATCACTAATTGAATAAACATCTTTGAGTAGAGTATAAACAAGAAGAATTACTATCTTGAGAGTGAGAATAATTGTTGAATAGAACATTTATTCAGAGGGTTTTCCGATCAACGTTAAATCACCGGGTTAAGGGTTGGTTCGTTGTGATATTGCGGTGATAGTTCGATTACGTGACTATCATCCCGACTTCGAGTAGTTCGTGTTCAGAGTTTGCGGTTCCGGAGATTTTCTGCATCACCGTTTGAGATATATCGCAAACTTAATCTTTTAAGATTTCGAAATTTTATTTATCGTTTTCGCTGTGTGTATGAGTCACGTTTATATCTAACAGTTTTAGTGGTTTATATGATCATATTTTTTTTTAGGTTTTCACCTAATTTTATTTTGCACCATGGCACAAACACTTTCTTTCTTTTTTTGTTTTGTTTATCTCTTAGTAGCAATAATTGACTTTTTTTTTTTCTCTCTTTATTTGGTCTTTACACGAACGAAATGAAAAAGTTTATCACCAAAAAAAAAAAAAGAAAGAAAGAAATGAACAATTTAAATCTTTGACCACGACTAGCACGATTATATATTTTTAAATTATATTTTAATTAATAGAATTTATCAATCTTATAATTTAGACTAGGATATTTATTTTCCCTTTTTTGCTTGACAATAATTTATACACATCTTTAATATAATTTTCTTAAAATATGGTTCATACACCAACATCCGTCTTTGTTAGATAGAAATATAAATAAAAATACTAATATTTAGTTGATCCACTGATTGATCATTGGTATTTTTACATAAGATTTTAAATCTAAACTTGTGTACAAAGAGAATAGGTGTTAGAAGAGTTTTGTATTTAATTGTTCAATCCAATTCGTATCAAATTTAGTCAAATTCAAAATCATTATCGGATATTGATGGTTTAAAAGAAAGAAATATGAACAAAATTAATTAAAAAATTAGCAAAATTATAATTAAACAACCACTTGCTACAAAAGTAATGATGGCGGGGACTATAGTATGGTCTGTTGATTAATATGATTAGAGACAACTCGGTTTGCCTTAATAAAGAGGGAGGGAATAGAAGAATACGAGAATCTTCAAAGTTATGGCTTGGACATTTCAAATTTAGGCCTGCATGGTGGACCATATTTATGATAAAACTGGCCCACTTAAAAAGGTCCTTTTCCATACAAGTTGCTTGTTGATTCAGTGGGATTTATCCTTATTTTTCCCATTTCCAAGTGTCAACTTGGAAGAACTATTATGTCATTTTCTTCATCATGGCGTGGCAGAGCCCCACTCGTGATGCTAAATTGGCTGTATTTACCAAACTTATACTACTTTTGCTTTGTGGCCTTTTGGCAGAGCCAGATTAGTGCTTATGGATTAGTTCAACAGAAGTAATAGTAATTTGCAAGATAAGCTTAATCATGTATAGACATAGAGAGGTATTGAAAATCAACGGATAGTTGATTTATTGAAAAAATGTTAAATTTTTAATCAAAACTTAGCTTTAAATTTTGAGAATAGAAAGAATTATGATAGAAAAACTCTTTCCTAAAGAGATTCTGACAATAATTTATATCAAATTAGTTGAAATATAGATTTGGATAATAGTTGTTTCAATTATCAAAAATTAAAAAAAAAAAAAAAAGGTATTGAAAATGGAGCATGACTTTTGGCTGTTTGGGGCCAAGAGTAATGACGTGTGATTCAATTGTTTTGTTATCAACTTTAATTATTCATAGATCAAGCCCTCCATAATTTTAAAAAATGAGAAAATTTTAGTATATTTTAATGATATTATTGATATGTTACTCTTTGTTTTTTGGTTAAATTTAAGGAAAGATTCATATACTTACCTGCGTTCTAATTACTAAAATATAAATTTCATCATATTTATACAAGTTTCTTTTAATGAAGAGAGATGCATATGCAAATTTACTTTTATATTTTCTAGAGATATCAAATTATTTATAATTACCAAATAAAAAATAGTAACAACAAATCTCAAGTATCCAAATTGAAACCATTAGCAAGAAGTGTTCAACTCGCCTGGTGATGTCTTTTAAAGTAGTATTATGAGATTAATTAAATATCACCCGTAAAATAAGAGCTCGAAAGCTAACTACCCATTGTTTAGCTGTAGAATACTAAATTTCTTTGATTAAAATTTTGAATTAAAATTTTGAAAATGAAAAAATAGATGCTAAGAGAGATAATCCATAAATTAGATTTCATAATTATTCAGACCGAATTAATCGAGTTTCTGAATACCGGTCGACAAGTACCAAAAAGAATAATGGCTCAAATTTTATTTCATGATTTTTATACTATATTAAATTTCACAATTGTTCAAATCAAATTAATTGAGTTTCTCAATATCGGTAGATAAGTAAAAAAAAAAATGGATAAGGGCTCAAAATTTATTTCATGATTTATATACTATTTTGAGATAGCCAGTAAATAGAAGATTATTTGATGGTCTTTTATAACCTTTATTTTGAGAAGGGTTTTCATTTTTGACTCTTCCATACCAAAATTAAATATTAGTCCACAAAAAAAAAAAAAAGAAATGATAAGATTGATTAAATGAAAATGGATTTTGCACAACGGAGTTTTTTCGGCTTTAAAATGCTTCACGGTTATCTTGGGAGTTTTTGGGCCAGGCTCAATTTGTGGGCCTTTAACTGAGAAGCCCCAAAAATAGTCACTATCTAAACTATAGGCACCATGGGCCTTTGACCATGTGAGATCCACCATCTGCAATTTTTTTTTTTTTTATTATATCAAGATTTGAATCTGATTACCAAATTGAAGGAAAAGGATTATGACTATTAGGTTATTCCTTTGGAGACCACCATCTACTATTATGATTATACGGTGATCATGGGTCCAGCTAACTTTTGCTTTCACCTCTTCTCTTTTCGGATGTCCCTGAATGTATGTTCTTTCATTAAGTGTCAAAAGGTTTAGCAATTGTTAGAGTTACACCCTCTTAGCTTGAAGTTTATCCCAAGAGAGATTGAATGATCACTTGAGTGACCAGAATGAGCAATGGAAACAAAAAACCCTTTTTTGTGGGAGTTAGTGTCATAATACTAAAAGCAAACTACAATAAATGTATTTTCTTTCTTGAAATATTAACTGAGCATACGTCTAGATAGCGGGTCAATTCTGACACTTTCCATTCAAGATGATGAGGGTCTTTTAAAAAATTGAGGGTAGATTCAATTAAGGTTAGATTAGTTTTTCAACCTAAAAAACTATAGATATAATGATAATTTTATCTGTATTTATAGAAAAATTTAATTTTCACTTACAAATTATGTATTATATATATTTATATATATTTTCGTTGGTTAAAACCTATTATGAACTAGAATAATATAAAAGAAAATCAAGTCAAATTAAAACAAGTATTTTTTTTTTCCAAACAGAGTCTAACACATCATGGTGAGGTGACGAATTTATTTACTACATGCACATTAGTTAATCGGCTTCATATAACATCACTCAAATGCAATAGGAAAGTTGTTCATGATCAATGGTAAAGGTAAAGAAGGCTCTAATGGTGGATTCTCACTTTTCATTCTTACTAAATCGCCACAAAATTCCAAGTAAAGATTATTTCCTTTAGTTTGTTTCTTGGTTTTCGGGTCATTTCAGAAACCAACCAGCATTGGACTTTAGTTCCATTAGTGAGAGATGCTTTATTAACTCCATCAGTTCCTTGTCATCATTTAATTAATTTTTCTAACTTATCAACTTTGCGTATGCAAAGATAGATGTTGATATTTGAGTTTATAAAAAAATTTGTTAAATACTTCATCTTTCAATTGTAATTTTGATATCTAACAATGCTTTTATGGTCATTCTGATATTTAACATAAATAATCTAATTATTATTATTTTTCTTATAAATCATCAGTATCTAGTAAATATGTTAAATATAATTAAATTCAATTGAATCGGATTTGACACTTAAGAGATAAAATTTTTCGAATACTTATTTTCTTCATACACAAACTCGAATCCGAAATTTTATTTAAAAAATATAAATACTTAGAGGTGAGCATGGGTCAGCTCCAACTCGAAAACCGACCCAACCACCCCACTGCAGTTTTGAGCAGAATCGGCCTGAGTTGCATTAAACTAGAACTGGGCAGGTCTGGTTACAGGAGTTGGGCCAATCTAGTTGGAATCGAGAACCAGCCTGGCATGGGCTCGAAGCCGGCCCGAGCCCAAAACCGACTGGCCGATTCTAATTGATGATGGAATCAGCACAACACAGCAGGTCCAACAGTTAGTTCCTTTTTTATCTTTCCAATTTTACCTCTTAGCAGTTATAAAAACAGCTAATATGAGAGATATTTTTATGTATAAGGTCAAGAATGTTGCCTAAAAATAGAGTACAATTCATTTCCAAATCTCACATAATATAATCTCTTACTCTCTCTACCTACAATATCTTCTGCTATCTCTCACAATTTCACAATCTTCTACTATCTCCACCAACAACATCTCTCTCTTACAATCTCATAATCTCCGCTACTCTCTCCACCAACAACTTACAAACAATGTTTTGGTAAAATTATTCAATATTAGTGACTCAAATTATTCAAAATTTAGCAATAAACAATCACGATCTCTGTTAAATTGGTAATAATTTATTTTTGTATCTTTACTTTTTTACATATTTAATTTATTCTTATTAAATTTTAAATTTAATTTAAAAAATAGCCGAAATATATTTTTCACGATCTTCCCAACAATCTTCTCTCTCTCCATTTATAATTTTCATGAGAACATTCACGAAAACATAGACACTGATATTGATTTAGAAGAAAATGAATCTAATAATACACAATCTATACCACACATATTAAAAAAGATGATTTTAATATATATGAAATTATTTTGTTATGAAGTACAAAAAGCAATATGAAAAATTTGCCAACAAAAATATAAGTTTATGAAGCGTTGGGATATGGGACACTTAAAAGATGCATAATAAGAGGTCACTGGAATAGATTACCTCAAACTGTGTTCAACGGGCCTGATTCACCAGGTTAGGCCGATTCCAAACAAATTTTTTTGGAACCGGCCCGCCAAGACCCTGGAAGGTCTTCAAGCTATGGTCAAATCAGTCCACAGTTTCTAGGCCCATCCTGAACTGGCCCATAACCGGCCCAAATCAGACCCATCCCAACTCTAGGACAAACTAGACGTTGGTTTCCGCATTCATGACTTGGAGGCTTTGGGTAGGCCCACTTTCATGCCATTTTTGTCCAACAACAGCAACACCATCCGCACGCACCATGGGCCTGTTGGTCTCGTTCAAATTAAGGATCTTTTGGGCTTAGGGTCCATCTTACACATGAAAATATAAATATTTAAGCATCTTTTTGATACATGATATTATCAAATTAAGGGTCTTTCATGGCATCTCACCCATCTCACCCATGGCCCATCTTTTGGGTCTTAAAGCTGAGATGGATGCCTAGCACCCGCTATGTTCCTCTTTTCTCGACTTAAAATATTACAAAAACCATATAAAAAAAAAAGAGTACTAATTATTGTAATGGAATAAAATTCAAAAACAGAATTAGGTAAAATAGGTGTACTACCCAATTTTTGAGTGTCATAAGAGTTGAATTTTTAAGACCTGAAACCTACTCCGAGACAGAATGGCATATGATGTGTGGAGAAGAGTCGATCAGATGCTGTCACAATGTGATATGCTTATTTAGGTGTGGCCCAAGTGACAGATTCATGGAGGTTTTAGACTTTATTATTATTATTATTGTTTTTTGATTTTCACCGATTGATATTCGATTTTCGTCTTATTAATTCAATCAATACGAGTATTATGAAACCCATTTTAAAAATTGATTTTTCGAAACGATAGATTCAGGGAGGTTTTAGACTTTATTAACAATTCTCACTTGTGATTCTTTTGTTTTCTATTGGTTTTAGGTATGTATTCTTTGGTTAAGTGTCACTTGCATAAAAGAACAAGACACAGAACACTTTTATATTATTTATTTATTTATTTTCCTTTTCCTGAGCTTCAACAAAACAAATTAATATTTTTGCACAAGAAATAATGATATATATTTTTACAAAACAAAACAAATGAACGATGATGTCACCTTACCTCAGCCTGGTGAAATAATAATGATTTGTTTATCTTTTCTTAGCCTCAATCTTTCCAAATATACTCCCAACATATAGAAATATTAGAATTCATAATTTCCACAGCGTGGAATTGCTTCAAGAATGATTGTGTGATGTATTTGACTCGAGTTGATTCTGAATATTTTTATATTTGAACTCAAATTCAAATTTTTTAATAATACTCGAACTCGACGAATAATAATAATATGGTTTAAATTCAACTCGTTTATAATTTCATGAATTTGAAATTGACTCAAACTCAAAAACTCAAAAATTTGATTTTATTAAATTATAAAACTTTATTAATAAATTTCATTTCATTTCATTTTTTATATTATAATAATATATAATTATATATATAATAGATATTAATATATGTTATCGAACTACTCAATGAATTTTTGAGTTTAAAATTTTGTTACTCGAACTCAATTCGATTGTAGAATAAAATTGCTCAAACTCAACTCAAGTTCAGTTAAAATCGAGTTGAGTCGAGCCTTTGATTCACTACAAAAAAACAAGATTTTAGTCACGAACTTTAGCCACGAAAAAAATTCGTCGCTATTTACCCACGAATTTAACGACAAAAAAGAATTTGTTGCAAATTAGTCATGAATTTAGCCTCGAACAAAAATTCGTGGCTAACGAATAAAAATTCGTGGCTAATTAGCTACGAATTTTTTTTCGTGGCTAATTTGTTACAAATCCATTTCCGTTGCTAATTTAGCGACGAAAATAATTATGCGTCGTTAATTTAGCGACGAAATTCATAATCCGTCGCTAAATAGCCACGAATTCCCTATTCATGAAAAAATTTAGTCACGAAATTTGAAATTCGTGGCTAATTAGTCATGAATTTTTTGTTCGTAACTAAATTCGTGGCTAATTAGCCATGAATATATTCGTGGTTAAATTCGTCGTTAATTTGAAATTCTGTTAATAATTTTATATTTTTATTAAATATAAATTTATATTTTATATGTTTATTAAATTAAGGTATTGATTTTTATTAAATATATTTTTGTACTTTTTAAAATATAATTTTGTATTTTTGTTAAAGATAATTTTTTTAATTTTATTAAATATAATTTCGTATTTTTATTAAATATAATTTTATATTTTATATTTTTATTAAATTAGTAAATTGAATTTTAATGGTAAAAGTTAGAAATAAAGCAATAAAGTAAAAAAAAAAAGTATATCAGATAAGTTAATATCACATAGTGATTGAGAACGCTCCAGATGTCCTCTTTCTCCCAAGTTCGAATCTGGATCAATGCACATTTTCTACAAAAATATAAAACAGCAGGAAGTTGGTTTATATACGAGCGAGGGCCGGCGAGTGGGCTGGCGGCCGCCAGCGATGGGCCGACGGCTTTTAAAAATATAAAATGAAAAATTTAGCTACGGACGAATTTATCAATTCGTGGCTAAATTTAGTCACGAATTTTTGAATCCGTGACTAAATTTAGCCACGAATTTAGCCACGGATACGAATGCGTAGCTAAATTTAGTCACGAATTTTTGAATCCGTAGCTAAATTTAGGCACGAATTTTTGAATCCGTGGCTAAATTTTTGCGACGCGCTATTAGCCACGAATATGAGTTCGTGGCTAAATCCGTCGCTAAACAATTTAGCCACAAATTTTTGTGATATTTTCGTGGTTAAATCTATCGCTAATTCGGTATTTTTTTGTTGTGATTGAGAGGTTTGTAAGTGACTCGAACTCGACTCGATTCGTATAACAGCCTAAATGTTAACGTGGAAGGGCCAGGATTTCTGTGCTAGCAGTAAGCCAATTTTTTTTTAAGTGAAGTATAAAAAATTTATAATTAAAAACAAATAAAAAGCAATAAAAAAATTATTTAGGTTTTTATTAAACAAAACAAAATAAAAATTAATTAAGAGAGAGGGGCAAAAACAAATAGTGACAATAATCATATCTTACATTATAAAAAAACAAAACTAATCTAGCAAAATATACAACACATGGTCACTCAAAGTGATACAACATATATTTTTATAAATATCTAATCATTAACACATATGCATGCATATACATAAATAAAAAAAAAATTATAATTGCGTAATTGAGAAACTCATGAAATTACATTATATAATCAATGTCAAGAAATCTAATAATCATTAAGTGAATGTAAATCAGTCAATTAGTAATGCCTTGTTGGTCTAGATACCATTTAAACAATGTCTTGAATTCGAATATTGTGCATACCAAAAATAGGCATGAACTTTATTCTTTAATGGTCTAATCTAATTCAAACCAGATTTATTCAGATTCAATATAATTATCAGATATCGATGATTTATTAAAAAAATAAATTAGATAATGTTCGGGAAGTGAAAATTTTTACTTAAGAAAATTACAAAAATAGGTCTATATCTAGCCGTAATGTACATACACATGTACATATACACACACAGACATTTGCCTATATATATATATATATATATATGTATATGTATGTATACCCATACGCATATATACATACATACATTTTATTTATGGGTAAAAAATGGGGGCAATCTAGTGTTAATGATAATCTTTTTTGATAATAAAAAAGTTAAAAATTTTTTGGAGGGGGCCATGGCCGTTGCCACCCCCCCCAAAAAAAAAAAGAGTTATAGACTATTGGTTTGTTTGCTGTTTGAGAGAGGGTTTATTCACATTAATTCCTTCTAGACAATAAATCTCATTACAGCTTTGATAGTTAGGAATTGATGTGTCATCTTAGCTCATGTTTTGGGAGAAATCAACCAACATATAGATTTTATATAACTAGATTTTGTTTGTTTGTTTTCCCTTAAAACAACTCAGGCAATAGAATCTCTCCATTTTCATTCTTTCTTTTCTGATTCAATTCGATTTGTTTACATCTTTTTAAATAAAAAAAAAGATTTTATATAACTAGATTCTATTTTATGTTAAGATGAACCCCATCGGTGATCAAGATTTGGTCGGAATCACTTCCCTTCTGGCCATTTGTAATTGACATTGGAGTTTTAATAGTTAATAATTGAGGACGGGTTTTAATTGATGTTTTGAAGCTGATGTTTTGAGAGAATGAAAGCGATGTATGAATTTTATGGCTAAGTTAGACTACAATCCAATCAACAGGATCCTACTTTATGTTGGCATAAAACTCTCCTGTCACACCCCAATCCTTGGATCGACCACGTCACAACCGTCGTGTCGTCTCGGTACACGGACAGAACCTCCCCATATACCGGGACTTCACAAGGCTATCAAATTTATAATAAATTATCAAAAACATAAAACTCTTCAAAAAATGAAATCATATAAACAATACACATGCAAGGAGCCTATCCGGCTCATCCCTGAACGTACAAACACACACATCGGGGAGTGGGATCCTGTACATACAATAATACATCAGCACACATCGAGGAGGGGGAGCCTGTACATGCACGAGTACACAGCAGCACACAACGGGGAGTGGGAACCTGTACATGCACGCATGCGATGTGGCCATCCTAACCACTCAGAATTCTCAACACAAGAAAGCATTTAACAAACAAGAAGTCCCAAAACATAGCCGTCAGATTTTACCAACACTTACCCGAAGAAAATAAGCCAGTATCGATAAAATTCTAACTGTATGAGATGTACAGAACTTCACAAAGTCAAAAGAAAATAACAAAAGCCAACAATTATAATCCAAATGTCCCAGTATAGAATAAAACAGTTTTCCAAAAAAATAGAGCAATCAAAATAATAGGGTACAAATAAAAAATCGCCAGATTTTATCAATATTTTCCAACAACTCGGCCAGTATCAATAAAATCCGCACGGCATGGGATGTACAGACTTCCCTTTCCATGGTACTGAGAACTATAACTCTCCAAAATTCTATATTTGCCAAATACCTATACAATCCGCGAAAATACTTCTCAAGCTCCAACAAGTAGTCTCCTAGCTAAGTCTCCCTTGAAAAAGGTGAAGAGGGGGTGAGTATTGGGGAATACTCAGTGAGTGGAGTACAATGGTGCAATTGTGTTCATAAATAAGGGGTGAATGTGAGGCAATCAAAGCATATCTCGTAAATCATTTCATATACATAAAATCATTTCAATAAATCACATTTCACAAATATGTATCCATGTCAATTATCATTTCAGAAAATATTGGGTTCCCATCGAAAAACACTTCCGTCTTAGGGCAGCCAAACCCAGACGAAAGCCCGCCAAGGGTTTTTCTATCCAATGTCTCAAAACATATCCTCTTCCTTAGCGTTGGCTCGTACCTCACCGGGGTGCACTAGATATAGCACGATTTCGGCAGAAGGAGGGACGTCTAACTCCCCCACACATCCAAACCCCAAACCACGCTACCACATTGGGTTGCTCCGTGGTGGGAATATGACTATAGTCATTTACGTCACCCTTCATTTCTTAATCAATCATTTTCTCACAATGTGCCAATTTCCAACAATTAATCCATAATCTCATGCCAAAACAGTTCATAGAGTAATATCAAATAGCATATGGCACAAAAGCATTTATAAACACAATGAATACATTCGTATTTCACAATTCAGTTCAGACAACCCACAATCACAAAACAATTTACATAAATCATGTAAAATCCTTCAAAAATCATTTATAAAGCAATTTTAAAACAGGTTTCTCATTTACAAACACAATGAACCGTCCACTCACTTCTAGAGAGGGTATTCACTCTCAATTTCTCAATCAAATCCGAATAGACTCCTTTTTAAGTCCCCAATCGATTAACCTAATCAAATATTGTAATTATCGTCAATTAAAATCCCTATAACAAGGGTTTTCACATTTTCCTAACTTAATTTACCCTTAATTACACATCCACGATTTCTAAATGCTGATTTCATCACCCGAAGATCATTTACATCTCTAATGGACTTTAAGTACCAATATTTCTAATTTTTTTTTTAATTTTCTTCCAATTCCGCATAATTATAACACTTTTTATACATATTTCGATTTAAACTCTAGAGAAACCATTCAAATCAACTCAATTCGATTCTATCATTCCTTAGCATGCTTTTTCCGTATCAAAGAGTCTAATTTATGTATTATGCAATACTTAACTTCACTAATTACATATAAAATATCAGAAAATGCATCCTAAACTAATCTAACATATACAGATCTCTTTACCCTAGATTTAATCATAGATTTATTCAATTTATTGAGAGGATCAAAAATCCCTCACCTAGGATTTCTCGGTTTGCAGACCTAGCTTCTAGTCACCATTGGATTTAGGTTCAAATCTGTAACGATTTCAATTTGCAGCAATCGTTGGAAATTAAACCTAACTACTAAGAATATTCAAACCCTAGAACTAAAATCGAAAAATCTCTTCTTACCTATGCAGAGTCGCGACCTAGGGTTTGAAGAGAATTAATAGCCAAAATCATTGGCCCTTTCCAAAATCATTGGTCCTTTCCACAATATCATTGGCCTTGATTCAAGATATTCAAGATATTCAACTCAAACACTCTTTCCATTTCAAGTGCAAGAATCATTGGCCCTTTCCATAATATCATTGGCCTTGATTCAAGATATTCAACTCAAGCACCATTTCCATTTCAAGTGCAACGGTTCCTTTCAAATGCAAGAATCATTAGCCCTTTCCATAATATCATTGGCCTTGATTCAATCATTGGCCTTGATTCAAGAGATTCAACTCAAGCACTCTTTCCATTTTAAGTGCAATGGCTCATTTTCTCTTCTAAGACTAGTACAGTATATTTTGCCTTACCTTGTTTGATTTTGCCTATAAATAATTTCTTGTACTACTTGTGAATTGTCAATGGAATGAGAATTATCTTCTTTCCATAAAACCCTTTATGGTATCAGAGCATAGAAACAACTCCAACTCCTCAATTCTCATGGCCATTGAAAGCGACAAATCCCTTATGAAAATCAACACTGAATCTGAAACTGAATTATCCTTGCAAACTCTCCATCAATGTTCAAGTCTCATCTCTTTGAAACTAGACAATACCAATTTCCTGCTTTGGCAATCATAGATGGAGCCATTGATTCATAGTATCAACATGGCGCATCATCTCTTCGAAGGCAGTGAACCTCCAAGTGAGATAACTAAAGATGACAAGACTGAAGTGAATCCAACTTATCTCACGTGGAAGAGAAACGATGGTCTTCTTACAGCCTTCCTTCTCCGAAATATCGAAACTAAAGTGCTTGTCACTCTTGAAAACGTTGGTTCTGCCCACATGGTACGAAAGTCCATCGAAGAACAAATTCTTCCCACTACAATGGAGAAAGAAATGATATTAAATGAAACTCCTATGTCTTTGAAGAAAGGTATCCTTTCTCTTGATAAATATATCAAAAAATTCAAAGGTTTGTGTGATAGTTTGGCTGCCATTAAGAAGCCAATTGATGAAACTAAGAAAGTCTTCTAGCTTGCTAGGGGTCTTGGAGCTAAATATCAAGACTTTCGAACCGCCATGCTCACTAAGCCTCCTTATCCCACTTTTTACCAATTTATCATGGCATTGCATGCTTATGAGCAGATGAATTTCAGCAACACCATGGAAATTGACAACCCTCCTAGACATGATCAAGCCTATATGAGCCAAAGAGGGAGAGGACGTGGAAGACGCGGTGGAAGATTTAACTCCAGAGGAAAAGGTTTTAATCCTGCTGCAAGACATAGCTCCTATGGTCACACCAATTACAATTCCAACAACAACGGAGATCAAAGTTTAACAAATACCAAAAACGACAAATATGACAAGGCTCCTATAACATGCCAAATTTGTGGCAAAAATAACCACTCTGCCATTGAGTGTTGGAGTCGATTTGATCACTCCATCCAGCTCGAAGATCAATTACAAAAGGCTTTGGCTGCAATGACAATCAATCAAGAAGATGATCCAAATCTCTATGCCGACTCAGGCGCTACAACACATATTATCAATAACCCAGGTAAACTCTCAACAATTTCTCAATATAAAGGTAGGGACACTATTTTCGTTGGAAATGGAGAGAGTTTAAACATAACTCATATTGGAAATGGAAATATTAAAACTGATAAGGGTAATATTAATTTGAAAAATGTGTTAGTAGTCCCTGATATTAAAAAGAATCTTATCTCTGTGGGAAAATTGGTTAAGGATAATGCTTGTACAGTCACTTTTGATGCTAACAATTTTTTTGTTAAGTCTTTACAGGGAAACATTCTAGCTAAAGGGCATAGAAGTGGAGGATTGTATGCTTTTTATAAAAATCATGAAACTCTTGCTGTGTTAAAAGGAGTCTCTCAAAATACTTGGCATCAACACATGAGACATCCACATTCAAAATTTTTGCGCATTTTTAATTCTAAGAATTTAATAAAAATTTCTAGTTGGCAAAAACCTCAAACCATTTGTACTAGTTGTCAAATGGGGAAAAGTTGCAAACTTCCTTTTACTATATCAAACAAAATTTCAAACTTTCCTCTTGAAAAATTGCATTGTGACTTATGGGGACATGCTTCAATTCTTTCATGTCAACAATTTAAATATTATGCTGTTATTGTGGATGACTGCACTAGATATACATGGATTTTTCCTTTAAAAAGAAAATCAGATTTCCTTGAACACTTTATAAAATTTCAAAAACAAGTTGAAAATTTATTTGAAAGAAAAATTAAAATCCTCCACAGTGATGGTGGAGGTGAATTTACTTCTCTTACTTTTGAAAAACATTTAATTAATTGTGGCATACATCATCAATTTTCTTGTCCGCACACCCCACAACAAAACGGTGTTGCTTAAAGGAAATACCGCCATATTGTGGAAACTGGTCTTACACTCCTTTTTCAAGCACACATGCCTGTCAAATATTGGGTTGATGCTTTTCTTACTGCCACCTTTTTGATTAATCGTCTCCCTTCTTCATCTCTTAATATGAAAACACCGTATTTTAAATTATTTAATTGTGAACCTGATTATAGTTTTCTGAGAATATTTGGATGCAGGTGCTTCCCTTATCTTCGTGATCAAGGAAGAAACAAATTTGACAAGAAGACATATCCTTGCATCTTTATGGGCTATAGTCCTATCCATCAGGGATATCGTTGTTTATGTCCTTTCACTAATAGAGTTTATATTTCTAGGCATGTTATATTTGATGAAAGTGTTTTTCCTTACACCCCATCACAAGTACACACACCGTAAAGGAACTTGGACGTCACTATGTTTCCAACCAACGTGGAGTTGCCTTCCTACCGTCAAAGTCCTATTGAGAAAGGGAAACATGTTCCTAATGAGACAAATGTTACTCCTACTCATGAAGAGAATTCCAACGTTGAGAAAGGGCATCAAGTTTCCAATCAGGAAACCAATCTCAAAGAATTCACTATTCATAACGAAGCACTCCCTATTGAGGTTACAGCGCAAAAGAATAATGAAAATACTAATGAAAACATTGATGGAGAAGAAAATTTTGATAATCTTTCTCCTAATCTTCCAAGTCTTGACATCACCAGCAAACCAGTAACTCAAGAAAATTCTAATCTTGACACCCCTACTTCTCAAGAGTCATTTAAAGATTTACCTGATTTGAGCAATAATTTAATTGTGGACTTATCTCATGGAGGTCAAGGACAACAGCCTACGAAGGGACCGTCCATGCTTACTCGCCTCCAATTAAGGCGAAATCCAGAACTAAATCCTCAGCTTGCTAAAGAAATGCAAGAAATTTGATCCAAACGTGGCAAGCTTGCTCTTATCACTTGCAATGACGTCAATGTGCAAAAATCCTACAAAATTGCACTAAAAATTCCGTATTGGAAAGAGGCAATGGACAATGAAATACAAGCCCTTCGTGAAAATCAAACTTGGGATCTTGTCCCACGCCCTCAAAATACTAATATAATTGGATCTAAATGGATATTCCGAATTAAGTTCAAAGAAGATGGCACCATAGAATGATATAAGGCGCGACTTGTAGCACAAGGATATACTCAAGTTGAAGGCCTAGACTATGAAGAGACCTATAGCCCTGTAGTTAAGGCAACCACAATCAGACTTGTCATAGCCCTTGCTACCATGTCGAATTGGAAGATGCGACAATTAGACGTCAAGAATGCCTTCCTCCATGGATATTTAAAACAAACAGTCTATATAGAACAACCTCCTGGTTTCACAGATCCTTATAATTATGAGTTTGTTTGCAAACTAAATAAATCTCTCTACAGTCTCAAACAAGCACCTCGTGGTTGGTTTAATAGATTATCGCAATACTTACTTCATATCGGTTTTATATGTAGTAGAGCTGACCCTTCTTTATTTGTTTTGTGCAAAACTAATACAATTATACTAATGCTTATTTATGTTGAAGATATTGTGCTTACAGGAAATAATGATGAAGAGAATCAACGACTCATTCAAAACCTTGGATTAGAATTTGCATTAAAAGACCTGGGAGATTTGCATTTGTTTCTCGGCATAGAAGTCCAAAGAAACAATAAAGGAGTAACTCTCTCTCAAAGTCAATATGCTAAGGAAATTCTTCAACGAGCCAAATTACTAAATTGCTCTCACTTTAAGACGCCAATGGCTCTCAAACCTCAACCAGCCCCTCATGATTCTGATCCCATTGATGCAACCGAATACCGCAGCTTGGTAGGAGCACTACAATACTTAACTTACACTAGGCCTGACATTGTTCATGCAGTAAATAAAGTTTGCCAAAAATTACAAAATCCTATAGTTGGAGATATGAACGCCATCAAAATTATCCTTAGATATCTTAAGGGCACCCTACATTATGATATTTCCATTTTGCAAAATAGTACATTTTCTCTTTATGGTTTCTGTGATGCAGACTGGGTCGAATGTCAAACTATTCGTCGTAGTACTACCGGTTATTGTATATTCCTTGGAGCAAACTGTATATCATGGTCATCAAAGAAACAATCAACAGTCTCTCGGTCTAGCACTGAAACAGAATACCGTGCCTTGGCTTCCATAACGGCTGAAATTGTCTGGGTTACTTTTCTTCTTCGAGACATAGGAATACAACTAAACAAGGCTCCTCAACTATTTTGTGACAACAAAAGTGCTCTCTACGTGATGGTTAATCCTGTCTTTCATGCCCGTTCCAAACACATTGAGATTGACTATCACTTTGTCCGCGAAAAGGTAGCTGTTGGTGCTCTCATCACACGGTACATTCCCTCTACTCATCAAGTTGCTGACATATTCACAAAACCATTAGCGGCAATAGTTCATTCTGTCATTCCCTCTAGCTTGAGAAAGGGTGAAGAGAATCAATAGCCAAAATCATTGGCCCTTTCCTTGATCCTTTCCACAATATCATTGGCCTTAATTCAAGATATTCAAGATATTCAACTCAAACACTCTTTCCATTTCAAGTGCAAGAATCATTGGCCCTTTCCATAATATCATTGGTCTTGATTCAAGATATTCAACTCAAGCACCCTTTCCATTTCAAGTGCAATGGTTCCTTTCAAATACAAGAATCATTAGCCCTTTCTATAATATCATTGGCCTTGATTCAAGAGATTCAACTCAAACACTCTTTCCATTTTAAGTGCAATGGCTCCTTTTCTCTTCTAAGACTAGTACAGTATATTTTGCCTTACCTTGTTTGATTTTGCCTATAAATAATTTCTTGTACTACTTGTGAATTGTCAATGGAATGAGAATTATCTTCTGTCCATAAAACCCTTTAGGGTTTCCCAAGACTCTGATGTCCTGCGGCTAGGGCTTCTGCAAAGATCGCAGAAGTGTTCACAACTGAGGAGAAGCAGGGGCGCGAGCGAACTGAGGGAGAAGAGAATTCGTCACGCGCGAAGGGGAGGAGAAGAGAGCGAACGCTCTCTGTTCGCGCGGGAAGGAGACAGAGCAGAAGGAGTAGAGAGGAAGAGAGAGAGAGAAAGGGAGAGTATGAGACAGAGAGTGTTCGTGGGAGGAAGAGAGGACGGAGAGAGGCCGAGAGTGGTCGACAGGTAAAGAAAGAGAGAACGAATGAGAGAAAAACAGATGGAAGAAGAGAAAGAGAAGGAGAACACGGCGATGGCGGTGGTGGTGTGGTGGTGATGGCGGAGATGGTGGTTTGTGGAGAAGTGAGCGGCGGACCGTGCGAGAGAATCGCGAAGGAGAGAGGGCAGAGCTTCGGTCGACGAAGGAGAGGAAGAGAGGGGGAGAATCATTTAGGGTTTCCAACCCTAATTGATTTGGGAGGGAGTGCTGTGTTTCACTCCGAAACGCAGCATATTCTCTTCCCTTTTTTTTGTTTTAATATATATATATATTTAAATAAATAAACAATTATATATATATATTCACACCTATTTTTACTAAAATTTAAAGTTTTCATAAAAATGAGATTTATTACAATTTGCGAACACGACAATTTAAAATATACCAAAAATTTAAAATTAAAACCCAAAAATTGAAAATCAATATAAATTCAAAATTTTTTTACTTTATTATAAAAATATTTACAAAATGTCTTACAGTGAGTTTTCGGTATTACACCTCTCCATAATTAAGCATACAATCCAATCAACAGGATGCTTCTGGCCATAGTAGATTTATGCACAATAGTCATCTCTTTGAGTACATGTTTCACTCCATGCTTGCCATGGATGGTTATACTAACGGGATTACGTACTATATTTCCATGGTAACATTGTATAGCTAATACTACAGCCCACAAATAATGAAAATTTAAGGAATCCCGTGTTCAATAAAAAAAATTTTCTCATGCTGCAAAAGCTCATACTGTTAAACTAAACTCCCATGCAGCTATCATAGACTTGAAGATCAAAATTTCCGAAGTCGCTGGAGAAAAGTTTTGATGTATAACGAAATTGGGAGTCAAACAGAACAAAATGAGGATTAGTACAAAGGTATTAATCAATTGTTGTTATAAATAAGAAAATTTACAGCTGCCTTGATCAAATCCTGAACTTAAAACTACAATTTGCAGTGCTATACAAGGCAATTGACTCAATTCCAAGTCCCTATCATAATATAAACAAAAATACAACTAATTTTAAGTATATTTGAAAAACAAACAAGGTACACATGGGGCCTTTTGGGGTGATTTTGCCCCATTTATATAGATAATAATCAAATGTGCCATTATTGGTCAATTTCAAGCTGGTTTAAAATCCTTATGACAATGAGAGAAACCAAACCAGACCCACATTTTCTTTACTGATCAACTAAAAGGCAAAAGTTGAGACAGTCCACCAAACCCCAATAAATGCAGCTACTCCAATTTCATTGTAAATTTTGGCTCTGCATCTGCATAAACCACAAAAATGGACACCCAGAGCATTATGACTTGCTATTTTAAACACAGTAGAAGTCATCAGTCAGCCACTGCAATGAAGGAATCCTATGATTTAAGATCAAGAGGATGCAGAATTATTATCTCAACCACCCTGGCTTCTTAAAGTTTAGCACATTTATGTTGTTACTACTTTTATATAATCACACAACAATATAGCAACTATCGTACGCTTTGACCCTGCGACGGATATGACTAACGAGGTAGTGTGAAATTTTTGTCTGAAAACGGATGCAACTGCTGCATGTTTTGCTAGGAAAAAGGAATACGAGTGCAATTAACCTCTAGGAATTATTATAAGCATGTTTTCTCGTCATGAAATATTTTACTTTCAACTATTATTATTATATATTAAATAAGTAACATATCAAAACATATAATATCTCTATATATATTTAATAGGAGATTTACGGGTATAGAATTACATGATACGATAACTCTTTTCTTGTATAACGATTAAATCAGAGTAAATATTAGGATTTGAATCTGTTTCTTGGAAGAAAACTGTCAATTATAAAACGATCATATTATCTTTCAAGTTATTCCTCGTTTTACCCATTTATAAGATATCTTGTTCATATTATTATCTTCCATGTGATATTTTAGGGTTTGGCTCTGCATAATATAAAACAACAGCAACAGAAGAGTTGTTAGTAATGATTGATAAGAGGGTTGTGTGTTATAGTGGATTAGGAGAGTGAATTGAAAAGGATGGTTAGCTTACCTAATCAATTTTTTTGCTTGCTGCCAAGTACTCAATGCCTTTTAACCAAACATTAACTCAAATCATAACCCATTGAGGAATATAAACCCTATTGCTTAGCTCCTGCCTTGATTTGGTCGGCCAAAAAACCAAATAAATAAATAAATAAATAAATAAAAATAAAAAAATAAAAAAATTTAAAAGACTATCACGGTCATTTGGCATCCCACTACAATAATATAGGCAAATATGGAAAAGTAGGTCCAAACCTGAACCAACTTTTTTAAACCCTTACTCCCTCTAGTATTTCACTTGAACACAGCCTGCACAAAAGACATCTAGCTAGCCATGGACATCAACACCATTAACGAGAGATGGAAGCTTTGTACATTTGCAAGCTTCATAGGCTTAACCTTCCTAGTTTTGTGCCTCAATCAACGCCCTCCTGGTGACAATGTTGTAGCTATTAGAACCATGTCCATATCCATGAAATCCACTGATCAACCTTCTAATCATTGCAAGAAAATTCCTCCAAATCTAACAAGCTCACTTGGCATAGGCCAGCTTGAGCTCTCTGCACCTGTGATTAACATGTCCACTACTACTTCAGAGACGGATGTTCTGAAGCAATCAGGCTCAAAGGGGATTGGGATCAAGGTTTCCCCACTTGCAATTAAAAATGTGAAGATATCAGAAAGTAAAAATTCAAAATGCAATTTGTTTGATGGAAAATGGGTGTATGAGCCAGAAGCAAATCCTCCCTACAAGTTGTCTCAGTGCCCCTTTCTTAGTGATCAAGTAAGCTGCCAAAGGAATGGAAGACCAGATTTTGAGTACGAGAAATGGAGTTGGGAGGCAAGTGAGTGTGAGCTTCCAAGGTATGAAAGTTGATCACTTGTTTTATTTTTAAGTAAACCTCGTTCAAAGAAAGAAAAAGATTGACCAATGTTGAGATGTGTATCAAGGTTTAATGGGACAGACATGTTAGAAAAGCTAAGAGACAAAAGGGTGATAATAGCAGGAGATTCTCTCAATAGAAACCAATGGGAGTCACTTGCATGTCTTCTTTACTCTTCCATTCCTTCCACTAGAACTCATATTGATGTAAAAGATGCTTCCTACAAGGTGTTTAAATCGAAGGTAGCATACAACTATCTTTACTTTTTGTTCAATCAAAAATTTTGAATTATAACATAATACGACTTGATTTCGTGACAGGACTATAATTGCTCTGTTGAGTTCTATTGGAGTCCGTTTTTGATTCAGCTAGACAAGATCAACCAAGGAAATAGTACTAGAATTTTAAGGTTGGCCAAAATCTCAAAGTTTGAGAAGAAGTGGCGCGGAGCCAACATTATGGTATTCAATACAGGTCATTGGTGGGTGCACCGTGGCAAAACTAAAGCGTAAGCTTTCTCAAATTTTGAAGAAGATTTGAGTTCCAAGAACTTCAATAGTAAAATTTGCAAATTGCAGGTGGGACTTGTTTCAATACAAAAGAAAATTGGTGGAGGACATGGAAATTGAAGTGGCATTCAAGAAGGCAATGAAGACTTGGGCACATTGGATAGACCGCAATGTTGAGCCAAGCAAGACAATTGTGTTTTTCAGGAGCATTTCACCAGAGCACAAAGGGAATCAAAGGTGTGACCATGCAACAAAGCCCATGATGAATGAGTCCTATGTTTCATTTTTTCCTGAGCCTATTATAGAGATTGTGAAGAAAACCATCAAAGGAATGGAAACGCCAGTCAAGTACTTGAACATAACAAAGTTATCTCAGTATAGAAGAGATGCACATCCGTCAATGTACGCGAGGAAGCAAAGGGAACCAGAGTTTTACGGTGATTGCAGCCACTGGTGTTTGCCCGGATTGCCGGATACATGGAATAGGCTACTATACTCCTTGATTGCTTTTGAAGGGAGAAGAGATCTTTCTATTGCTTCAAACATGTGACTTGCTTAGCTATTTGATCCTAGTCTTAATTCTCATTTTAATCTAACCAACTTAAAAATCTTCTCTACAGCAAGCTGCACATCAACTATGGTGTTCATCCTGCACAGTGGAATGTTCAATGGTTTTGTTTATACAAAGAAACTAAAAAGCTTCAATCCTAAGCAAAGGCCAAGCCAAAGGAGGTGTGGGGTGCAATGGTTACCCCTAAAATTTTGAAAGAAACTACTTTGTAAAAATGCTGCTGTTAATTTTAGGAATACTTACTTAAAAATCTTAAAAATATAAATAAAAATATTTAGAGTGCTATTTGTTTTCTAAGATATTATGAATAGCTCCCTTCACCTTGCCCTTTGCATTCAATACTTGGTCTCCCTAATTGTTTTTGCCGTTGATGCCTAGCTATAGTCTAATAATCCATTAATCCTACGAGTTCATTCGATCTTTGTAGCAGGTTTAACTATCATTTTATACCTGAAAGCCCAATCTTAGACCCCAAATGTCATCAGGTTTAAAATTGAAAACGATTTTTCTTCTGAAAATTCTCGATTCACTATCTTTTTCTATGTAATAGGCTGAACTTTATCAGAGTCTAGCCCAAACAGGAAGAGGGTTGGGTGAATCAGAAATCCAAAATTCTAGTCAAACCAAAATTGGACAGCAAATATGTTTTAAGCCAAATATTAATGTAGTGTGATTAAAAGGAGTTTATGCACAGCTCTATATTCAGTCAATTTCTTAACATCTGAGAATGTTTTAAGTCTCTAGTTTGGACAATTTTTTTTTTTAATAAGTAGATATTTGTCACCAATCGATATTCAGATTTAACCCGATTAATCCGATCGAGCATTATAGAGTCCATTAAAGGATTGTGTCTCCCAATACCTATTCTTTCATTTCCAAAATTCGAACTGATATTGATTAAGGGGATTTAGTGTCCCACCATTACACTCGTAGAGTTTAAGTTGTTGGTCTCTATAGTTTGGACATTGTTACATCTGAGTTGCAATTATAAAAATCTACAGTAATGAAAATGCCCGCCGCCCGGCGGGGGGGGGGGGGAGTTCCCATCAACAAAGTATATAGATTAGTTGGAGATCAGTAGAGTGTTAGCGTCAAAATTGCACATTTAATGTAGTTGTTGCAAACTCCCTACCGACCCATAGCCTTTTCACTGATCTTCCCATTACAAGTATTGGGACAAGACTTTTACTTTGCCTGCTTTCTATTATCAATGTAACTTGTGAGTTGATTATATCTAGAACTAAGCTAATATTGACTTTGTAATATTGCAACTATCAACGTAATTGGAAATGAAGAAGACCAAATAAGGGAGTATCAAAATAAAACTAACTTTATTTCTTTTTCCTTGAAAGAATGAAATCCAAGAGGATCATCCGACCGACAATAACATTAAGGATAATATTTAGTAAGAGGGCTGAAAATTTATCCATTAATGTAACATCGAAAAAATTCGGTGTTAAAAAATTTTTGTTGAAAAATATAAGAAAATTTTGGACCGTATGGGTTTGAATATAATACCGAAGAAATATGCTAGTTAAATTTTTAATTATTGTTATTATATGAGATGAGGAAAAATGATTCATAATTTATTTGATGTATATAAATTGGAAGTATTGAATGGTTAGTGGTTGATAACTTGTTGGACAAATGTGAGGTCATGAGATCAAATCCAATCTAAGACAAATGGAGGAAGCAAATTCGATTTATAGGGTGAGGCCGAAGGGTAGGAGAGTGAGAGAGAGTAAATTGATCTATTAAAAAAAAAGGGAAGGAGCATATTGTGCAAAAAAGGCTTCTACGACCTGTGCAACATAAATCGACTCATCAAGATGATGAGTCGATTTGTAAGGTAGAGAAAAAGGTGCTAAATCGAATGGGAAGGTGAGGAAATCGATTTTCAAAATGTGCAAGGAGTGGTTCTATGACTTGAATTTGAGAAATCGATTCATCAAAGGTGATGAATCGACTTGTGAGAAGCAAAAATGAAGAGGAAATCGAATGGGGCAATGTTGAGTCGATTCAAGTGGTCTGCAGGTGTCACGCCCCGACTCTCCCATCGAGCGCGTAACAATCACCGCGTCGCCTCGGTACATGGACAGAACCTCCCCATATATCGGGACTCCGCAAGGCTATCAAATTTACAATAAATCATCACAAAACATAAAATTCATCAAAACAAGAAATCATATAAACATTACACATGCAAAGAGCCCATCTGGCTCATCCCTGTACGTACAAACACACATCGACACACATCGGGTTGAGGGATCCTGTACATACACTTGTACAACAACATATATCGGGGAGCGGAATCCTGTACATGCACTCATACAATGTGGCCATCTTACCCACCTAAAGCATTTAACAAACACGAAGTCCCAAAACATAGCCGTCGGATTTTACCAACACTTGTCCGAAAAAACAAGCCAGTATCGGTAAAATCCTAACGGTATGAGATGTACTGAACTTCACAAAATCGAAAGAAAAATATCAAAAGCCAACAATTATAATCCAAATGTCTCAGTACAGAATAAAACGTCCTTCAAACATAAGGTTACACAAAATAATAAAGTTCTAAATCATAGCCGCTGGATTTTACCGATACTAACTCGAAACACTCGACCAATATCAGTAAAATTCGCAGGATATGAAATGTACAGAGCTTTCTTTCGATGGTTCAACTATTCTACAATCCCAAAAATAAATATATAAGCCGTACCTACCCAGATCTAACAAAAACAAGACTCCAATCCGCAAAAGTGGACGTCGTCTCACTACGCGTCCTCTGAAAATGATTTTAAAGGAGGGGGTGAGTATTTTAAATACCCAGTGAGTGAAGTGCAATGGTATGCAATATATAAATGAGGGGTGAGGGTGGTGATGCCAAATATAAGTATCAAATATGATTTAATGCAATAAAGAAATTCATTTTCATAAAAATCATTCATATCAAATTACCATGACTCATACAATTCGAATTCAACATTCAATAATCACTTTTCCACACTATTGGGGTGTGCCGAAAACAATGTCTCGCCAATGGCCGTTGGCAGGACCCGCCAAGGGTTTTCCATTTTTTTATAAAAATCCCATTTTTCTTGGCGTTAGCCCGGAGCTCCGTGGGGTGCTACCACGTTATCCGGCGGCCTGTGGAGGCTCTCCAACCCACCTCCCCCAAGCCAAATCTAACTAGCCTTCACCACGCCGCCCCAATGGCCCGGTTTGTGGCATGACTTAGACTATAGTCATTTTATCCAGCACCACGGTTTCAATTTCAATTCACAATCCAAAACATGCTCACAAATGTAATAAAAGATCATTCAACAATTCGCGTGAGCATTCATTTGTAATATATAACAAACAAATCAATATTAAACGTATGAGTCATGCACGATCACAACAATTCATTTCAGACTCACCACAATCACAAAACATTTGTAAATACGTTTCAAAATTCATTTCAAAATCAATTCGCAAATCATATTTAAAATCATTACTCATTCATATGTTACATAACCATCCACTCACCTCTAGGGAGGGTGATCACTCCCAATTCCTCAATTAACCCAAAATGACTCCTTTCGAGTCTCCAACACCTAAACCAATCAACACGAATAATTATCAATTAAAGCTCTATTAAATGGTTTTCAATTTCCCCTTTATTTACAATAACCTTAACTTGCACAATTACATTCCTAAACTTTCGTTTCATCAATCTAGTATCATTTCAAATCACCGACGACTTTAAATTTACAATATTCCTCAATTTTATTAATATTCTCCCGAATTACATAATCTTAATTTAATTCATGCCAATTTCAATTCAAATCTCAAGGAAAACTACGCAAATCGATCAAACAAAACTCTATTATTATCTAAGACATCCTATCATGATTCGCAGCCCAATTAATATCGAATTCTAGATTTAACCTAAATAATTTCATACAAACTTTCAAGAATAACGCATTCCCTTCGAATTCAACTCATTTTCAAATCACATATAAAGCTTCTCATCCTACATTCAACTTAAACTTAATCAGTTATTGAAGGCATTTAGAAATTCGTCTCACCTGGGGTTTTACAATTTGCAGCCTTAGTCGAATGCCTCCTCAGTCCTATTGGTGATCTGCAGTGCCTCCTAACCAAATCAAATATAGCAAGTTAGTCCAATCACCTAGAAAAATCGAAACCCTAGAACCAGAAATCAGGAATTTGTTCTTACCTACGTAGAGGAAGAATCGCAGTCGAACTAGGGTTCTCGAATGTCCCATTTATTGCTGGTCTAGGGCAGGTTGCCGAAGGAGGTGCTCACAGCATGCACCGTGCGAGCGAGTAGAGAAGAGGGAGAGTAAGATCCCTGCTGTCGCGCGCAGGAGAGAGGAATGGAAGCTCCATTCGCGTGCGGGAGAGAGAAATGATAGAGAGGGACAGAAACAGTGAGTGCGACGCCGAGAGAGACGAGTGAGGGTGAGAGAGAACCGTTCGATCAATAGAGAGAGAGACCGAAAGTGAAACAGAGAGATAGAGAAATGTTCGAAGAGAGACAAAGAGGCGGTGAGAGAGAGCGGCTATGGCTTGCGGTGGTCTATGAGGATGGCACGGCGGAGGATGGCGGAGATTCAGGGAGGCGATCGAGAGAGATCGCGAGAGAGACGAGGGAGAGAGAGCAGAGAGTGAATGAGAGATTCGATTAGGGCTAAGCCCTAATCGATTTGGGGAAAATGGGGGTGCTGCATTTCACTCCAAAACGCAGCATTTCCCTCCGAAACGCAACATTTCCTCTTTTTTTTTTTTATATTATCAATTAAATAACAATATATATATTTATATATATTTTCATATTCTCATCACATTGGAGTTTTAAATTTACCAAAAATAAAGCGCGCTATGAATTTGCAACACGGACATTTCGATTATACCAAAATTTCCAATTTAATTCCCCAAAATCGAAAATCAATAATATTTAAAAATTTTTCTACTATATTTCACATAACATTTCTAACATCGAATTTTCGATGTTACAGCAGGCATGACTTCTGAGAGCTGAATGACACAAATCGACTCATGATTTCTATGAGTCGATTCGGTTTATGAATTGTGAGTCGATTCCCTTAGGTAATCAGTCGATTTGGTCTCTCACACTCACAGACACATGAATCGACTTGACGGAAGGAGAAATCGACTTGTGCATTAGTGGAATTATGAAATGACCAAAATACCTTTCAATTTTAATAATAATCTTAATTCTATGAGGGGTAAAACAGTAATTTCATCCCCTAAATTAATGAAAAAGGGACGGAACCCTTTCATTTATTCCATTTTCTTTCTCTTCTTCGAACAACAGTTCTCTCTTCCTTTCTACATTCTTTTTCTTCCACTCACCTCAATTGATTTTTCTTTCCATCAAATTAATTTCTTTCCACCTAAATGCACTAAATGGACTCCCAAACTTCACCTAAACTCAAGGAATGGAGGATTAAACGAGAGGAGTTAGAGTTTTCTCTACGAAGGAAAGTTAGGGTTTTTGAAACCCAACCTCAAAAACTCAATCCAACCCCAAAATCAAGATAATTTTTCCTTCATAAACTTGGGTTTAGCATCTTTAGTACTATATTGTGATTTATTATTGAAATATTGGAAATTTTTGCTAGAGAATCGAAACCCTAGGTTGACGTAGAGTAAAATTTGGGGGAAAAAGAAAATAGAAATTTTATATACCTCTAAATGAGGTGCAATTAGTGAAACTAACGCATACATTCATGAATTGGGACAAAATTTAGGGTTTGTGAAAAATTTGTAAACCCTAGAAATGATGGCAAATTGACATTTCAATTGTGGTTATTGGTTTAGGAAAGACAATTGAAACTTGAGAAAATTTCATTGGACTTGAATTGGAAATTGGGAGTGATCACCCTCCCAAGAGGTGAGTGGATGGTTATGTGCATATGAATGAGTAAATTATTTTCAGTTATGATTTATAAATTGAGTTCTGAAATGAATTTGCAAATAGATTTGAAATTATTTTGTGATTATGGTATGCATAAAATGAAATTGTGAAATGTCATTGACTCTTGAATTTGATTATTTATTTGCACCATGTTATTTTGGGATACTCATGTGAATTGTGAAACATTGCTCTACCTTATATTTGAGCATGATTTGATTGATAAAATTGAGTTTGGTAACATGATGCTGGGAAAAATGACTATAGTCTAAATCTTGCCATGGACTGGGCCATTGGAGCGGCGTGGTTAAGGCTGGTTGATTTAGCTTAGGGGAGGTGGGTTGGAGAGCCTCCACAGGCTACCGGATAACATGATAGCACCCCATGGAAAACCCCTTGGCGGATCCTACCAACGGCCATTGATAGGAGATTGTTTTCGGTAAACCTCAAAATTGTGAAAATAAAAACTTAAGTCGTTGGACTGCATAAATGAGTCATGGTGGATTGATATGAATGATTTCATGAGAATGAATTTCGTTATTCATTAAATGATATTTGATACATGTATTTGGCATTACCACCCTCACCCTCATTTATATGTTATATGCCACTGCAATGCACTCACTGAGTATTCCCAATACTCACCCCTCTCCTTTAATCTTTCAGAGAAAGTGTAAACTCTGACTGGTATTGACTGATTTAAAGATCTTTTGATAATCCACGATAGGTATCGGTAGTGGATTTTATTTTCTTGAGATTGATGTAGTTTCATCAGTGGAAGGAAAACTATTGTACTATTCTTTTGAGGTTTGGATTTAATTGATACTTGTCATATCTTTTGGGACAAGTATTGGTGGAATCCAAGCTTAGTTTATCTGAAAAGTGTTCAATTTTGTTTAAAACTTATCTTTACAAAACTTATTGTTCCCATTTGGAACATTTGGACTTTTATTGGGATTATTAAAATATTTTGAGATTGTAAATTATGTGGAACTCTGGAATGGCTGGGATGACCACACTGCATGCATTGCATGAATAGAAATCCCTCCCCCGATTGTGTACCGAC
Source organism: Dillenia turbinata (assembly GCA_037126225.1). NCBI lineage: Eukaryota > Viridiplantae > Streptophyta > Magnoliopsida > Dilleniales > Dilleniaceae > Dillenia > Dillenia turbinata. The sequence goes on from JBAMMX010000022.1 coordinate 24,897,468, forward strand.
GCATGCTTGTGTGTACAGGGATGGACCAGATGGGTACTTTGCATGCGAGTTGTTATATGATTTTCTTATTTTGATGGGTTTTTTTGTTTTGAAAGATTATTGTAAAAATTGTAATGTCTTGCGCTATCTCGATATATGGGGAGGTTGTGCTCGTATGCCGAGATAATACGACGGTTGTTATGTACTCGACTCCAGGGTTGGGGCGTGACAATTCTATTGGTATCATAGCATAGGCTCACCATTTTAAATGATTAAATGTTTGAACTACTCCCAAATGTCCCAAAGGTTTTCTAAAGGTTTTAATAGTATTTTTCTTTCGAAATTTTAGAATTTAAAAGAATTTTCAAAGGATGTACAAAAGCCTTCCATGGATAAAAAAGGGCTAGGACTCAATTTATTTTTAGGGGGTTAAATACCTAGCCACATGCCTAATTTAGTGGGTTAAACATAGTGACTTCGGATGAGTACCTACGCTTCAAATTTGAAGAAGGCCTAAATTTGTCCATCCGGGAAAAGATGTCAGTGACCTCGACACATACGTATAAAGATGTTTTGGAGTTAGCTCTAAAGGCCGAGAAAATAGCTGATGAAAGTGGAAGGACAAGAGAAGGGCTAAAAAAGAAGAGAAGGTCCGAGCATATATCGGGCCAAAGTTCAAAACAGACTAGGAACACGGGTTCCTACGGTGGAGCTCTTGTTACTGGATCGGTTGGCATTCCTCAAAGCCAACATGCTTCTCACTTTGGGACTCCCACCCCTAGTACAACCTTGGGAAGCAAGTCAATGGGAAATAAGAATGACAAGTGTAGAAACTATGGGAAATTTCATGCTGGGGTTTTTCAAACACCCAAAAGATGCTACCACTGCGGGAAAGAAGGTCATTTCCGTAATGTTTGCCCAGCATTGGGACGAGGAGGTCAATCAAGTCGGGATCATCCTAGCAAGCCTATAGGCGGTCAAACCAATGTCTCTACCTCCTCTCATAGTGCCACACCACGAACAGGGACTGGGAGCAACATAATAGCTTCTCTAACCCAACGTCCACAACCGAGGGCACAGACCAGAATCTATTCGATGACCAATAAGGATGCCAAAAATAACCCTGACATAGTTATAGGTAAATTTCCTAGAACCTAAACTTAATAATTTAGAGATTTGAATACATGATTGCGTAACTTTTGAATATGAAGTATATTAGAACCATTACAAGATATTAAGGTGATTGAAAATGAATTTTGATGATTAATGATGGTTTTGTTGGCATCAAGGACCTTAAATTTCAATTGAGTTTGATTGATTGAGAGTGAATTTTTATCCATCGTGTGTATATAGGTATAATGAAAATCTTTGGGGTTGACGCCTGTATATTGATTGATACAGGTCTAACAACTCTTTTATGAGTACGAAATTTGCCAAACACTCAAACAAGTCTTTGGTTCCACTTGAAGAAGAGTTATTGGTTATCACTCCTTTGGGGGAACGATTGAATAGAGACACCGTGTTCAAGGGCTGTGAAGTAGTTTTAGAGGGTTAGATTCTTAAAGCGGATTTGATTCCGTTAGAAATATGGGACTTTGATGCAATATTGGGCATGGATTGGCTGCACCCTCATAGAGCATCAGTGAATTGTTTCACCAAGGAGGTCGAGTTCTGTAGACCGGGATGTCATCCACTTGTATTCACCGGTGAAATGTGAGTCTTACCAAGCTGTGTAATCACGGCCTTAGAGGTACGGAAACTGGTGCACAAGGGTTGTGAAGCTTATCTTGCTCATATAATTGATACGACCGTGCAAAGTCCGGAATTGATGAATGTCCTAGTAGTGAATGAATTTCCGGATGTTTTCCCAGACGAGTTACCAGGTTTACCTCTAGTTCGGGAGTTTAACAATGCTATTGACTTGACTCTTGACACCGCACCTATTTTCATTCCTCCGTATAGGATGGCACCTACGGAACTTAAGGAGTCAAAGGTCAAATTATAAGAATTGTTGGACAAGGGATTTATTCGACCGAGTACCTCACCTTGGGATGCTCCGGTTTTGTTCGTGAAGAAAAAAGATGGCTCCCTCCAGTTGTATATTGACTACCAACAGTTGAACAAGGTGACCATAAAAAATAAATACCCCTTGCCGAGAATTGATGACTTGTTCGATCAACTCCAAGGGGCGAGTGTCTTTTCCAAGATTGATTTGAGGTCCAACTATCATCAATTGAGGATAAAAGAAGATGATGTCCCCAAGACTACGTTTAGGATGCGGTACGGGCACTATGAATTCTTGGTGATGCCTTTCGGCCTAACGAATGCTCCGGCAGCCGTCATGGATCTCATGAACCGAGTCTTTCATTCCTATCTTGACAAGTTCGTCATTGTCTTCATTGACGACATCTTGGTGTATTCCAAGAATGACCAAGAACATGCAGAATATCTTCGTATTGTGTTGCAGACCCTCCGAGATAAGTAATTGTATACTAAGTTCTCAAAGTGCGAATTCTGGCTGAAGGAAAATGACTTTTTGGGACACTGGTATCTGGAGAAGGAATATTTGTTGATCCAAAGAAAGTTAAGGCAATTTTGAAATGGGAACAACCCAAGAATGTCACCGAGGTGCGTAATTTTCTCGGTTTGGTGAGATACTACCGAAGATTTATTGAGAGTTTTTCTAAGATTGCGACTCCGTTGTCTGGCTTGACACGGAAGAGAATTAAATTTGAATGGATAGATAAATGTGAGCAGAACTTTCAAGAACTCAAAAAGAGACTCACGTCGGCTCCTATACTCGCTCTACCCACTATTGGTGGCGATTATATTGTCTACAGCGATGCTAGTAAACAGGGGTTAGGATATGTTTTAATGCAGGGTGACAGAGTTATCGCCTACGCTTCTCGACAGTTAAAGAAGCATGAGCTGAATTATCCTAACCATGATCTAGAACTTGCCGCCATTGTATTTGCTTTGAAGATATTGCGACATTATTTATACGGAGCCACATACAGAATCTGTACCGATCACAAGAGTCTCAAATATTTACTTACCCAAAAAGAGCTCAACTTGAGGCAGAGGAGATAGCTAGAGCTGATTAAAGACTATTATTTGATGATTGACTATCACCCGGGTAAGGCGAATGTAGTTACGGATGCTCTGAGCCGCAAGTCATCATCTTATCATTCTTAAGCGAGTTCTTATCTCTCATGCCTTGTTGGACTTCGTACTCTTGGGGGCCAAATTAGCCTATGATAGGAATGCTGCACTCTTGGCGAAGTTTGAAGTTCGACCAACCCTGGTGGATCGTATTAAAGAGCTCTAGGCAACTGATGAGGAGCTAAGGGAGATAGTAGAGAAGGTTCACAAGGGTAAAACTGGTGATTTTCATATTCAGGAGGATAGCATAGTGATATATGGGGAATGGATTTGTGTTCCCAAAAATGATGAGTTTCGGAAGGCCATTCTTGAGGAAGCACAATCTTCGGCTTATGCTATGTATCTCGGAAGCACTAAAATGTACCGAGCCATCAAAAAAACTTATTGGTGGTCGGGATTAAAGTGGGAAATAGCCGAATTTGTAGCAAGGTGTCTAGTGTGTTGACAAATCAAGGCTGAACATCAGAAACCGGCTAGGACACTTCAGCCATTGACTATACCTGAATGGAAATGAGAGCACATCACTATGGATTTCATGGTGGGATTGCCACATACTCCGAGTCGTCCCAATGCTATTTGGGTGATAGTTGACAGACTCACCAAATCAGCATATTTCCTTCCGATTCAGAATACTTATTCCTTGGAAAGACTAGCCAAGCTATATATTGATGAAATTGTCCGAATTCACGGGGTTCCGATGTCAATTGTATCGGATCATGATCCTCGATTCACGTCCAGATTGTGGCCTAAGTCACAAGAGGCCTTGGCCACTAAGTTAAAATTCAGCACTACAATTCATTTACACATGGATGGACAGTCAGAGCGTACAATCCAGACATTGGAAGATATGTTGAGAGCATATGTGATGGACTTCCAAGGGAGTTGGGATAGACACCTACCGTTGATTGAATTTGCCTACAACAATAGCTATCAAGCTAGTATTGGGATATCTCCCTATGAAGTTCTCTACAGAAGGAAATGTCAGACTCCACTATGTTAGGATGAAGTGGGCGAACGGAAGATTGAAAATATGGAGCTAATAAAAGCAACGATAGAGAAAATGAAAGTGATTCGAGCAAAGATAAAGGCAGCTCAAGATAGACAGAAGAGCTACGCTGATAAAAGAAGAAGACCTTTGGAATTCGAAGTTGAAGATATGGTTTTCCTGAAAATATCACCCTGGAAGGGTGTAATCCGATTCTGGAAACGAGAAAAATTGAATTCTCGATACATTGGGCCATTCAAGATCCTTGAGAGGATTGGAAATGTTGCTTACCAGTTAAAATTACCTCCAGATTTGGAAAAAATTTATAATGTATTCCATGTCTCAATGTTGAAGAAGTATTTGCCAGATCCCTCCTATGTAATTTCAGCTCCTCTCATAAAATTGAATCCAGACTTGAGTTTCAAGGTACAGTCAGTGCAAATCATTGATCAACAATTCAAACAATTTAGAAATAAGCAAATCCCAATGGTTAAAGCGTTGTGGAGAAACAACCAAGTAGAAGAACAAACTTGAGAGTATGAAGAGTCAATGCAGAGATAATATCCATAACTTTTTGATGTATAAATTTTGTTTTGAAATTTCGATGACGAAATTTGTTTTTAGGGGGTTAAGTGTTGTAATACAAAAAAAATTTGGTGTTAGAAAATTTTTGTTTGAAAATATAAAAAAAATTTGGACTGTAAATGATTTTGGGCTTGAATGTAACACCGAAAAAATATGTTAGTTAAATTTTTAATTATTGTTATTATATGAGATGAGGAAAAAGGATTTATAATTTTTTTGATGTATATAAATTGGAAGTATTGAATGGTTTAGTGGTTAATAACTTTTTGGACAAATGTGAGGTCATGAGATCAAATCCAAACTAGAGGTCATGAGATCAAATCCAAAATAAGACAAATGGAAGAAGCAAATTCGATTTATAGGGTGAAGCGGATGGGTAAGTTAATTGAGGAGAGAGAGAGAGTAAATTGATTTATTAAAAAAAAAAAGGGGAAAAGGCTTCTACGCCATGTGCAACATAAATCGACTCATCAAGATGATGAGTCGATTTGTAAGGTAGAGAAAAAGATGCTGAATTGAGTGGGAAGGTGAGGAAATCGATTTCCAAAATGTGTAAGGAGTGGTTCTGTGACTTGAATTTGAGAAATTGATTCATCAAAGGTGATGAATTGACTTGTGAGAAGCAAAAATAAAGAGAAATCAAATGGGGCAATGTTGAGTCGAATCAAGTGGTCTACAGGCATGACTTCTAAGAGCTGAACGGCACAAATCGACTTATGATTTCTATGAGTCGATTCGGTTTATGAATTGTAAGTTGATTCCCTTAGGTGATGAGTCGATTTGGTCTCTCACACTCACAGACACATGAATCGACTTGACGGAAGCAGAAATTGACTTGTGCATTAGTGGAATTATGAAATGATCAAAATACCCTTCAATTTCAATTATAACCTTAATTCCATGAGGGGTAAAACAGTAATTTCATCCACTAAATTAATGAAAAATAGGGAACCCTTTCATTTATTCCATTTTCTTTCTCTTCTTCGAACAACAGTTCTCTTCTCCTTCTCTTTACATTCATTTTCTTCCACCCACCTCAATTGATTTTTCTTTCCACCAAATTAATTTCTTTCCACCTAAATGCACTAAATGGACTCCCAAACTTCAACTAAACTCAAGAAATGGAGGATTAAATGGGAGGAGTTAGAGTTTTCTCTACGAAGGAAAGTTAGGATTTTTGAAACTCAACCTCAAAAATGCAATCTATCCCCAAAGTCAAGGTAATTTCTCCTTCCTAAATTTGGATTTAGCTTCTTTAGTACTATATTGTGATTTATTATTGAAATGTAGGAGATTTTTGTTAGAGAATCGAAACCCTAGGTTGACGTAGAGTAAAATTTGGGGGAAAAAGAAAATAGAAATTTTATATGCCTCTAAATGAGGTACAATTAGTAAAACTAAAGCATACATTCATGAATTGGAACAAAATTTAGGGTTTGTGCAAAAATTGAAAAAAATTTATAAACCCTAGAAATGATGGCAAATTGACATTTCAATTGTGGTTATTGGTTTAGGAAAGACAATTGGAACTTGAGAAAATTTCATTGGATTTGAATTGGAAATTGGGAGTAGACACCCTCCCAAGAGGTGAATGGATGGTTATGTGCATATGAATGAGTAAACTGTTTTCAGTTATGATTTATAAATTGAGTTCTGAAATGAATTTGCAAATGGATTTGAAATTGTTTTGTGATTGTGGTATACCTAAAATGAAATTGTGAAATGTTCATGACTCTTGAACTTGATTATTGAATTATTTGCATCATGTTACTTTGGGATACTCATGTGAATTGTGAAATATTGCTCTACCCTATATTTGAGCATGAATTGATTAATAAAATTGAGTTTGATAACATGTGCTGAGAAAAATGACTATAGTCTAAGTCTTGTCACGGACCGGACCATCAGGATGGCGTGGTTAAGGTTGGTTGATTTAGCTTGGGGGGGTGGTTTGGAGAATCTCCACAGGCTGCCGGATAACGTGGTAGCTCCCCACGGAGTTTCGGGACAACGCCAAGGTGAAGGAGATTTTATGAAAATTATGGAAAACCCCTTGGCGGATCTTACCAATGGTTATTGGTAGGAGATTGTTTTCGATAAACCCCAAAATTGTGAAAATAAAAACTTAAGTCGTTGGACTGCATAAATGAGTCATGGTAGATTAATATGAATGATTTCATGAGAATGAATTTCGTTATTCATTAAATGATATTTGATACATATATTTGGTATTACCACCCGCACCCCTCATTTATATGTTACATGTCACTGCACTCCACTCATTCGGTATTCTCAATACTCACATCTCTACTTTGATCTTTCAGAGGAAGTATAGACTTTGGCTGGTATTGGCTGATTCAGAGATCTTTTGGTGATCCACGATAGGTATCAGTAGTGGATTTTATTTTCTTGAGACTTGATGTAGTTTCATCTGTGGAAAGAAAACTATTGTACTATTGTTTTGAGAATTGAATTTAATTGATATTTGTCATATCTTTTGGGATAAGTATTGGTGGAATCAAAACTTGGTTTATCTGGAAAGTATTTAATTTTGTTTAAAACTTATTTTTGCAAAACTTATTGTTCATATTTGGGACATTTGGACTTTTATTGGGATTATTGAAATATTTTGAGATTGTAAATTATGTGGAACTCTGAAATGGCTGAGATGGCCACACTGCATGCATTGCATGTACAGGAACCCCTCCCCCGATTGTGTGCCAACGCATACTTGTGTGTACAAAGATGGACCGAGATGGTCCTTTGCATGCGAGTTGTTATATGATTTTCTTATTTTGATGTGCTTTATATTTTGAAAGATTATTGTAAAATTTGAAATGCTTTGCGTTATCTCGATATATGGGGAGGTTGTGCTCGTATGTGTAGATAACACAACGGTTATTACGTGCTCGACTCGAGAGTTGAGGTGTGACAATTAAAATTTCCCTCCTTTAAAAATATTTAGTATCTATACTTTTATCCCCTAAATTTTCATGGGGTTATACCTTAAAATGGGAGCATATGTTATTTATGTGGGGAAGGGCACTGATGCATGAAAAAAGAAATTAAAAATTTTATAACTGTTGGAAAATTTTGATTTGGGCACAAAAAAATATATGAGCATGAGTTTTGATTAAATCTGAAAACCTTTATTTTTAAAATATTGAGTAAAATAAGTTTTGAGGATGATCATAAATAATTAAAATTAATTAGAGTTAATTATTTGATAATTTAACATTTAAAAAAATTGTTAAAATTAAAATTCACCAAAGTAAGTCAACCTATGCAAATCTAGAATGTTAAGAATTAACTTAATGAGTTGACCCATCCTTTTGTACAAATCGACCTATCAAGTTGTCAAGTCGATCTTATCATAATCCCGAGTCGACCTAAGATTCAAAAATTTGAAATTCAACTAAGTATAGAATATCACTAAGTCGATTTGAGTAGTGGACAAGTCGACCTGATGTAGACCTAAATTGACCTACATAGGAGACCAAGTCGACCTGAGAAATCAAAGTATTAGAAGTGTAATTTGTAACATAACTAAGTCAACTTATCGAATTGAACTTTAGACAAAAATACTGAGAGACAAATACTATGAGACGGATCTGACCAAAAATAAGTCGACCCACTTTCCTACACAATCCAGAGTTAGGTCGACCTAATAGTCAAATAGACAAGTCGATCTATTAATTGATCAAGTCGACCTAGTCATAAGTAAGTCGACCTACCACATAGGTAAGTCAATCTGGCAAAACAATTCTCAAAATTTTTCTAAGTAAAAAACATTATGTGTCGACCTAAAAATAAATAAGTCAATTTATGTAAGTTAGCTCTCAGAGGCCTAGCTTTGCAAAATAACTAGGTCGAGTTACGAGATTTCACAAATAGTTTCAGAAACATATTCTAAAATTTAACTAAATCGATCTAAGGTCAACCTGACTTATATGTTGTAATAGTATAAGTCGATTTGACAAATACACAAGTCGACCTCAGTTAGAGATTAGAGAAATATAAGTCAACTGAGTAAATCTGAATAAACTAGCTCTCAGTAATTCATTTTTGAAAAATAAGTAAGTTGGCTTAAGATTTGAATAAATTGATCTGATTATAATATTTGTACTACTTAAGTCGGCCTAACATTTATGCAAGGCGACCCTGCTTATACAAACCGACCTTGGAGAAGAATAACTGTCCCATCAATCTAGAGCAATGAAAATGTTTTTTTTCTTTTTTTTGGGGGGGGACAGTCCCATCAACATCAACAAAGTATATTGAGTGTGCATTTAGATTAGTTGGAGATCGGTGGAGTGTTAGCGTCAAAACTACACATTTAATGTAGTTGTTGCAAGCGCCCTAGCCACCCTTTGCCTTTTCACTGATCTTCCCATTACAAGAACAAGAATTGGGACAAGGACTTCTGTAGTAACTTTAATTTTGCCTTCTTTCCATTATCAATCTAACTTGCGAGTAGGTTATATCTAGAACTAAGCTAATATTGACTTTTCCTCACCTAAAAAAAAAAAACCAAAAAAATAAAACCAAAAACTAAGCTAATATTGACCTTGTAATCTTGCAATTATCAACACAATTGGAAATGCAGAAGACCAAATAAGGGTGCACCAAACTAGAACTAACTTTATTTATTTTTCCTTGAAAGAAGGAAACCCAGGAAGATCATCCGGCCGACGATAAAGTTTGAATTGTACAATGTGCCTTCGCCACTGGGAGCAACAGCTGGTACTATACAAGCTTGAATTTTACGTCTGTCTGTCTTCTCAACCCCATCTCCTCTGGTTGCGCAAGCTATGACTGCGCCTCTTACAGTTAAAAGCATACATTTCTTTGGACATATCCACACGTTTCTTTCTATGGAGATTTGGGTTTCTGTTACCATTTGAATCCTCACTCCCTACTTAGCTATTTTAACAATTTAATTGTAGAAAACGTCAAGTCTTTTGGTCTCTCTCGACGAGATATGGTCTAAATACTATTTGATACAATATTCAAATTTCTAAAATCCGACAATATGCTTACAGTCTTGAAAGATCTAATTCTTTCAAATCACGAGCATATCGACCCAAACAATGTGATCAATAAGTAGGTACGGACACCCCCCTCTATCCAATCAATGGATACCGAATACTAAAAAAATCGAATACTTCTATTTTCAATCGGTAATAATCATCCGAATTTCACTGTGATTAAACTTTCTATTTCAATATGAAATGCATCTCTTGGATAATAAAGGAAACCCATGAAAATCTAATTGATAAGGAAAAAAATCTCCTGTATGACTCAATTTCCTAAATAATAACAATTTGAAATGTTTGACGATCAGGATCCGAAATTCTCAGATCACTTCATCAGTAAACTAGGGCTACAACGTCCCAAAATTATACGGCTTTAGCAGGACCTCCTAACCCCCAAAGCGTCAAACTAGGTAAATTCTTTGAACTCAACACAAAACACACAAGGGTCAGAGGGAGATCCGTCATCTCTCTCATTTTGTTTATATTTTAGAAAATCGTTTTTTCTGATTTGAGTGTCGGAACCTCCCCCGCCGGAACAACCTCCGGTGGTCTTCTGTAGATTTCAAACTTTCTCATTGAACACCCGTTTGAGTCATTAAGGAACTGAATCTGTGGAGTCGAAACCAATTTCCAACAAATTGGCGTCGTCCATGAAAATTAAACTAGTTATTAGTCTTTCTCACCAATCTTCTGTTACCAAAAAAAATATAGTTACGGTTAAAAGAAAACAACCAGCCATCGGATTCGATGATGATGATCTGATTGGAGTCAATCCTAGTCGTAATGATCCTCTAGTTAATATTATCAAAATGGAGTCTCATATGGTAAAAAGAGTCCTCATTGACCAAGGCGCGGATTGTACCATCCTCACTTGGGATGCTCTCCAACCGGATCCTTCAAGGGATTATTTGATGAATGCATCTATCCAGAGGGGACCATTCCCCTCGTTGTGACTTTAGGGACTCTCTCTAACCATGCAATTGTTAGTCCACTTTTCATGTTGTGAAACTATTGTCATCGTATGACACCATTCTCGGCCAACCAAGTCTGGACGAACTAGAAGCATTACGTAACACTAGACACATGAAGATGAAATTTAGAACATTGGAAGGGATCGCTACTTTCTGTAGTGATCCCGATCCCTACATCCTCTCTACTGACAGAGACGAGCGTGAAAATTTTCCTATTGACACCTTAGAACTCAGAGGCGATATCGAACCAATGAACAAACCAAAACCAGGAGAAGAGGTGATCGAGATTCCTCTGACTTATGATACCAATCGAACTTTTCGGATTGGGGCTGACTTATCTGGGCCCTTATGAGAGGCTAATGTCAGCTGCCTACAATGATACTCCAAAGTTTTCGCTTGGTACCCCGATGACATGCCTGACATTGATCTGTCCGTCATCATTCACAAGTTAACTGTAAAATCTGACTACAAATAAGTTAAATAGAAGAAAAGGGTATTCACCCTCAAACACCAGCGAGCCATTCGAGAGGAGGTCCAAAAGCTACTAACAGCCGAGTTCATCCATGAAATCAAGTACCTCAAATGACTAGTCAATGTGGTCCTGGTAAAGAATGCCAATGGTAAATGGAGAATGTGTATAGATTTCATGGATCTTAACAAAGCATGCCAAAAAAATAATTATCCACTCTCAAATATCGACAAATTGGCGAACAATTCCTTATACTACAAACTCTTAAGTTTCATAAACGCCTACTCGGCATATAATTAGATTCGAATGGGGCCTAAGGACGAAGAGAAGATAAGTTTCATTACTGAGTTTGATATATACTGTCACCGAGTCATGCCTCTCGGTCTAAAGAATATAGTGACCTTCTAGCAGTTGGTTAACGAAGTTTTCAAAGATCAGCTCGGTTGAAATATAGAAGCATACGTGGATGACATGCTTGTAAAAAGCACCGATGCCAAAACTCATGTTACCAAACTTGAGGAAACATTTCATACACTCAAACACTACAACATGCGACTGACCCCTTGCCAAGTGCACTTTCAACATCGCGTCGGGCAAATTCTTGGGTTTTATAATCACTAATCACGAGATTGAGGCAAACCCCTAAAAGATATAGGTTATCTTGGATATATTGTCGCCTCAAACATTAAAGGAGATGTAACGCCTTACCGGTCGAACAGCGGCTTTAAACCAATTTATGTCAAAGGTCCAGGAGAAGTACAAACCCATCTTTGATGCTCTAAAGAGATCCTAATGATTCGCATGGTCACCCGAGTGCCAAACAGCCTTCAAATAGCTCAAAGAGTATCTTATCACCCCTTCATTACTCTCTTGATAGATTCTTGGTGAGAAACTCTACCTTTATCTTTTTATTTCCGATCGAGCACTTTGCTCTGTCCTTGTAAGACAAAACTCAACTGCTCAAAAATTGATATATTATATCAGTCGGATACTCAAAGAAGCCAAAGTCAATTACCGACCAATTGAGAAAATAACATATGCACTGGTCATTTCGGCAAGATGATTTCGACCGTACTTCCAAGCCTATACTATTGTGGTGCTCACCGACCAACATTTGAAATGAATCCTTCAAAAAAGAGACACATCTAATTGTTTAATCAAATGGAGTGTCAAATTGGATGAATTTGATATCCAATATCAGTCTCGACCAGCAATCACAGTTCAGGATTTGGTCGACTTAATTCTCAAATGCACTCTCCCGATTATAGTTACATTTGAGTCCACCAGCAGTCCTAACGAATGGTCACCGTCAGATTGGACCATACATGTTGATGGGTCCTCAAATTCTTCGAGTAGTGGCGAAGGGCTCATATTTATAGGTCCGGACAACTTCAAAGCAGAATGTCCTCCGATTCAACTTTAGGGCCACTAACAATCAAGTGGAATATGTAACCTTATTGACAGGACTCTGAATCGCAGCTGATATGGGAGCCCCAAGTGTTCGGGTATTCACCGATAGTCAATTGGTAGTCAAGCAGATAGAAGGGGTCTGTGAGACAAAAGACCCGATCATGGCTAAATACCTATGTAAACTACACGAGATGATGACAAAACTAGAAAGGGTCAACATCCAACAAATCTCTCACTCAGAAAATGCAAGAGTCGATACACTTTCCAAGTTGGTCAACACAGATTTAGTTGCTTCTAGCCAAACGGTCTACATCGAAAGTTTACCGTACCTCAGTATCGATGAGTCTGAAAGGGTCCTGGTAGCGGACTGGTCCTCTAGTTGGAAAGACCCAATCAAAGCATACCTGAGAGACAACCAACTGCCTGACTCGCTACTGGAGGAAGTTAAAGTAAAGGGAAAGGTTAACCATTATGTAATCATTGACGGAAAACTGTACCAAAAGTGTTTTACTCATCCCTACTTGAGATGTTTGACCATAGAAGAGGGGAACTATGTCCTACGGGAGATCTACGAAGAGATATGCAACAACCACCTGGGGGCTCAGAATCTAGTTCGCAAAGCTTTATGGCAAGGGTACCACTGGTAGACCATGAAGAACGATTTAAATGACTATGTCAAAAAATGTAACAAGTGCCAACGGTTCTCTTTGGTTCCACGAATGCTTTTACCGAGTTTAACCCCCTAACAGGACCGTGGCCGTTCGCTCAATGAGATATGGATATCCTCGGACCGTTCCTACCAGATACCGGACAGAGAAAATTCCTTATAGTGGCCATCGACTATTTCATAAAATAGGTAAAGGCCAAACCTTTGGCTCAGATAATAGCATCTAAGGCCTAGTCTCTCGTATGGATTCACATAGTCACTCGGTTTGGCATACCTCACGTCCTTGTCATAGACAATAGAAAGCAATTCAATAATGCTAACTTTTGAGAGTTTTGCGCAAAGTTAGAGATCGATCATCGATTCTCATCGGTTGTCCATTCACAAACCAATAGACTCGCAGAGATAACCAATAGAACGATCCTCCAAGGACTAAGGACTATACTAGATGAAGCCAAAGGACAATGGGTGGATGAGCTCTATAGTATCCTCTGGTCGTAACGCACCATAACCCGAAGGGCAACCGGAGAGACTCTATTCAGCCTAACATACGGAAGTGAAACTGTCATATCAGCGGAGATCGGGATCCACTCCCTCCGAGTGACTCAGTATGAATCTGAACAAAATGAATCTACCTTACATGAACACCTAGATTTGCTCCCTGAACTATAGGAATCCGTATCTGTCCAAAGGACTACGTATTAGTAATAGATGACACAGTACTATAATTGGCGAATCAGAAGCTGAACGTTTAAGCAAGGTGATCTGGTGCTAAGGAAAGTTGAAGCTATTAGTCAACCCCAACCTGGGGGCAAGCTAGCTCCCAACTGGAATATCCCTATCAGATACACTCTATGGTTCGCCCAGGGGCTTATCACCTCAATAACCTAGACGGATCGACTATACCTAGGGCTTGGAATGTAGAGAACCGACGAATCTACTATCAGTAAGCCACATCGTTTCTCTTTCGACAAAGGTATCTCTTATCGAGTAAGTCCCTCATAGTTTTATCATTTGATTCCCGATGTTTCCACCCCAATCAGATATTACCTACCAAAGAGATATATTTTCCCAAACGGGACTTAGATATTCTATCCTACCAAAGAGATCTATCTCCCCGAACGGGGCTTAGTCGCCCTGTCCTACCGAAAGGATCTACCTCCCCGAACAGACCTTAGTCGCCTTGTCCTACTGAAGGGATCTATCTCTCCGAATGGGCCTTCGTTGCCCTATCCTACCGAAGGGATCTATCTCCCCAAATGGGCCTCCGTCGCTATGTCCTACTGAAGGGATCTATATTCCCGAACGGGTCTTAGTCACCCTATCCTACCGAAGGGATTTATCTCCCTGAATGGGCCTTAAACGTCTGGTCTTGCCGAATAGATCTATCTTCCCGAACGGGCCTTAGTCATCCTATCCTACCAAAAGGATCTATCTCTCCGAACGGGCCTTAGGTGTCCTGTCCTACCGAAAGGATCTATCTCCCCGAACGAGTCTTAGTCGCCCAGTCTTACCGAAGGGATTTATCTCTCCGAATGGGTTTTAGTCGCCCTGTCCTACCGAAAGAATCTATCTTCCCAAACGGTTCTTAATTGTCTTGTCTTATCTTATCGAAGGGATCCATCTCTCCGAATGAGAGAATTTGATTCCTTAAGAGGAACCTGATCGAAAGAATTCGTATTATCAATTAAGTTCGCATCTATGGTTAGACAGAACACACTCTTATCCACCTGGAAAGCACGAGAACAATGCCCGGTGTCCTCCACATAGGTGAGTTGATCACATAAAGAGCTCAACAAACAAAGAAATTCCGATAAACACTACAGATGACAAGTAAGTGGAGCAAATCTCTTTTATTTCCATATATATTCAGTTACATGAATTTACAAGTCCTTTGGTCAGACCAATTACATCAAAAGAAATCAACAAGGCTACCTCGCCTCTATCGTTCAACAAAGAGTACAGAAACAATAAAAAGATGAGCAACGAAAAACAAACAGTAGCCCTAAGCACCGAAGACCGCAGAAGCCGCAAGTGAAACTTACATGCGACAATGTACAACCTTACTGATACAATAGGACTACCAAAAGGGGAGATAAATCGATCGGGAAGAGAGTCAGAGGATGTATCAGAATATCATCATACTTTTTTCCATTACCAAACTCACTACATGCAACCGGCATGCCCTGCCACCCAACTTGGAAGGGGACTCATTTCTTAAATCCGAATCAGGGGTCCTAACGGGAACCTTGATGATGCCCATCACGGCATTCGGATTGCAAATGGCATGACGAGCACTCATACCAATAGTCCCCACTCTTGATGAGATCTCATTCTAACAGAAGCAACACACGCTACAGAGACTTGCAAAGCCAAAGCGTCTTTCTGAAGACCCCTCATGGAAGACAACTCTACAAGAAGAAAACCCTCAAGCATGGAGAAACTCACTGAAATAACGTAAAGTACCACAGTCCCTATTTATAGGCACAAAGAGATCTCTTCAAAATTTTAGAGCAGTTGAAACACTTCTTTAAAAAGCGTGTAAATTAAGTAAAAAAGTTCATACCACCTCGCCTTTCTATACCACATTAATTTCGAATTGAATCAAGTGGAAGGTGGAATGTATTAATATCAGAAGAGTACGAAACGACTGAGACAAAAGGAGGATTCATATCCTATCCACTTTGATTTCGTATCAATTGTAGACGATTCGTATGACCTCAGGAGACACGTGTCGTCAGCTTCTATACCTTTCTAACTTCTCAAGAAATAGATTTCACTCATGGTGCTTCTTCCACAAATCAACACCATGAGTTAAGGGAAATGAAGGGACATGGTCTAAATACTATTTAGTACGGTATCCCGGCGTCCAAGACCCAACAATACACTTATGGTCCTGAAGGACCCAGTCCTTTCGAACCACGAGCATATCGATCCAAACAATGCAATCGACGAACAGGTGCATACACCCCCCTCTATCCGACCGATGGATACCGAATACTAAAGAAACCGAATACTTCTATTCTTAATTGGTAATATTCATCCGAGCCTCACTTTGATTAAACTTCTTATTTTAGTACGAAATGTATCTCTTGGATAAGGAAGAAAACCCTTGTGCATCTAATTGATAAAGGAAAAAATCTCCTTATATAATTTAATTTTCTAAATGATAACAATTTGAAATTTTTGACGATCAAGATCTGAAATCCTTAGATCGCTTCATAAGGAAATTAGGGTTGTAATGTCCCGTGATCATATGGCTCCAATAGGACATCCTATAAAAGACTCCCAAAGCGTCAAACCAGGTAAATTCTCTAAACTTGACACAAAACACACAAGGGTCAGAGGGAGATCCGTCCTCCCTCTCTGTCTATTTATTCTTTCAAAAATCGCTCTTTCTGACTTGAGCGTCAGAGTTTCTTCAACCAGAATAGCTTCCAGCAATCTTTTACAGATTTCAATTCTCCTCATTGAATACCCGTTCGAGTTAACAAGGAGTTGAATCTGTGGAGCTGAAATTCACCTCTAATATCTCTCTTTTTAGAAGATCTCGCAACTCCAAAAACTTGCTCAGTGGCTAAGGGTCCCTTCCTCTACTCTCAAAGCAGATTTTCTTTTATTTTTATTTTAAATTTTTCTTGTATTTTATACATTTTCAAAGAAAAATTACAATAAGAATTTTAGTTATTATTTTTCATCAAATTTATTTTTAATTTTTTTGTGCTTGATCGACTAGTATCCGACGATCAATTTTATTTATCATGATTAATCTAATTCGAACTAACTATCAGGTCCATTAAGAGATAAATTCTTTCAATACCTATTTTTTATTTTTAAATCTCGAATAAGAAAATTTAGCTATGAAAATTCAGTACTCTTATCACATAACCAACAACACGCTGGTTTTTTTGTCAAGTTGATTGAATGCACATCAAGCCACAAAGAAGTAATAATGAATAGTTGTTTTAACGAGTAATGGTACTAGATTTCTCAATCAAATTTTAAATTCAAAACTTGAGAATGAAAAAAATTATGTTAAAGTTTTTTTTCCCTAAATTAGGTCTAACAATACTTGAATCGGATTGTCCCTGGAGATAGCTCAAATGGTAGAAACTTTCCACTTTTATACTCTCTTTTCCAATTCAATTTCATTTGAATATATTTTTTTATAAAAAAAAAATAATTAAACTAAATTCATTATGTTTTTGGACACCAGGTTTTTTTTTTAAAAAAGTCTACATCGCCGGCCTAGAAAGGGGGCAAGGTGTAACCCAAAGAAGAAGAGTCTGTAAACAAAATTTTGGGCTAGGCCCAGTTTCGACAATGCGTCCCTCCCCTGAGTTTCATACAAATTTCGAGAAGGATCACCCAAAAAAACAAATTTTGAGAAGATTCAGGGCATTCAACTCCCCCCCAAAAAAGACACACAAACATAGAGATGAGACCGGGTTGGGCTGGGTCGGGACCAGTCCGATTCTTGGGCGGGGCCAAGAACTACGGGCCATTTCTCCGCTGTTTCGAGGACTTCCAGAGCTTGGTTGGGCCGATTCCAAAAATTTTTACTTGGAATCAACCCGATACCAAGCCGGTCGTGTCAAGCTCAGCTAGGCCGGTTCACGTGTTTTTTTTTTTTTTTTAACTTCTCTCTCTTTTTTTTTTTTAAATTCTCTCCTTTTTTTAATCTCATTGCTTTTACAATTTTTTTTTTACTCTTTATTTTTTTTAACTCTCTTTGTTTTTTTTACTCACTTTGTTTTTTTTTAACTCATCTTTTTTAAAAAAGAAAAACCAACCAATAAATAAATAAAAAAAGAAATTAGAGACACAAAAAAATTTTAAAGTGGATCCACCGAATTCGGTGTACGTCCACCACCAAACTCTTCACTTGGATTTTGAAATCCACTAATTTTCTATGGTTATATATATATTTTTTTATTTTTACACAAAGATATTTATTTTTACATATTTACATAACTTTTTATATTAAAAAAAAATTTCTTCTTCTTCTTCTTCTTCTGAGTTTTTTAGGATGTTTTGCATCATTTTCTTCATATCCTTCCAATCTTTAATGCAAATCAACGATTTCAAAGTGTTGTCCGCCAAATTTGTATGTTTTTTGTTTAATACTCGACCACTTGTACTAAAAATACTTTTCAATGGTATTGTAAACACCAGAGGGGTTAGCATATCTTTGGGTTTTTAGGCCAAAATTGGATAGTAAGTCACATTATTTTTCCATCAAGCTAATATATCAAAAAAATTATCATCATCATAACATTCAAACATATGTATTTGTTGGTATAAAATTAATTCATATAATAATGATGAAGAAGTTTTTTTTATGTTTTTCCTAACATATGTAAAGGATTAAAAGAAATTAAAGTTGAACGAGTTATTGAACTATTACTACTACTACCTAGATCACTAATATTTATATTATTATGTTACTTTTCATATAATTCAAACATAGCTTGTAAAATATGAAATATTTATTGTTTTGAATATTGTCGCCTAATATATATTTCAGTTGAAAAATTTCTATAAAATAATCTATTAGCATTTCAATACTTTCAACTTTTACACGTGGATCTAAAGTACTTGTTATTAAATACAAAATAGGAATTTCTTCATAATATTTTAAAAATTTTATTTGTTTTAGTTGAATAATGTCACTGAATCTATCTTATTTTTCAAATTGACTAAATACAAAATAAATTTTACAAAAATTAGATAACATTAAATAAGTTGTTGGATAGTAATTTTTGGAAAATAAATTTATACATATTTAAAAAATTTTCAATAATTTAGTTAGTGTGGTTGCAAAATTAAAAGCAGTATTATTAACAAAGTTATATTCATAATTAGAAATTTGCAAATACAATTAAAATATTTCTAACAAGAAGTATACCTTGTATCATATTACAAGTTGAATTCCACCAAGTTTCATATTCTTATTTAAAGTTTTTAAAATTTTTATTATATAATTGATATAATTGTTTCATTTATTGAGTTTTTTGTCAAAAAATTTCTAATTTGATGAATTAAATGACGAATGGGTTGTAAAACTATTTTTGTTATTTCTAAACAATCTTTAACACATAAATTTAAAATATAACATGCACACCTAACATGAAAATTTTTTTATCTGAAATTGTTTCTAAAATATATTTTAAAATATTAACCGTACTAATATTAGTCGAAATATTATCGAAAGATATAGAAAAAATTTTATCACTAATTCCATATTCATGAACAAAATTTGTAATTACTCTATCCATGTGAGCACCAAAATGTGGGTGATTCTAACATTGAAAAACTAATATTTTTTTTCTAAAACCAAAGAATTATTAATTCAATTATATGTTTTTATAATAAAATGTCTTTTTTAATTTAATTTTTTTAAGTATCCGAAATTAATAAAAATTTACATTTACTACTCATAAATTATGCAATTATACTATTTTTTAATTCTTGAAATCGATCTAATGATCTCATCATACCAGATTTTCTATTACTTCTTTCATAACCCAATTGTAAATATTTTTGAACATATTATTCAAAAACTAGATATTCAATCATACTAAGTAGTAATTCTTTTCTTACTATCCATTCTATTTAATCAATTTTTTTCACTTTTGCGTTATATTTAAATGTATCAATGACATTTTTGTCTCGGTGGCTATTTGTGTTTGTTTAATTTGAGATAATTTATCTGAATGATCTCTTAATAAGTGTTTCTTAAATGTGTCTATGGGTTATTTCCCAAAATATGGCTAAAAAAAATGTTTGATTTGGATTATAAATAAATCAAATTACCTAAAATAAGTTAAAAGCTAGAAAACTTCTATTATGAACTTATTCTTGTAGTTACTTTTTAATAAAAAATTACATTATTCTCAATTATTTTTTAAATTTAAAAACTACCCTTATTTCAATTTAAAATAAATACATGTAAATTAGCATTGAGATGTTACTTCAAATTAATAAAGTAAATTTATCATAATCTCAACATTCTAAATTTAAATAAAAAATTATTAATAATAAATTTTTTGAAACGTTGCGATAACAAGTTTACTAAAAAATAAATTATTTATAAATTGAATCAAATGTATTAAAATGAGTAAATATTTTTATGATGACAGTCTTACTCCACTTCATTTAATAATCAGCAAAAATATATTATTATTAAGAAAATATATACCTTGTTTGGGGAAATTTTAATATTTAAATTTTAATTGCTATCAATTAGAAAATAAATACTATTAATAAATATTTTCATATTAGCATTTTGGGTAAATTATATATGTGGTCCCTAAAGTTTGTCTCATTTTCACAAATTAGTCTTCACAATTATAAATGCTATCTTGTAGTGCTCAAACTTTCAAAATTGTAATGAGTTGATCCTTCCGTCATTGACGGTGACAGTCTGTCCGTCAAGTGATGACGTGGCATTCAACGTGGCTGTACGGAAGCTGATGTGCTGAGACCAGGTCAGCACCTTCAACACCTCGTTCAGCCACAATAGTATTTTGCTGACGTGACACTGCCCGCTGTCATTTTACTGATGTGGCAGCGCCATATTAGCAAAAAATAATTCTAAAAAATCCCTTTTCTCTCTCCTCTCCTCCCCCATTCTCTATCTTCTCTCCTCTCTCTCTCTCTCTACCGAAAAAAAGGAACCCCAATTCCTAGTCGAACCTTTCTAAAAGCCCAAAATGCCTCTGTTCCTCACTGGGAGAGAGGCAACCATGGCTATGGTTGCCACCTATGGAAGCCGCCGTAGTGGTAGCAAGCGAAGCCACTTCTTCCTCCCGTCTCAAGAGATGATGGTCTTGGTTGCAAACCACCATCGTAGTGGCTCAACCACCATCTCTGCCATAGGAAACCAACCTCTGCTTCTACAATCGAGCCTCCACCGTAGCGGAAGGATGCGGCAGTAGCCACAATCGAGCCCTTCAATCCACTCCATGATGGTAATTCGAATAACCTCTCAGACACAATCGAGTCCTTCAGTCACCAAACCCTAAATTGATAGCAAGTTTCGGCGTTTCTCTCCGCAATGGAAACATCAGAATTAATTTCCTCATAAACCCCAAGTTTCGTTTCCTCAGAAATCCCAATTTCCTTCAGTCACCAAATCTTAAAACCGTAGATGCCCATCTCTTAGGGTTTGAATGCTCGTGATTACCGTGATTTCGCATTTGAATACTTGTGATCACCAAGGGTTTTTAGGGTTTGGGATTCAAAGTCATCTGGCAAAATTGGAGGATGTGGTGATCAAATGAGTTCCAGTCAACCGACCAATTTGGGTTTGAATGTGAGACAGAGTTCAGCACCCACAATTTCCACTCCCTCTCTCCAAGGCTAGCCGACCGATTTGGGTTTCGAACTGAGCAGCACTTCAATTGGAAAAGGAATGCAACAAGTGGCAAGTTCGATGTTGAGATGAAGATTCAGCGACGACAATGACTATGGAACTCAAGTTGAAGGTGCAAATTCAACTGGAAACTCGAATGACGATTGGATGATGATACAACAATTGAAACTTCAGATGGTTGGAAATTGAAGAGGAAATTTCTAAGCTTCATGGAAAATCGAAGACGACGATTGGGTGAAATATTTGAGAGAGAGAGAGAGAGATCTTTTTTTTTTTTTTTTTATTTTAAAAAACCCTCCATGGTGTGGTTTGTGGTTTTTTTTTTTGGGGGGGGGGGGAGCTGTATTGAGCCTCAGATTATGTTGAAATCGCCTTTTTGAACTATCAGTTTCATTTTTATTTTTCCCCCTCTCATCTTACACTTTCCAGCTGTTCTTCCCCCCTCCCATCTTACACTTTTTAGTTGTTCTTATGAATGACATGCATTGCAAGAGAAATTCTAGATGCAGCTCAGGTTTGTGAAGTTTTACTTGTGGGTTTCTTGATCAAGATAAATAATGTAATCTAGGGCCATGCTGTTCTAAATGAGTAGTTTGAGGATATGATTAAATGATGGCCAGACTGGTAGCAACATCTAAATGTTTGTAGTGCTTATATGAGAGATGAACTTGGTTGCTCATAAAACCAAAAAAAAAAAAAAACCCTTAGAAATTGTGGCTTTGGGTTGATGATGCTGTAGATATTCTTCAATTTTATTTTGCAGATTTGGTGTGATAACACGGAGTAGTCGTTCGGGAACATAGCATAGGTCGAATACTTAAAAAGAGTTGTTTTCTATGCATGACTGTGTCTCAAGCTGTAATTGTTGAGTTGATAGTGGCTAACTGTTTCCCTCCCTGTGTTGCTTCTAAGACGAGTCACATCAGACATATGGATTTTGTAGCCTTTTTGTCTAAAAGGGAGGATAGGGCTTGGCAGTTGTGGGACATGAAATTTATTGACGGCAAAACCCATACTGTGGGGGCGTTTTGATACACTTATAAGATGTGCTTATTGATTTTTTTTTTCGTGTAAATTCTAATTATTTTGACAAAAAAAGATTCCAGACTAGCAATTGATTCCAGATTTGGCCGACACTATGCATCGGAGTTGCATTTGGGAAGTAGTATAGGATACTAGCCTCTCTCGATTATAGCGTTACAGAACTTTTGGTTGGACTTCAATATTGCCACTACCTCTATAATTGTAATACCGAAAAATTCGGTGTTAGAAATTTTAGTACGTCCTTTAATATAATTTCTAAATGATTTGGATTATATTCATCATGAGATGGTGAAAGAAGATCTATGAACCTCATTTTGATATTGTGGATGACATAATGAATCATTTGGATCAATATTACAAATTCCTATAATAGATTTTAGAGAGTGTGATTTTGTATATCGATATGTTCTAGGAGAGTATATCGATATGTGAGTCTCTATAACAAATTTCTTAAGAGTATGTCTGAGTATATCGATATACCTCGATGGAGAATATCGATATATCGATCCTGTAGAGAAACCACTGAGAGCTTGAATTTCTATATCGATATATCCTAACGGGATGTATCGATATATAAGTCTCTAAAACCAACGTCCTGAGGGCATGTGTTTATATATCGATATATCCTAAATCATATCGATACGCATTAGTGGAAATGAGAAATTTCTAAAATACCCTTCAATTTCAACTACACCCTTAAACCCATAAGGGACAGAATGGTAATTTTACTTCCTAAAATGATAGAACAAGAATCCCTCGTTCACGCCATTTTTGGTTCTCTCATTTGAAGACTCGACTCTCTTCTCTCTCTCTACAATCACTCTTCTTCTTCACACCAAAATTCATTTCCATCCTAGAAAATCAATTACTCTCTACCATAAAGGCACTAAATGGACTTCCAATACTTCAAACAAACTCAAGCAAGGGAGGATTGAAGGAGGTTGGCGTGGTGCTCTACGAAGAAAAAAGTTGAGTTTTTGAAACCCAACCCCCAAAACTCAATCCAACCTCAAAATCAAGGTAATTTTCCCTCCTTAAACTTGGTTTTAGTTTCTTTAATGTTAGAATAAATTTTATTGTTGAAATTTATGGAAATTTCAAAGGAGAATCAAAAACCTAGAATTGTGAATAGTGAAAACTGGGGGAAATTAGAATGAAAAATAGTATGTAGGTTTAAATGAGGTATAATTAGTGGAAATAGAATCATGAACGTAGTTTTTTAGATTTGGAACAAATTTAGGGTTCTTGCAAAAATTTGGGGTTATATAAATTTGGGAGAAAATTGAGGAATATTGGGAATTAAAATCATTGGTGAGACAAATAATCCTAGATTGATGAAATTGAAATGTACATTCATGAATTGGAGAAATTATGAGAAAATTTGGGGTTTGTACAAAATTTGAAAAAATTAGTAAACCCTTGAATTTGAGAATAAATGACCCGAAAATTGTTATTGCTGGTTTAGGAAAATCCGTTGGAACTTGAAAGAAAATTTTCATTGGATATTGGGAGTGGACACCTTCCCAAGAAGTGAGTGGATGGATTGTGTATCATATGATTTTAAATATGATTTATAAATTGAGTTTTGAAATGAATTTGCAAATTAAATTGAAATTGTTTTGTGATTGTGGTATGCTTAAAATGAAATTGTGAAATGTCCATGACTTTTGTACATGATTATTGAATTATTTGTACCATGTTACTTTGAGATACTCATGTGAATTGTGAAATATTGCTCTACCTCATATTTGAGCATGCATTGAATTATGAAATGAGTTTGGTAACATGGTGCTGGGAAAAAGGACTGCAGTCTGAGTCTTGCCACGAACTGGTCCGTTGGGGCGGCGTGGCTAAGGCTGTTTTATATATTTAGCATGGTGGTAGGCGAGATGGAGAGCCTTCTCAAGCTGTCGGATAACGTGGTAATACCCCATAGAGTTTCAGGCTAACGCCAAGATGGAGGGGATTTTATGAAAATTATGGAAAACCCTTTGGCAGGTCCTGCCAATGGCCATTGGTAGGATAATGTTTTCAGTAAACCCCAAAATTATGAAAAAATGCGATTTGACTGATTGAGTTGATTATATAAGTCATGGTGGATTGATATGAATGATTTTATGAGAATGAATTTTATTATAGCATTCAATGATAGTTGATACATATATTTGGCATTACCACCCTCACCTCTTATTTATATGATACATGCCACTGCACTCCACTCACTGAGTATTTTAAAATACTCACCCCCTCCTTTCAAATCCTTTTCAGAGGAAAGGTAGACAGTGGCAGGTATTGGCTGATTCAAAGCTATTTTGGTGATCCACGATAGGTATTCGTGGTGGATGCTATATTTTTTAGATTTGATGTAATTTCATCTATGGAAGGAAGCTATTGTACTATTCTTTTGAAGTTTGGATTTAATTGATACTTGTCATATCTTTTGTGACAAGTATTGGTGGAATCCAAACTTGGTTTATGTGGGAAGTGTTTATATTTGTTTAAAACTTAGTTTTGCAAAACTTATTGTTCTTAATCGGGACATTCGGACTTTTATTGGTATTGGTTAAAATATTTTTGAGATTATAAATTTTGTGAAACTCTGGAATGGCTGGGAAGGCCACATTGTATGCATGCATGTACAAGATCCCCTCCCTAAATGTGTGCCATTGCATGCTTGTGTGTATAGGGATGGACCGGATGGGTCCTTTGCATACAAGTTGTTATATGATTTTATTATGTTGATGAGTTTATTGTTTTGGAAGATTTATTAAAAAATTGGAATACCTTGCGCTATCCGGGTATATGGGGAGGTCATGCCCGTATGCCGAGATAACGTGGCAGTTGTTATGTGCTCAACCAGAGAGTCGGGGTGTGACAATAATTAGTTGCAATGCTATCTTCAGAAGCCACACCTTTTCCAGCCAAACCATATCAACAGATTTGTGTAATAGAAGAGAACAAAAAGATGGTCAATTGTAACAACTAAGTGGACAAGAGACAGTTAGGTAGTTAGAACCAACCACTTGTGTAACCATTCTTCATTGTAGTAGCTAGTAATTCAGTTGGAGAGATCACTAGAACAACATATATAGGCTGTAAAGGTCAGAGGAAGTAATATAGAATTCTTGTTCATGATTCTTAGAGTCTCTCTTTCCCTCTTCTCTGAACTCTCTTTGTCTTCTTGTTTTCTTCTTCCTCTTCTTCTTCTTCTTTCCCTTCTACTTCCCCTCTTTTCTCTTCTGACATTCGACTATCGACCCAACTTCTGATCACCTTAGGTAGAAGCGTTACAAATCTGGTATTGGAACTTTACGATTCTTGACCTCTCTAAAGAACTACCCATGGCAGAAGGCACCGATCAGAGAATCCATGAAGAACAGATCAAGAAAAGTGAAGCCAAAATGACTGAATTGGCACATGAGTGCAAAGACCATCATCCTCGTCTTGATAAGAAAATTGATGAACTAAGCCAAAGAATAGAGGCATTAATAGCAAAACGAGATGCTAAAATGGACAACTTCTGCAAAACTCCTCAGCAACAGCGAAATGAAAATATACAGGCTAGCAGAGGTGTGAATTCTCCATTATTGCCCACTCCTAGTGAAGGACGATTCAGAGGTGATGGAGACATACCAGTACCAAAGAAAGACATCAGCACTCGAAGCATAGTTCCAAACCCTCCAAAGATTGAATTGTCATTTTTTTCTGGGAAAAACCCTCGTGTTTGGTTGCATAAATTATCACATATCAAACCATCAGTGGGTTGAAACCATAGAAATGTATCTGGATGGAAGAGTGGAAACTTGGTATCAAGGCTTAACTCTTTCCAAGAAAGAGATCAACTGAGAGGATTTCTCAAGGATGCTTTGTCAGCGATTTGAGAATAAGGGAATGCAAGATATGGTGGACGAATTTAACAAGTTTCAGCAAAAAGGAACTCTAGCTGACTATCAAGAAAAGTTTGAAGAATTATGGACAACCATGCTTGCAATGAATCCATTACTCACTGAGTCCTATTTTATTTCTAGTTTTATCAGTGGGTTGAGAGATATTAAACCAATATTGAGAATAATGAAGCCATCAACCCTTTTACAAGCATTTGAGATTGCCACTCTTCAAAAACAGTCTCTGGAGTCAACAAGGAAGGGAAGATATGCTGGTCTAATCCATTTCACAACACTCAATGAAGCAGATATCGAAAAGAAGCAATGGAAACCTCCTGGCAATAGCAAACTGCAAAGGATAACTACATAAGAAGTTCAGTATAGGAGAAACAACAATCTATGCTTCAAATATGGTGAGAAATTTACACTAGGGCACCAATGTAGATTCAAACACTTAAACTTTATACTTGCAACAGAGGAACTGAGGAAGAAGGAATTGCAGATGGAATTGAAGACACTGAAAATAGCTCAAGAGACATAGTTGAAGTATCATTGTGTGCTCTGTCTAGTTCAATACACAGACAAACCATTGCACTACATGGGAAATTGGGAGATTTGATGGTAACCATATTGGTGGATACCAGATGCTCTAATAGCTTCTTACACCAGGGGGTAGCTGATAGGTTATATCTCCAAACTAAACCTGCAGGGTTCTTGCAGGCAGAAATTGAAGATGAGAGTAAGATTTCCAGCACTACAAGAGTCAAATGGATAAAATGGATGATACAAAGGTACATTTTTTCTTTTGACTTGAGAGTTATAACTCTGAAAAGGTGGGACATTATATTAGAAGTAGATTGGATATACTAATATAGCCCAATCACCTTCGATTTTAAGAAATTACAAGTAAAACTCTTCAATAAGGGGAGTGAAGTCATATTAGAAGGAAGGATAGAATAACCCTTCATGGAACTGATTAGAGGTAAAGAAACCAAGAAATTCAGAAGGCAACAAATATAGAGCTGCTTAACCCTCACCCTTAATTCAAAAAATCATGAAAACAAGGTACTAGAGGTTATTTCTACAGTACTCACTGAATACCCAGAACTATTTGTAACTCCAAACACACGTCCTCCCGAGAGACACCAAGACCATTCAATTCCCTTAAAGCCAAATGCACAACCCTTCAAACTCAAACCTTATAGATACCCTTATTCTCAAAAAGCAGAAATTGAAAGACAAGTCCAAGATATGTTAGAGAATGGAACAATCAGACCAAGTACAAGCTCTTATGCTTCACCAGTGCTACAAGTCAGAAAGAAAGACAATTTCTGGCGCTTTTGCATGGATTATAGGCAGCTTAATCAGCTCACCATTAAGGATAGATACCCAATTCCTAATATAGATAAACTCTTGGATGAATTACATGGTTCTAAGGTCTTTTCCAAGATCGATCTAAGGTCGTGGTGCCATCAAATTAGAGTGAAGCCTTGTGACATAAAAAAGATAGCATTTCAAACACACTATGGACATTTTGAATTCCTTGTAATGCCTTTTGGGTTGACTAATGCTCTTGCTAGTTTCCAATCCTTGATGAACTATATTTTCCAACCACATTTGAGGAAATTTGTCTTGGTATTTTTTGACGATATTTTAGTTTACAGTCCAAACATTTGTACTCATGCTCAAAACCTCAAAACAGTTCTAGCTCTACTTCAACAACATCATCTATTTGCCAAGTCCTCCAAATGTATCTTTGCACAATCACAAGTAGAGTATTTGGAATATGTTGTAACAAGCGAAGGTGTAAAAATGGACCCTTTGAAGACAGCTTGCATATCTTCATGGCCTGTTCCAACCTCCAGGAGATCATTAAGAGGATTCTTGGGTTTAACTGGTTATTAAAGGAGATTCATTAAGAATTATGGTATTATAACCAGGCCTCTTAATGATTTGCTCAAGAAAGATGGATTCCATTGGAATGAGGAAACAAAATGAGCCTTCAATCAACTTAAAAATGCCATATGTTTTGTACCTGTGATAAGGTTACCTGACTTCTCTAAACTCTTCATAGTGGAGACTGATACTTGTTTTCAAGGTTGGGGAGCAGTCTTGATGCAAGAGAGCCAACCCATTGCTTTTCTGAGCAAAGTACTTGGACCTAAGAGTTAAGGTTTATGCATTTATGAGAAGGAATTGTTTGCAGTAGTGATGGCAGTAACCAAGTGGAGACACTATCTATTAGGTTATCATTTTATAATCAGAACTGATCATCAAAGTTGAAGGTACTTGTTGGAGTAGAAATTGACAAATGCAACGCAACATAAATGGCTGACAAAACTATTTGGGTTAGACTATGCAATTGAGTATAAAAATGGGAGCGAAAATAAGGTGGCTGATGCCCTTTTGAGAAGAGGATTGCAGGATGAAGAAATGTAGGAAGAAGGCTCAGTCCTGACCATCTCTACTATTCAGCCACAATGGATTTCAGAAGTAATACAGTGTTATAAAGAGGATAAAAAATGCAGGAAATTGAAAGCTTAGCTGGCTATTTCCCCACATAGCAAACCTGATTTCAAACTATAGGATGGACTTCTAAAATATAAAAACAAGATCCTAATTGGCAGTGGCATACAACTCAAAGAAAAGATTGTACAACAACTGCATAACAATTGCATAGATCTTCTCTTGGAGGACACTCTAGCTAGAAAGGTACATTACAAAGAGTTAAATCCACTTTCTACTGGCCATCCTTGAAGGACATCGCAATTAAATTTGTCAGAGAATATGATGTTTGTCAAAGAAACAAATACAAAAATGTGTCCTATCTTGGACTACTACAACCTTTGCCTATACCTACTCAAGCTTAGTCTCAAGTCAACATAGATTTCATAGAAGGGTTTCCTAAATCTCAGGGCTATGATACTATTCTAGTTGTCATTGATCGACTAACAAAGTTTTGCCATTTCATGCCTTTACAACACCCATGCTCTGCAGCAAAAGTAGCATAGCTGTTCTTGGATAACATTTTCAAGCTACATGGATTGTTAAACTGTAATACCGAGATATTTAAAAAAAATAATAAAAAATAAAAATAAAAATGTGGGCCCCACCTTCCACATTTCTTTTTCTTTTCTTCTTTTCTTCTTTTTCTTCCCCTGCTCCCGACTCTTTTCTCTGTGTCTCCTGCCCTCTCTCCCTCATCTCACTCTCTCGTTTCTCTCTTAATCTCACATTCTCTCTCTATAGAAATTGATTCTCTCTCATTAATCCTTCCATCTAACCCTAAAACCTCAAGCAAAACCTGATTTTGTGAGGAATTTTGGGAAATCTAGGGATATGCACGAAGGATAAAATTAAGGTTTTTGAAAACCCAACTCCAAATTTCAATTCGGCTTCGAATCTAAGGTAATTTCGTACTCTAAAATTTGTATTTGACTTCATTTATATTAAGATTAGAGTTTATTGTTAGAGAACAGTTGGCTGAGGAACCGAATACCCTAGGGTTATAAAATATTAGGTTTAGGGTTTCGATTTATGGGAATAACATGCTTAACATCTGAATATTGTCTGAATATTAGAAATGTTGAAATTAAATGGGAACCCAAAAAAAAAAAAAAAATTCTGCGAATCTGGACAGTCTGTGCAGTCTGTGATCATTCTGCAATAACTCTTTCTACAATGCTGAAAACTGAATGGGGTTTATTTTTACTGAAATTAGGCTTCTAGAGCTTTAAAATGACATATGATTCGAAGGGTTTCGTTGAGAATTGAATTTATGGTGAATTTTTAAAATGGCATGAATTCTGCAGAGAATTCTGTGTACTGCCCGAGTCCTTTGCTGCAATTTTGATAGGTCTTCTAGATTGAATTAGTCTAGGCTCTGAACTTGAAAGTTGTATATCTGTGTCTTAGCTTTAATTTGAGATCTGAATCACTTAAATCCGATATGTATGGTGAAAGTTATGATAATTTTTCTTGGACTATGCAAATGTAGGTTATGAGTTTAGGACTTAATATTCATAAATTTAGATACTTTGATACAATTTGAATGGGCTTGGGATATAAACATAAAAGTTGTAGTTTTATGTTTAATCTTTTAGTCAAAATTATAATTTCCATGATCTGAGGAGTATAGATCAAGATACAGTCATTTTCTTATAACATGTTATGTTGGAAATTATTGGGAAGTTAGGAATTTGTGATATATTGAGAAGAACCAAATTTCTCTAGTGTAGGTATATAATTTAATGATTAATTTGTGGCTAATGTCTTAGGTTAAGGCATTGGAACTCAAAGGAGAGGTTGGATTTTGTTCGATTTGGAAATTGGGAGTGATAACCTTCCCAAGAGGTGAGTGGATGGTTCATTGTGTTCATGAATGAGTAACATGTTTTAAAATTGCTTTATAAATGATTTTGAAACATTTTTATATATTTTATATAAATTGTTTTGTGACTATGGGCTGTCTGAACTGGATTGTGAAGTACGAATGCATCCATTGTGCTTAAGAATGCTTCTATGCCATGTGTTATTTGATATTGCTCTATGAATTGCTTTGACATAAGTTGGCATGAGATTATTGATTATTTGTTGGAAATCATGGCACATTGTTTGTGAAATGGATTGATTGAGAAATGAAGAGTATTGGATTGTAAATGGCTATAGTCATTCCCAACACGTAACGACCCGATGGGGTGACGTGGTTTGGGGTTTGGATGTGCGGAGGGGTTAGACGTCCCTCCCTCTACTAAAGTCGTGCTATATCTGGTGCACCCCACTGAGGTACAAACCAACACCAAAAAAGGGGGTATGTTTTGAAACATTGGATGGAAAAACCCCTTGGCGGGCTTACGTCTGGATTTGGCCACCCTAAGACGGAAGTGTTTTCGATGGGACCCCAGGATTTTCTGAAAAGATGATTGATATGGATACATATTTTGTAAATTATGATTTATTGAAATGTTTTATGCATATGAACTGCTATTTATGAGATATGCTTTGACTGCCCCACATTCACCCCTTGTTTATGAACACAATCATACCATTGCACTCCACTCATTGAGTACTTCCCAATACTCACCCCTCTCTTCACATTTTTCAGAGGATATTTAGTTCGAAATTGGACGCTGGAGCTTGCGAAATATTTTTGTGGATCGTATAGGTATTTGGCAAATGCAGGATTTTTGGAGATTCATAATTCTCAAAACCATGGAGAAGGAAGTCTGTACATCCCATGCCGTGCGGATTTTATTCATACTGACTGAATTTTTGGCAAATATTGGTAAAATCCGATGATTTTTGATTTGTGTTTTATTATTTTGATTGATCTATTTTTGGGAAACTGTTTTATCTGTACTGGGACATTTGAATTGTAAATTTTAAACTTCGTTACTTTCTTTTTGATTTGTGAAATTCTGTACATCTCATATCGTTTGAACTTTACTGATGTTAGCTTGATTGATTTAGACAAGTATTAGTAAAATCCTACGACTATGATTTGAGACTCTTGTATTTTAAATGCTTTACTTGTATTGGTTGGCTGGGATTGCCACATCGCATGCGTGCATGTACAGGAGCCCCTTCTCCGATTGTGTGCCGATGCATGCTTGTGTGTACAGGGAATGGATCAAATGAGTCCTTTGCATGTGTATTGTTATATGCTTTCCATATTTGTGATGAATTATATACTGGAGATCTGGATATTCAGGAATGTAGTATTGCGGAGTTCCGGTATGTAGAAAGGTTCTGCCCATGTATCGAAACCACGCGGCGACTATCGCGTGCTCGATCCGACGATCGGGGCGTGACATAAACTTCATAGTTTCAGATGGAGACAAAATGTTTACTAGCCTTTCTTGGCAAGAAATGTTCAATCTTTTGGGAATCCAGTTGAAACTTACTAGTGCTTACCACCCACAAACAGATAGTCAGAGTGAGAGACTTAATCAATGCCTTGAATGCTACCTTAGATACATGACATCGGACAAACTAGCAATATGGTTGCAGTGGCTTAGTCTTGCTGAATGGTGATACAACACTAATTTCCATTGCAGCAACCAGATAACACTATTCGAAACCCTACATGGTTATCAACCCAGGCAAATACCCTTAGGCCATTACATGGACACTGTGACTCCTGCTACTGTATATTTTGTCAAGAACAAACAAGCAATGATCCAAATTCTCAAAGATCATTTAGCCAAGGCTCAGAATAAGATGAAGCTATATGTTGATCACAACCGCTAGGAGAGAAGTTTTCAGACAAGAGATTGGGTATATTTGAAGCTCCAACCTTATAGGCAACAATCAGTGAAACTAAGAAAGTAGCTCAAACTATTTTCTAAGTATTATGGGTCTTTTCCTATCATTGCTAAAGTAAGCAGAGTTGCATACAAGCTGAAACTGCCTTCTGGGTTCATAATACATCTAATATTTCATGTATCCTTGTTGAAGAAGAAGCTAGGACCTTATCAAACTACAATATCTTCATTACCCTTGATTGGTTCAGATGGACAGACTTTGATAAAACCAGAAGCTGTACTCAAAACAAGAGTCATCTGGCGAAACAACCAGTCAGTCACACAAGCACTGATCAGATGAATCAACTTGAGTCCAGAAGAATCAACTTGGGAAGACTGAGATTTCATTAAGGCTCAGTTTCCTAATTTCCATCCTTGAGGGCAAGGATGTTTTCAAAGGGAGGGAAATTTGTAATAGTAGAGAACAAAATGAAGGTCAATTGTAACAACTAAGTGGACAAGATACAGTAAGGTAGTTAGAACCAACCACTTGTGTAACCATTCTTCATTGTAGTAGCTAGTAATTCAGTTGGAAAAATCACTAGAACAACATATATAGGTTGTAAAGGTCAGAGGAAGTAATATAGAATTCTTGTTCATGATTCTCAGACTCTCTCTCTTTCCCTCTTCTCTGAACTCTCTCTGTCTTCTTGTTTTCTTCTTCTTCTTCTTCTTTCCCGTCAACTTCCCCTCTTTTCTCTTCTGACATTCGACTATCAACCCAACTTCTGATCACCTTAGGTAGAAGTGTTACAATTTGTCCTTATCAAACCACACACCAAGCCCAATCCTAAATTCACATTGCAGTCTCTAGCTCAGTGATCTTATAGCACTACTTTGTTCTGTCAATGCCCCATAAACTTCTTTATGTGCCTTCCTTTCTGAAGGAAGTTTTTGCCCACTCAAACTAGTGTTTGATGGCGTTGGGTTCACCGACCCAACGCCATTTGCAAAAAGCAAGTTTTTGGCCTTTAAATAGAGTTCATATTTGAAGTTTAATTCATATTCTCCGGTCAGAATGCAAGGAATAACCAATCTTCAAATGTTAGATTTTTCCCTTAATCTCAAATATTTGCCTTCTACCAGAGTAGGATTTTTTTTTGGGGGGGGGGGTTCATCTTTAGCTAGATTTCTAGTCAATCCCGCCATAGAATTTGGACTTTGTAAGATTTTATATTCAATAAGACCGTGGATTTGTACCTAAAACTCTCAAAACTCAAAAAGAGTCCCTGTAAAAGTCCTAGGACTCTTGCTGGAATCTTCTTGTCTTTTGATGTGAACCTAATGACCCAAGAGATTTGTCTCACCACATTCTTGCATTCTTCTTTCTCGTTCCTGTAATCAGCTTCCCTGTTAAGGCTGGAGAAGTAGCATCATCATCTATGTTCTCTTTCCCGGTTGCTATCTTTAATATGACTTTTTATCACCGGAGATGGCAAGTTTCTTTCAACCAAAGATTGCAAATCCTCGTGTTTCCTCTATCTCTTCGACAGTGTTCACAGAGAGAGAGAGAGAAAGAGAGAGAGAGAAAGAGAGAGAGAGAGGAACCACGGGCAAAAAGAGGAGTAAAGGCTAAATGAGGATGATTGTCAAGCTTGACAGGTTTGAGGGTTGTTGCTAGGATGAAACTCTCGCATTAGAATAGAAAAGTAAACTGAGGTTGAGAGAGCCAGAGTTGCTTTGAAAGAATAGGTTTTTCTCAACATCTGAACCTGTAGATTTCAGGAAGGAAACGTGTAAATAATTTTATTATTAGGCTAAGACTTGCCATATACAATGTTAAAGAAGTATAATCCCTTGTCTTCTCAATTTTTTCAACTAAATAGTCTGGTAAACACAACAGATTTGAGAAAAGCAACACTTTTACCACACAAACACTCCTGAAAAATTGTCATGTTTTCTTAGGTGATGTTTGGTACTATTTTTTGTATTTGGTTTCTGTTTAAGGGAAAAAAAAAAATAAAACAAAAACTGTTCCGGTGTTTTTTTTTTTTGTGTTTTTTCAAAAAACTAGGTTAAAAATCAGATACATGTTTTTTTGTTGCTTGAAAATGAATAAAATATAATTCATGTATCGTGAATTATAAAGTTCATAACATACGTACGGGAAAAAACAGATTAGAATAAATTAGAATATAAATTTAATGGTAAAAAACTAGAGTACGATTCAATCCAACAAAAACACAAGAAAAACATGGATGTACTGAACAATACGAAATTACTGCCTATTATAATTTTTCCACAATTGTTTTGCGATGTGACCTTGAAAATTACCCGTTTTGCAATGTGATCCCGAAAATTAGCCTTTTTATCGATGCGATCCCAAACGTGTTTGTTATTTATTTTAAAAAAATAAAAGTAAAAACTGCTGCGATGCCAAACACCACCTGAGAAATTTATAAAATCATTTATTCTTTTAAATAATTTTTATTCTATCATATGGATATGACTCCTCGATGGCAGCTATCTTTATGCAATTTTTTTCCTTGTTGAAAGATGTAAAAGGAAAAATTACAAGATTTGTATAGTCTTTTTTCCTAACATGTTGACTGTGAATGCATTAAATTGCAAGAACCTAAGATTTCCCTTTCAATTGTAATTTGCCCTTCAGACACCTCCATTTGTTAAGGAATGCTCGGGAAGGAACTACTTTCCTCTTTGCTTCTTATTTCTCTCTCTCTCTCATAAAAGGAAAGAGAAGGGAAAAGAGCGAAAAATTTAAAAAGAATGGAATGACTAGAGGTCGACCGTTGTTTTATATTCGTTCTATTTTATTTTATTTTATTTTCTTTATTTTAGACTTTCAACCGACATCTAGTGATTCTTTTCGTGCTCTCCTTCCCCCCCTCTCTCTCTCTCTCTTTATATATATATATATATTCTTCTCATATAGATTTTCCGAATTTTAATTTAGAAACATTTTTTGAAGGGGCGATTCAGAACCGTTGACCATAGTTCTGGTTTCTGAATTGTGGGCTATGTTTCGGTTCCTTTTGGTTTTCCATTCTGATTCGAACTTGATCGTGTCTATCTAATAGTTTAGATATTTAAGAAGAAGCAAATGGGAAAAAAAATGAAACCTTCTTGATGGAGGTGGGTAATGGCTCCCAAAATACTGACTCCTTGTTGACTAAAACAGTAATCGTCGATGATCGATACACAGCAAAAGCTGCCGGAGGGTGTTTCGACGGGGAGACTCTGACGCTCAAGTCAGTAAATAACGGTTTTCGTTTGAAATAAACAGACTGAGAGTTGAGAGAAAGTGATTCCCTGTGATTAATGTGCCCCCTGTATTAGGCTTAGAGAGCGTTCCTAATGTCGAGGGTTTTGAGATCTCTTATACCTGTGAGAGTTGTGCGCCGCTGAGGGACTTCCACCCTACTTTCCTTATCGAATTGATCCGAGAATCTCGGAAGCCAATATTACGAATTAATCACGATTCTCTTATATCGGGAAACCTTCCTATTTGGGAGGGATGTTTTCTTTATTTAAAAGATCTCAAAATTATTGTTACAAAATAAAAAACTGGAATCGAAGAAGTTCTGACCTTCCTCTTTAATCAACAGGGGTCCTACCCATCGTTTGGTTGCTCGACCGATAAAAGGTCTTCGAGACTTATCCGGTTATAAGGCTGACATCTATTTGACTGATTGAGGTGATTGTCTCCGCTTGATGAGTCACGATCGGTTAATCGGGGCGGTTGAGACCCATCATTCGGTAGACTCGGGTGACTAAGACTTTTCAGTAGACCGATCGAGGCGACTACGGCCCTTTAGTAGATTGTTGTTGCAGTCGTTAGATATTGATTGACAGACCCCTTTTTTGTGGGCCCTTTGGGAATTGACTCTTTTGGACCGGACCTTGGAATACGTACCATCATTTGCCCCTAACTCATAGTTTTCTTGGAAAGAGGCGTCATGAGTCGTGATTTTAAATCAGAGGTTCGAGAATCCTTTAATACGGCCGCTGTCGCTTCGGTCTTAGTAAACCATTTATCACACATCCCATAAGAACTTTTCTCATCACTGTTTTCTCCATCTCTTCCACCTTTTTCTCTCACTCTCCCTGCCAAAGAGTCTTTATCGGTGACAAAGATGTCTTCTCCTCAGGCTTTTCCGAGCATTGGTGATATTACGAGCACCATGTCATCACAAGAATTCTAAGAAGTACAAACTGAGATGCTGTTGGGGGACGATTACTCTCTGTTGTCTGCGACAGAGGTTGATAGGGCTAACAGGGCATCAGAGAACTGTGTGATGATATATCTCCAATCGGTCAAGTACGGTTTGAAGGTTCTATATACGGGTCCTTTTTCTGAGGTTCTGCATTAGTAGAACATATTCCGACTCTCCTGATTCCTAGTGCCAGGCGGTTAGTGGTCGCGGTAGCTTCCTTATTAGGGTTTTGTCGTCTTCGTTTTGATTTTGACGTTTTGTCCTAAATTTTTATTCTGATGAGGTGTGGGAGTAACGGACCGACCAAGGGGTGGTACAAACTACAGACCCGGCCCGAGTCATGTTGGAAGTTTTTCTATAGTGAGTCTATCGATAAGAACTGGATACAAAAGTTCTTTTTTGTCGAGTTTTTGGACAGGGATCGCATGTCCTGGCTTCCCAAGGCTGATGGGGTGTCCAATGTACGGCTGAAACCTCCGACTGCTTTGAAGCATGGTCATTTTATTCGGTCGGTTAGTGGCTATTGCAAGTCCACCGGTTGGAGCATATGGGTCGAGTCCTTGCTGGACGACCAGATGTTATCTCTGGCTGGTTTACTGCTCGAAAAAAAGGGAAAAGTTGATCGGCCCCTTCTGTTAGGGAGAGCGAAGATTGAGTTAGTCAATTCTTTGAGTCATCTTGACGACATCTTGTTGGAAAGTGTCACTGTTGACAAGTTGACTCATTATAGCGCTAAAAGACCTCTTCAGGAGGATCCCGGGGCGTTTAAGGCCCTACCTAAGTCTTCTTCAGGGGCGACTGGGATCCTTCGACCGTCGCCATCTTCTTCGGAAAAACGGAGGGGGACTTCCTTGCTTCCGTCTGCACTGGGGGCTTTGTCTAAGTACCCGGAGCCGACTGCCGCTACGTCGATAGAGGGAGGCGGAGATCTTCCTTTACTTGATGCTGGAGCGAGAGAAGACGCTTCTCGGGCTACAAGGGACAGAATGGCAGGAACTTCTTTCGTTGTTTTGGTCTGGCCTTTGTACAAGGGGAAACGTAAAGTTCTTGACGGAGCGTCCTCTTCATCCTCTATCCCTGTTCGGTCCTTCGATAGAAGGAAAGACTCAAAAGAGCGTGGAACCATCGCCATCGCTGTGAGCTTGACCATCATAGAATGTCTTACGAATAGGTCAGCGGAGCCCTTGAGTCCTTTGGCTTGATGGTAATATTCTTATCGCGTCTCTCGAATTCTTCTATCTCTTTTATCGTTTGTTAATTTGGTTTTCCTTGCAGACCATGACCCTTGCTCGATTTCAAGGGCAGTAGGGGAGGCAAGTAATAAGTCACTTAGAGGGACGGCTATCTGAGTTGACTCGTCCACGGGAATCAGTCTCCCTTCGGGGAGGAGAGTCTTTGGCCAATGAAAACATACCTGGTGCCCTACTTAGTCAGAAGGAAGACGAGTTGAGATCCCTTCGATCAGAATTGGTCCAGTGCCAAGGGCACTGCGAGTGGTTGAAGTCAGAAGCTCTGGTGCACAAGAAGTTGGCTCAGCTTTGTGAGGAATCCCTTCGAGCGGTGGAACGTAAGATAGCGGAGCTTGAGGAGTCCCACGTAAGGGAACCTATCATTCAGAAGGATTCCTACCATAGATTAGTCGAGAGATTAG
Organism: Dillenia turbinata; assembly: GCA_037126225.1. Taxonomy (NCBI): domain Eukaryota; kingdom Viridiplantae; phylum Streptophyta; class Magnoliopsida; order Dilleniales; family Dilleniaceae; genus Dillenia; species Dillenia turbinata. The sequence continues at coordinate 24,936,162 of JBAMMX010000022.1, forward strand.
AGTGCACCGAAGAGATAATCCGTAGTATGGGTCTAAGTGAGGCTCTGCTTTTAGTCGAAGAAGAGATCGATACTCCAAATCCGACTGTATAACTTCTGTTCGGGATTTTGTACTAAGTGGCCTCTGTTCGTTTAATGAGAAATTCTTGTATTTTTTCCAATAGGAGTCATCTTCTTTGCTTCTCACTACATTGTCTCAGTAGAATTAATGGGACTCAGATCTTTAGACTGACTCGGAACTTTTACACGGGGTGATTATGCTTGTTGGTACGAAAGGTAGTATCATTTGTCAATGAGGTACATGATCAGCAGGGGTCAAATGGTTGAGACCTTTTGTATGATAGGGAATCTTTAAATAGTTAGGCTGCGTTCGCCCATCTGTCGAGCGATAGATCCTGGGCGACTGAGGCCTTCCAAATGAAGGGAACTAGGCTACTAAGGCCCTCTGAACGATATGAAATACTTAAGTTGTGGGCCGCATCCACCCGTCTGGAGAGTTACATCCCCTATTGACGACGCGTACGAACGATAGGAACTAGGCGACTGAGACCCTCCGGACGATATGAAATAATTAAGTTGTGGGCCGTGTCCACCCGTCCGGGGAGTTACATCCCCTATTGACGACGCGTACGAATGATAGGAAATAGGTGACTGAGACCATCCGAACGATATGAAATACTTAAGTTGTGGGGCGCGTCTACCCATCCGGGGAGTTACATCCCCTATTGATGACGCGTACGAACGATAGGAGCTGGGCGACTGATACCTTCCGAACGATATGAAATACTTAAGTTGTAGGTCGCGTCCACCCGTTCGGGGAGTTACATCCCCTATTGACAACACGTACGAACGATAAGAACTGGGCGACTGAGACCCTCCGAACGATAGGATCGAGATATGGAGATATAAGAGATTTGTTGATGAGTGATTTCAAGAACGTGGGGAAATACCCTTGCAGCTTAGAAAAATACCAGCAATAAAATCTGATGACTATTTAGGAGCGGAAGTAGAAGGCTTCAACTCACATGTTGGGGTCCCAATATCTGACGATGTTCTGAACTTGATCTTTATATGCTTGGTGTTAGGCAAAGCCTCCAAGGTGTTTAAACTTGGTCTGCCCAAAATGGCGTTATAGAGCGAAGGGAGTTTACCACATTAAACACAACGGGAGCTGTCGCATGATTAGGAAGTATTCCAAGGGTGATCGGGAGAGAGATAATACCCTCGGGATATATCCATTCACCCTAGAGCCCTTTAACCGAGCCCGCGTGGGGCTGAAGATCAGCAAGAGTGAATCCTATTCATCCGAAAGCATCCCGATATAAGAGATTACAGTCGGCTCCTTGATCGACAAAGATCTTTCGAACCTCAAATTGTCCAATTTTGGCGGTTATCACAAGGGGATCGTGCCGGCTCGAGTCGATCCCAATGAGATCTTCATCGGTGAAATCAATACCGGTCTTTTTTCACCTTGTCGTTTGTTGGTGTTCGCTGCTACGATCTCTTGTGGTACAGGAGGAATTGCCTTCGGGCAATAGAAAATTGGTGTGATTAGACGTCTGTCCTCATTTTCTGTTGGTCCATCATGGACCTGAAGAATCACCCGATCCCTTCGGTCGGTCGGAGGTCAAGCAGCTTGGCGTTCTTCCTCTTGGTTATGTTGTGGCGGTTCACACCGATGATCAGTAGGAGGACCTCTTTCCCTTCCTGCGACGAACTCCCATAGTCTTCCTTCACATACTAGGAATTCAAATTCGTATTTCAATTTCTTGCAATCATCGATTGTGTGACCGTAGTCACGATGAAAGTGATAGTATTTCGTTCTGTTCTTGTTGGAATCATCCTCGGTTGATCGCGGGGGCCCGAACGTATGACTTATCTCTGATAAGGGTTAAGACCCGGCCAGGGGTTTCACTCAGCGGGGTGTAGTTGTTGTATCTCCTTCAAGGAGGGGGTTTGGCCCTGTTTCTTCTGGGTGGAGATCTCCGGGGTGATTGGTTCTGTTCTTTTCGGGCAGTTCGATCTCTTCTATGATCAGATGCATTGGCATTCTCGGCAGTAATGTACTTTTCAGCTCGAGAATAAAATTCTTGGATGGTAGCAGGGGGTTTCTTTGTGATAGAGACCTTCACATTGGAGGGTCACAAACCTGTTAATAGCGCGACCAATGCGATCGAATGATTCAAAGAAGGGACCCTCATCATTTCCTCTTTGAACCTTTCTAAGAAGTTCCTTAGAGATTCCTGTTTACCTTGATGCAGCGATAACAAGGCGGTGGACTTCCTCTTGACTCCCCTACTTATCACAAAGTGCGATTCGAACTATTCGCGTAACTGAAAGAATATCTTTATACTCATCAGTAGGAGAGAGTTGAACCAAGTGAGCGTATTTCCTAAGAGAGTAGTGGGAAAATACTTACACATGGCTGCATCGGGCATGTCCTTAGAGATCATTACGTTTATAAAATGGGCTACATGGTCTCGGGGGTCCGTTGTCCCATTTTATCTCTCCATGGGAGGCAGGAGTACGTTGTGAGGCATAGGCTCTGAGGAGATTTTGGAGTCAAACGGCGAAGCGTAAGAATAAGAAGGGATTTGGTCTCCCTGAGGGTTTGCCCACTTTAGTTCCTCGGCTATAGTTGTTTGACCTGCTTTCGAAGATCATCGAGGACTAGTTTGGAGTTTTCGGATGCTTCTCCACGTGGGGGCGACGGTCGTTGTTGGAGACGTCTAGATCCCCCAACAGATGATTGGACTTCAGGTCTAAGGGCGCGACTAAAGTCTTATAGTCATATACTCACATCCTGAAGTTTGGATTCCAGCCTTTCCATCTAGAGGCGATTAACTCGCTCTAGAATGGGGTCGACCATGGGTTGGACAGGAAGCGCGGGTTGTAAAACCCGTTCTTGATGAGGTGATCTCATGGGAGCTGCCAGATCGCAGGTGGCTGGATCAGGCGCCGCAAGGGAAGCGGCTTCAGAAAGCGTGGCAGTTCGCCCTTCCATAGGAGGGACGGCTCTTGGGGATGCTTTAATTCTCAGAGACATGATTGTTGCAAGGAACAGGAACTATTGTAATCTGTTTCTCACGGACGGCGCCAATCTAATGGAGATGAGTGATGGCTCCTCAGATACTGACTCCTTGTTGACTAGAACAGTAATTGTCGATGATCGATACATCTGCAAAAACTGCCGGAGGGTACTCCGGCAGGGTGATTCTAACGCTTAAGTCAGTAAAGAACGGTTTTCATTTGAAAGAAACAGACTAAAAGTTGAGGGAAAGTGGTTCTCTGTGATCAATGTGCCCCCTGTGTTAGGCTTAGAGAGTGTACCTCATGTCGAGGGTTTTGAGATCTCTTATACTTGTGAAAGTTGTGCACCGCTGAGGAACTTCCACCCTACTTTCCTTATCGAACTGATCCGAGAATCTCGGAAGCCAATATTACAAATTGATCACAATCCTCTTATATCGAGATACATTCTTCTTCAGGAGGGATGTTTTCTTTAAATGAAAGATCTCGGAATTACTGTTACGAAATAAGGAGTTAGAATCGAGGAAGTTCTAACCTTCCTCTTTAATCAATAGGGGTGCTACCCATCGTTTGGTTGCTCGACCGATAAAAGGTTTTCGAGACTTATCCGGTTATAAGGTTGACATCTATTTGACTGATCGAGGTGACTGTCTCCGCTTGATGAGTCACGATCGGTTAATTGGGGTGACTGAGGTCCTATCATTCGGTAGATCCGGATGACTAAGTTTTTTTAGTAGACCGATCGGGGCGACTACGACCCTTCGGTAGATTGTTGTTGTGGTCGTTAGATATTGATCGACAGGTTCCTTTTTCGTGGGCCCTTTAAGAATTTATTCTTTTGGACTGAGTTTTGAAATAAGTCCCATCACTTCTGAATGATATCATTATTATTATGAAATTTGTTGACCAGACCTTCCTGGGCTGTGAATAAAACATTCGTCTGGTTTAAATATATATGTGTTTATAAATATGTGGGTAGGTAATGAATATAAAATAAGGGAAGAAAGAAAGAAAAACTACTCCCTAATAATAGAAGTTACTCGAGACGGTGGTACTTGCAAGAAGCATGAAACTTAGGTGTTGGGTCTTTTTTTTTTTGGGGGGGGGGGGGGGGGGGAAGAGGAGCCAGGCAATTACCTGAAGACGCACCCTTCCTAACAAGAATATCAGCACCCTGATTGTTTTTCTGCGATGATGCGGGGAAGCAACAACCTTTTTTTTTTTTTGTTTTGTCTTTGATTTTGCTAGAAAGCAAGAGGACATATTAGTACATTATGTACATATTTATTTTTTATCTTTCAATTAAATCTCGAATTTAAAATTTAAAAATAATAAAAATTAAACTGAGAGAGTCGTTCTTAAATGGAGTCCACAGACGTTCGAACTGGATTAGTTGGAATATGATTCCGAATACCATAGATAAAAAATAAAGCTTATGCTTGAGGGCAGCAAAGCAGATTATCCAACACTTGCCCATTAATATTTATATTGTAATTAAGCAGAATAAGATATGCAAAGTAATTTTTGAGACGATAAATGTGACCCACACTTTAAATTTATCTTTAGAAAAATACTTATAATCTGATCTCCTTTGGGGTTGTTCAACAACTGAGTCATAACCATTTCTGATAGGATTGGATTATAGAAAATCCCTGATGTTTAATGTATGTAACCATGCGTCTGAGTCCTATGATATTGTGATTGAGTCTTATGGTTAGGTATAATACTATTAAAATGACTTTAATGGTGATAGTGTGATCGAGTCTTATGGTTAGGTATAATACTATTGAAATGAATGTGGTGATAGTGTGATTGAGTCTTATGGTTAGGTATAATACTATTGAAATGGCAGTAGCGGCTGACCATTAGACTAAGTGGGTGTTTGGTTCACATTCGAAAATAAAAATTGAATTCAAAATCAAAAATTTTGTTTAGATTTTACAAAACTCATATCTTTACTTGGCTTTCACAAATATCTTAAGGGTTTTATTTTCAAATATCCATTTTTATTATATTAATTCAAATAACTGATATGGTCTTAAATCTGATTTTTGCTTAACATTCCCTTTAATTAAACACCCCTAAATCTTATGCAATTTACTCCCATAGCTTCATAAACGTCATTGGATTGCATCTTAAAGGTCATCCCTGAATTAAAAATCTGATCCTCATTACCAAGTTCCTGGAATTTATCTTGATTTAATGAAATTAAGTATATTTTTTATATGATATAAAATTTTGCATATAAAAGTTTAATTTATCCGTCCCCAATGGAATAGTTTAGTGTTCACATCCCCTTCCTCCAATCCGATGATCTTGATTTTAAATCTTAATGTAACAAAAAAAGAAGTTTAATTTATCTTTAAAAAGTGTTTTAAAATATTATATTGATAATATTTTTTGGAGTGAAAACTCACATCATTTTAATTGACTCTAATTACTCAAATTTTTACAAACAAACTTTAATCAGGTAATTGTTAATAGCTACTCTAACTACTCTATTTTGTCTTACTCTATTTAAAATAATTTTTTTATTAAAGAATAATAAAATAAACCTAAATTATCATTACACACCTAATCTAGGTTAAACTTAACCTCGGATTCCCAAAAGGGGACTTACAAGTAGTGGAAAGGGATTTCTTTAATGGCTTTATAATTTTCTTTTTCCTCTTATGAATGTGAGTTGACGATATTTAGAACTAAACTACCATTGACTTCTGTATTCTTACTTTACTATCATAATTGGACATGATGACGACCAAAGCCAATAAGGGAGTCCTAAAGTAAAACCCTAAATCTGTTTACTTTGCCTTGAAAGAAGGAAATCAAGGCCACATCCTTTAGCCCAACCACTGCATTTTAGAAACCCAAAAGAAAAAAAAAATTATAAATAAGGGGCATGCAAAAATGAGAAATCATTCAAAATGTGATGACCCCAATAGTATTTTACATTCTAAATTCAAATTATTAGTATGAAATGATTTGCAATTCTATTTTTTTTTCTGAAAATATTTACTATTCTTGATCAACCCAACAGCGAAGGACCGAGGGAGCCGCTAACTTCTGATGCTTGACAGCCCGTATCAATGGAAATTATAATGATCGACACTGTGTAAGCTTCTCTTCCCTCTAATGGAATATGTGAAAAATGAATGAGTTGCAGACAAAGGAGTTACTCAGAATGAAAATGCTGGGTTTCGCAATGGCTTTTGATGGTTACTTTGTGAAGGGATGGTCCTAGATAGGGCCACTTTAGGATCACTAGTCCCATTGGAACAAGGACAATACCCTAATGACTGCTTAGGTTCAAACAATTTATGTACCCTAGTCTTTTCTCAATTAGGGCTGCTCAATAATCGAGAGAGGACACAAAAATCAATGTGATTTATTTTTATTTTTATTTTTATTGTTTTTCCCTCCTGTGGAGGGTGGGGGAAGATGATAGTGGGACTCTTAGGAACATGTGATATTGAATGAACATTTAAAAACTGTTGAGGACATCATTGTATAGAACAGATTTATATAAATATAAATATATTTATATATAATGATTTTACATTTTTCTAATCCAATTTGGACCCCCCAAATCTAACTTATTATTATAAAAAAATAAATTTCAAGCAATAACATTATTTTAGATCACTATTTCTTGTTTTTAATATTTAATTTTTATTTATAAATGTAACATTTTCCTATTTTTCTTTTTTTCCAAACATGTTAATGCCACGGACTGCAATGTTTTAAAAAAAAAAAATGATAACATTGAGATGGGAGTCGGTTCAGTTGGAAAATGAAAAGGTCAAAGAGCAGGGATGAGAGAGAGAAAGAGAGAGACCCGGAATATATTTTAAATATTTCTCAAGAAATAAATCATTAAATTACGATTTTTTTTTTAAAAAAATAAAAATAATAATCTTTTGTTTGGAATCCACCATTAATATTGAGGCTTGAATCTTCAACTTCCCTACTAATTCTATTATTGTTGAGGCTGGTTTTAATTTAGAGATTTTTTTTTTATTTCATTAATATCTAATAATCATATTGAATTCAATTAAATTTTATTTAAATTGGATTAGGTTCTTAAAGAACTCTCCAAATACTTATTTTCTCTGTATATAAGACTTGAATCCGATGCACCAACATTCACTCGGTGGACCTCCTAGATGTTGTTACATTTTTAATCAACCTAGTTCCATTGAAGATTGGATTTTCTTAATTACCGATATCATATTAACCATTTATTCATTAAAATTTCAGGAAAAAAAATTAGAAAGTTCAAGCTAAAAATTAATTATGAGTTAATACATGATTGGGAAGGCTAAAAGCTTTACCATTATAATTAAAGGACTTCAATTTTCCTATGAGTAGGAGCGCGAATGTTTGTTACTAAATAAGCAAAGAATTTGAAAAGATTACAAGTTCTGTTTATGGACAAAGCCGTTGCAGAAAACATTTCTAAAAGAGGTTTGCCAATCAATGGAAATTGATGTATTTTCCCAAAAAAAAGTAGAAACTAAAATAGGAATATATATGCTTAAAATGCAACCACTACTACATGCCTCTCTCTCTCTCTCTCTCTACTTCTTTGTAAAACATAAGCAGAGGAAGAAGCGGCCAAGTGCGGTAGCTTCTGCTGTCTTAACAATTGTCGAAGTAATGGTGAGTTCTCCTTCTTCACATCAATCTCTAGTATTCTTTTCTTCCATATTCTTTTTATTTATTTGTTTTGTTTGTTTTGTTTTAAACTTTTCCCTTATTTACCAAAAAAAAAAAGAACTTTTCCCTTAAAATACTTCTGTTCCCTTGAATTGCTGTTGATGTGGTCTTCTCTTTTGTATCTCTTGGTAAGGCATGCATACTATGAAAAGGCTAATGTTTACCAGAATTTCATACTCTCTCTCTCTCCCCCCCCCCCCTTCATATGGGTCCAATTTTTTTTTCTTTTTTTGTGGATATTTAGTGTTTACCATTGACCCATTCAATCTTGTGGTATGTGGGGTTTTTTTTTTTTTTGAAACTTGTTCCCCAAGCCCTCTCAATATAAAAAAGAAAAAAATTAGGATTTACTAGAATGTGATAATGTTAATGAATCTCATTTAGGTTATTCAAAGTTAGAAAGGGAAATCACCCTAATCCTATGATTGTGTTTCCTTTTAATATCATACCGTTTTATAGGCACAATTAACCCAAAGTTAGAATGCAGACAATATCCTTAGGATTTCACATTGGTGTTTAGATTAAAAGACAATTTCCTTGGCATCCCTTGAGTGATTTTCCACCGTTGGATTCAAAAATCAGCATAGCCAAGCTACTCCCGCAATCACATTTGGCGTACTTTTTTTTTTTTTTAAGATATGTTATTTATGATAACAAAATGACTCTAATTCATCTTTTTTTTTTAAAAAAAAAAAACCCATTAAAATTAATATTTTCCTTTATATATATTTTTGGTACTTGATAGTGCATTTTGAAAATGCTCTTAAATTGGGTTAGACATTCTTGACTATTCTAATTTGAAATTCTGAGATCTGTCTCTGTCTCTCTCTCTCTCTCTGTAACTTTGTATGGGTCCTTTTTAGTTTTTATGACCTTGATACTGTCTTCCGAAAATGCATTTTGCAGACAGACATTCTTGATTGGTCTAATTTAAAATTTTACCCATTTTTCTCTTCAATTTAATAGTGATATTAATTAAGGTAGTATAAATTAATGAATGAGCAAGAGCAATTATGGGAAAATGCTTTTAATTTGGGCTTTTTATCATAAACACCCTTGATCTGTCCGATTAATAACTTTTCATTTTTCTCTTTTTCTAAGACAGCTTAAGTGGTATAGTCTTTCTATTTATATCTTTTTTTTTCTGATTCAATTCCATGTAGTCACGTCTACTTATTTAAAAAAAAAAAAAAATCAAGGGTTAACACTAATATTTTTGTTGATATATGCTTGATAACTACTAAGGGACCCCCACGAGGCCTAACACTAACCGGCCAAGACACGATACCCTTTGGGGGGTGGGGGGGATTAAAAGGGCAAAACAAGGGCCCTCATATTTTGTCAAGAAAATGCGCCCCTAAACATATTTTGAGAAAAGGTGAAATTTTTTATCGATTACAATTTTTTTTTTTAAAAAAAAGAGATTAGTCCTTTTTTATTCTTTTTTTTAAAACAAGGGGCCTTTATTTATTTATTTTCATATTTGGCCATTTTTTGCATCCCATTTTTACTTGCTTAAAGCCCTGTTTTCGCCGTTTTTTTTCTTTTTTTTATTTTATTTATCCAGCCCTCGATTTTTTTTTCCTTTCTTTCTTTTATTTACACAGCCCTTTTATCAATAATTATTATGTTGATTCATGCTGGTACCTGGTGTTTATATGAGTATCTCGATCTAATTTGTTAAATTCAAATTCGAGGTGACAGATAGGAGATCTCTCTCTTTCTTAAAAGAATTGCAATAGATATAGGTAGTTAATCACAAAAATGATCAAACCCTTCCTTAACCAAGCAAAATGCATTTGAAAATAATGCATAAATATGGTGCAACATTCAATAACCAAAAATGATATCAATTATTATCTAAAATGGCTGGTTTGCTAACAACAAAAGATGGGCTGTTACATTGCTTTTCTTATAATCAACCAATGTTGCAGAGAAAAAGTCCGTCAAGAAAGATCAGCTCTGTGAGCGAGACATGGAAATTCTGCATCATCACGGGTTCAGTAGCCTTCATCATCCTAGTATTCCACGCCAATCATGACCGCAGAGTAGTCAATCAGTTGGGATTTCCAGGTTCAGCCTTAAAATCGGTCTCGTGTGATCAATCTTCAACTCCTAGCACCGACAAATCTGAATCATTCGGCTTAAAGGAAACAAGATTGATCCGGTTGACAACTCAACAAGATGTTGAAAGTAGCACACGCAGCATCAAGGAGATCTCTAAACAATTAGATTCAAGGGAGACAGAACTGCACCGGGCTGAAAAGAAACCAGTTGAAACTAACATCAATCAAAATTCACAAGCATCAGCTCCACGAGTAGAAAGTGCTAAAGACATCAAGCAACATACGCAAACAATGAAATGCAATATATTCAGTGGAAAATGGGTGTACAAACCAAAGGAATATCCGCTCTACAAGGCGACTCAGTGTCCTTTTCTCACTGAAAAATCTAATTGTCTAAAGAACGGGAGACAGGACTCCAAGTACGAGGGATGGAGTTGGGAAAATGATGAGTGTGAGATTCCAAGGTAAGCAGTGGCTATTCCATAACTTGGAAGCCCTTATGGCCACTATGATATTTAAATTGTAATTCTCCTAATCAATATGTTTCCCATACTTGGTTTGATACTAACAAAGCTAAATTTTTTAAATCAGGTTTAATGGTACAGATTTCTTAGAAAGGATGAGAGACAAAAGAGTGATAATTTCCGGAGATTCACTCAACAGACAACAATGGGAGTCTCTTTATTGCCTTCTCTATACTTCTCTGTCGTCCTCTTACCAAAAGAATGCTTATTTTGCGAGTGGCAAAGCTTTCAGAATAGGGGTATGAGACAAGTCCTAGTTTCTTCATTAGCCTTTTAAAGATGGAGCAGTAACACTAATTGCCTTCCATCACAGGACTACAATGCTACTATAGAGTTCCACTGGAACCCTTATTTGGTGGATTTCTCTGAGAATGAAAATGGTAAAATGATACTAAACCTCGACCAAATGCCCAAATTTGCAGAAGAATGGAAGGATGGAGCGTCTGTTATGCTCTTCAATACCGGCCATTGGTGGCTGCACTCTGGGAAAAAGCAACCGTAAGCAATCTATCCCTAAATTTCTTTTTGTTTTTATTTTGTTAAAGAAAGATAAAAATAAGTGTAAATTTTGCAGGTGGGACTTGTTTCAATACAAAGGAAAATTAACCGGTAAAATGCCTTTAAAGAGGGCTCTCAAACTTGGTTTGAGGACATGGGCAAAATGGATTGAGGCTAATGTCGACCTAAGTAAAACAAACGTGTTTTTCAGGAGCATTTCACCATTGCATTACTATAAACAATGGTGTTATAAAATTACTGAGCCAATGACAGAACGCGATCTCTATAAGCCAGAATTCCCACTCTCTCTTGTTGCAGTCGTGGAGGAAGTTATCACAGGAATGAAGGTTCGGGTGACCTACTTGAACACCACAAAGCTATCCCAATACAGAAGAGATGCACATTTAGCTGTTTATGGAAGACCAAACTTAAATCATGTAGGAAATAGAAGTGATTGCAGCCACTGGTGCGTGCCTGGATTGCCAGATACTTGGAATAGGCTTCTCTATTCTTCCATAGTCATAGACAGCCAAAAAGGCGTCTCTGCTTCTTTCTAGTGGTAGTCATTGATCCCCTTCACTTGATTAACATCCACTTCAGTTCAAGTTTTGCCTTCAAAGCGATTGAATTATTGTATAGCAAGTAGGACATTTTTTGAAGGTAAGAGTTGAATTCTGTCATATCAAAATGGTAGCTTCCTATGCCAAATCATGGTGTAAAGATTGTTGTCACTGGTTTTATGCAAATTAAAATTCATTTTTCAATGCCATGGTCCACTTTCTACTGTCAATCTTGAACTTGAAAACACCCAAATACTCCTAACAATAATAGTAAAAGAAAGATCTCATCATGCATATCAATCATCTCATAAAACATTCCACCCGAGGCATAATATTGATCCATGCTCATACTAGTGTTTAGGCTCAATTTAGGTCTTTCCAAAGAAGAGGCAGCTAGTAGGAGATGAATCTCTTTCTAAATGATATCTGTTTGCTAGAACAGTACATTACTTTTTAATCATGTAGAGGAAATGTCTATCAAGGGAGATCAGCTCTGCAAGTCGGACATGGAAGATATGCATCAATGCGAGTTTAATATCGGTCATTGTCCTAGTAATCCATGCCAAGCATGACGGTAGCTCTTCAAGTATCCTTTAAGAATATATTTTTATATGCGCAAGCAAACATGGTTTTGTATAATATAAAGGACGTATTGCCTATAAGATCTCTAATGAGTATATTGACGGTATTTTGGTGTAGAAACTGCTGTAACTAGTAAATTTGTTGAGTCATTTACTGAGTAATTGAGTGACATGAAAGTAGTTGAAGGCCCCGTGTCAAACTGATCTTTGAGATTCTTCTTAAACTTAACATTGATCAATTTGAGAATGCTTATAAACTGCAAATTCAAATTTACTAGACAATTTATTTGCAAACCTTATTATTATTCAAAATTTTGGGGTGGAGTTAAGCCATTAAAATTCAAAAAACTAGTGTTTTAACACTACCAGAAAACAGACTTTTAGCGACAGAAATTAGTTACGGATAACTATCCTTCGCTAATTAGTAATAAAATTGTGACGAAATAGCAACGAAATTAGTGACGAAAAAATCTGTCGAAAAAAATTTCGTCGCTAATTCGTCGCTAAAATTAGGAACGGAATTATTTCCGTTGGTAATCCGTCGCTAAAATTTGAATAAAATTTTTTGGACAAAATAGCGATAGAATTATCGACGGAAAAATCCGTCGAAAAATATTCCGTCAGTAATCCATCGCTAAAACTTGAAAAAAAATTTGTATTTTTATTAAATATAATTTTGTGTTTTTATTAAATATAATTTTGTATTTTTATTAAATATTAAATTATGGTATTGTTTTTTTTATTAAATATAATTTTATATTTTTATTAAATATAATTTTGTGTTTTTATTAAATGAAATTTTGTATTTTGTATTTTTATTAAATATAATTTTATGTTTTTATTAAATATAATTTCGTATTTTTATTAAATATAATTTTGTGCTATTATTAAATATAATTTTGTATTTTTATTAAATATAATTTTATTTTTTTATTAAATACAATTTTGTATTTTTATTAAATGTATTTTTTTTATATTTTTATTAAATTAGGGTATTTTTTATTAAATATAATTTTGTATTTTTATTAAAAATAATTTTATATTTTTATTAAATATAATTTTGTATTTTTATTAAATATAATTTTATGATTTTATTAAATATAATTTTGTATTTTCATTAAATATAATTTTTATGTTTTTATTAAATATAATTTTGTATTTTTATTAAATATGATTTTGTTTTTTTATTAAATTAGGGTATTGTTTTTTTATTAAATATAATTTTATATTTTTATTAAATTAGGGTATTAAATTAGAGTAAGATAGAAAATAAAGAAGTAAAAAAAATAATAATAATAGCACATAAGTCATTATGATATAGTGGTTAAGATAACTCAAAATATGTTTGAGAACCCATATTCGAATCTAAGTGAGTATTTTTTCAACAAAAAAAGTAAGGGTGCAGCATGGGCAGTGGCGTGTGCGCGTGTGCGGGGCATGGGCAGCGGCCTTTGCGCGTGTGTAGACGGGCGTGGGCAGACATGGGTAGCCAATGTGTGCACGTGCACGGGCGGGCATAGGCATGGGCGTGTGAGCGCATGCATTTATGGCGCACGACTTTCAGCGACGAAAAAAATTCTTATCACTAAAAAATTCATCGATAATTTGGAATAATTTGAAAAATATTAAAATAAAATTATTGACGGATGTTTTAGCCACGGAATTTTTTCCATCGCTAATACATTTTCACATTTTTCAAATTATTGACGGATTTTTTAGCGACGAAAAATTTCCGTTGCTAAACTTTCCGACGACAATATTTCCATTGCTAAATATAGAGATGTGACTTTTAGCGACGAAAATTCTGTCACTAATTTTCTGTCGCTAAAAGTCTTTAACGGTGAAATATTTGCTATCAGCGACGAATATTTTCGTCGTTAATATCCCTTTTTCTAGTAGTATAAAAACCGTACACGTTTGATTCGCGGTTCACTTAGTTTGACTTATTCAATTGATTAGTATAATTATGCTGATGTAATAAATAATAAATAATTAAAAAGTTGAAAAAATGATAGTAGCCTTTCTTCCTTATGAGTTCAATTGTTGCAAGCAAAGCAAAATGTCATTGTTTAGGAAAAATGTGATAGACAAGAATTAATTGCTTGAGCGCAATGAAAAGACACGTAAATAAGAGTTAATTAATTAAGGAAAATGAGATGCAAAATGTCATTATTTATTAACTTACTATTTTTATTTTTAAAATTTGAAAAATTAAATTTAGAAATTAAATTATAGAAAAAATAATCAAAGTGGTTTTGATCCATTTTGATATGATATCTCTTTCTACCGATTTGTATGAATTTTTCTGTATTTTATTAAATCTAATATTTTATTTATACCATATCATAAAATTTTGTAAAACCTCATTTAACCATCCTTTAGCGGAAAATAGGGTAAGGTGCAGTATTTTAAAATACTGCCCAAATATAAAAGATAAAAAGACAAAAACAAAAACAAAAAAAAGGGAGAAGAGAAGAAAAGTCAAAAACCCATTCTCCCCCCTTTTATTTTCATTTTTACAATCTCTTCTCCTCCCTCACTCTCTCCTTTTTATACGAGAACCCATGTAACATTGAAAATTTGGTGTTTGTATTTTCAATTTTGCCCTTTCCTTGTAATTCGAAAAGATATGGATTTATATTGGCATTAATATGCTAAAACTAGCTTTATAAGTTTTTCTCGGAATTTTTATTTCATCCTTAGAATTTGAATGTATATAACAAAGTGAATGGAAGTGTGAAATTTCTGCAAAAAATTTGATTTTTCTGAGACTTAGAATAGTCAAGTCGACTCAGTCTCGGGCTAGGTTGACTTGTGCCTATGAAATGCGAGGGACAAGTCCACTTGTGTAATGCCTGGGATTATGGGTTTATGCCATGGTGCAGGTTGACTTGTGTAGCTGACAAGTCGACTTGGTTAGTTCACAGAATAAAATTCTAAGCCTTGGTTTTGTCAAGTCGACTTGTACAGTTGGTAAATCAATTTGGTTTGTTTACAGATTAAGATTTTATGAGACTTAGTATTGAAAGGTCGACTTGTCTAGTGTTCAGGTCGATTTGAAGATTAGATTTCTGAATTTTAGGTCGACTTGTCTACAAGCAAGTCGACTTGTCTATGCGAATTTTGAACTTACAAGTCGACTCATCCATGATGCAGGTCAACTTGCCCAGTCAAACTTTAATTGTTTTAAGGGTGAAAAATGACAAAAGAGGATAACCTACCCAATTAACACTCTTGAGTCACAGAGAGCAAAATGGTAAATGAACATTCACTATAAATAGGCTTGAATCAAACTCTAATCTCATTCACTTCCTCTCCATCGTGCGAACACTCTCTCCCTCTCCCATTTTCTCTCTCGCACTTTCTCTCTTTCTCCCTTGAGATCGACTAAACCTCTTCCAAACCCATAGATTTAAGTCTCCAAACTTTCCAGCAAGCACGAAGAAGACCAAAGCTAGAGCGAGAACTAGGTTTTCTAGTGAGAGAGAACTAGATTTTCTAATAAGAGAAACCTAGGATTTAGTGGTATTTTAACTTGGAGATGAAATTAAAAACCAAATAGAGGTAATACCTCCCTTTCATCTTAGTTTAACTTAAAATTACTCATTTTTAAGTGTTAGGATGAGATTTATGAAATTTGAATTTGGGGGTTTTAGATCTAAGGTTATGAATGTTGAGATTTGAGAAAAATCGTGAATGATAATGGTATATAGCTGCATTTGGTGTGTGATTGTTGAAATTGGAACATAGATTTGTGAATTTTTTGAAATTAGGATTTGAGATAAGTTGGATAAAACTGAATAACCCTAGTACCACAAATGATTAAATGATTATTTCGTATTTCTTGTCTTAGATTTAAGGCATTTTGGACTTAAGTAGGAATTGAATTTCATTGTGGGTTGAATTGGATATGATTACCTTCTCAAGAGATAAGTGAATGCATGCTTATGATTTTGAATGAGAAAATGTTTTACTTGAATTTACAAATGCTTTTAAAAATTGGTTTTCTAATTGTTGTATCATCGTGGAGTGTCTCGAAAGGTAATTTGAAATGAATATGCATCCATATATTGAATTGAAATTAATATGTCATATTTATCGACTTACATTAAACCTGAATGGATGGAACTCATAAATTGAGAATTGTTTGAACGATGTTGGCACATTGATACTTGTTGTGATAATTGCTAAATAATACATATATGCATGATTAATGGTTATAGTTATTTCCTCCATAGTGTGGAGGCCAAGGGATCACGTGGTTGGACATTAATATGACTAAGAAGATAGCTACGCTCGGGAGGTACCTCCAAGATCCTCCTTTTGGACTAGCCTGATGGCACCCTAGTGGAGGGCTAAACCAATGTCAAGGTTGGGGTATTTTGCAAATTGAAACAAATATAAAAAGTCTTGGCGATTCCATCCTTGGTTATAGTAGATCAATGTCGAGAACTATGATTTAGGCAACTCCAGGATTTAGGAAAACATATAGTTATGTTTGGATACATATGACTTATATATTATGATTTAATGACTTTTATTTGAGAACTTGATGTTTGAAGATGAATCTTGAATTTTATGAGCTCGATGATATGAATTTTGAGATAAATTGTTTGACATATCCATAGTCATCCCTTATTTACTATTGTAACATTTTATACACTCATTGGATATTGTATAAACTCACCCCTCCTCCCTTCATCTTTACAAAGGAAGCTTAATTGAGACTCGTGGTTATTAGTGCTGCACTTGGGGGAGACTACCTTCACAGACCTCTTTCTGGGTATAAAGTCTATTCTAGTTTTTGAGACATAGATAGTTGGACCTGAGGAGGCACTTATGTATAAAATCTACTTTAAAATTTATGAAATCTTGTATTTCGACTTTGGTTGAAATTGTATACATTGAGGACTTTCACTTTTCCTTTTATGAAGTTTACTTCGAAATTGTTTTCAATGGTTTTGACATATATCCTTTGATTAAGGACTTTATTTTATGGATTAGATGAGATTTGAGTGGTTGAGCTGGCCTATGGTACTATTTGGAATATTAAATGCCTTACGGTACCTTGGAGTACAGGATGGAGTTCACACGTATTATAGGATAGCACAACAGTTATCGTGTGTTAGGACCTGTAGGTCGGGACGTGACAATTTTATTGGTATCAAAATTTAGGTTCTCGATTTAAGAATGTTTTTAAAATATTTGAAAAGTTTCCCAAATATTTTAAATGTTTTTAACTGTTTTCAAACTATTTCAAAAAACTTGATATTCAAAGTGTTTCAAGTGATTTTAAAACACATCATATGTCCTACAAAATTAGGAATATTATTTTTAGGAGGTTAGGTATTTATTCCTTCACTTAGACTTGTATGCTAAACGTAGTTCTTTTCTGTAGAACTATGCCTCCGCGAAGAAGAACAAGGAGCCCGAATGAGATTCCTCCTACTCTACCTCCTCAAACTAAGAGTGCATCATCTTCACATGCACCTCCTCCGACATTGATATACCTAGCTCCTCTAATCGAAATCTTTGCTCCTCTTCTCGCCACTCTCCAACAGGTGATGGAGTGATGAAATGCCTACGAAACTCAGATACAAGCTTCACACTAGACCCCAGTTCCACCCCCAATGCCGGTTGTCGCACCAAGTGCCCCAATGGCACCTCCTCCTCCGATTGTTGCATCAACTAACCGCCCTACCCTAGAGTTATCAAAGTTGATCAAAGAGATGAGACAATTTGGGTGTGAGATATTTTCGGGCACATGTGATATCTTAGTGGTCAAGAATTGATTGGTTGAATTCAAGTAACTATCACCAACATGAGGTTGGATAACAAGATGAAACTATGGGTAGCCATGAAGCTATTGATAAGGGTGTACAAGTTTGGTGATAGAATGTGAAAGGTAGGACATCCACTCCTCTTACTTGGGAAGAATTTCTTAAGGCATTCGAAGAAAAGTACTATATCCGATTTTATAGAGATCAGAAAAAGAAAGAATTCTTCAGGCTATCCCAAGGAAATAGGATGGTAACAGAATATGAGAACAAGCTAAGAGAGTTAGTTACATATGTTCTGGACTTTGTGAACTCTGAAGAGTCCCTATATGCAAATTGTGAATCGAGGTTAAATTTAAGTATAAGGGAGAAAATATCAATAACAAAGGGGTATACATTTTAAGATGTTTTGGAATTGGCTTTTAGGGCCGAAAATATGGTTATTGAGAGTGGAAAGGTTAGAGAAAGCCATGGCAAGAAGAGAAAGTTGGGATTCACCATAAGTCAAGGCTCCAATAAGAGTATATGCACAAACTCCTATAGCAGAGTTTCAGTTTCTGGGTCCGTTGGCTCTCTAAAGGGCCAACAATTCTCTAAGTTTGGTACTCCCACTTCTAGTGCTATATCCGGGAGCAAGTTAGTAGAGCCAAAGAGAGAACCCTACCGAAATTACAAGAAATACCACGCTAGACCATGTCTCGAGTCTCAAAAGTGTTACAATTGTGGGAAGGCAGGGCATTTCTGTAATACTTGCTCTAAATTGGGTTTAGGCAGACAAAGAGATCAGATGAGTTAAGATCACTCGAGTGGCCTTAGGAGTGGTCCATCGAATGTCCCTACACCATTGGTTAATACTGCTCCACAGATAGGTACTAGAAGCAACACGGTGGTTGCCCCTCCTCAATGTCTCCAATTGAGAAATCAAATGATAATTTATGTTATAACGAATGAGATACTTAAAATAATCTGGACATAGTCATAGGTAAATTCTCTTGGACTGTGATTTGATGACTTAGGGATTTTTTATGCAAATATTATGTGATTAAGTGTATATGAATAAATTGGAAAACATATTGATGACTTTACATGATGGTGAAGTTTAGGGGATGATTTTGATATTTTGTGATAATTTATGGTGTTAGAGATGACTATATACCTTGATTGAGATTGATCAAAATTGTCATTTGATCCCCTTTCTCTAGACATATAGATGTTACTCATATGGGATCGACTCGTTGAAATTTTGACTTGACATGTTCTTGAAGTTAGAAGTACTTGGGTCGACTTGTTTGGAGTTAGTTCGACTTCTCTATATTTGCATGTGAGTGGTAGGTCGACTTGTTGTAGTCCTAAGTCGACTCACCTATAACACAGACACTCATTTCTGTGATCTTGCTTTCTTAGGTTGACTTGGTTTATGGTTGAGTCAACTTATGTGGCTATTTGCTTTCCGAACGGATCAACTTGTATAATTTCAAGTCGATTTTGTTATGTTTCAGGATTGTGTTTTTGATAGCATGCTGGCCCAAGTCGACCTGTGAATTAGCCCAAGTCGACTTCCAATTTTGCAGAGTTTATTTTTTAAGAATCACCTTACTCGAGTCGACTTGTTTTGTCCCTAGGTCGACTCGTGTCCCCCTTAAGTTGACTTGCTCTCCTTCCAGGTTGACTTACTCTGTCTCCGTCTGTCAAGGCAGGTCGACTTGTTCAAGGTGCAGATCGACTTGCTTATGCAAAAGTTAACTTTAACAATTTTCCTAGGTTTAAAAATTTTCAAATAATTACCCTTAGCCATCATCTAAGCCTACTTTACTCAACATTATGATTCACTAATTATAGATGGTATTGTACAATTATGTACGATGAACATTTTGGGAGCTAATACCTATGTGTTTATTGATACAGGTTTAAATAATTTATTTGTGAGTATGAGTTTCGCTAGGGGCTTCGATAGGCCGTTGACTCCACTTAAAAATGAACTATTGGTTATCACTCTCTTAGGAGAACAATTGGTTAGAAATATATTATACAAGGGTTACAAAGTGAAAGTAGTTGAAGTGGTTCTAGAGGCGAATCTGATTCTACTAGATATGGTAGACTTTGATGTCATTCTGTGTATGGATTGACTATACCTCCACCAAGCATTTATGGATTGCTTCACTAAAGAGGTAGAGTTCTAGAAACCAGGGTGTCCTCTGCTTGTGTTTGCTAATGAGCGACATATTTTGTCGAGTTATGTAATCTTGACAATAGAAGTGCGAAGATTGGTATATAAGAGGTGTGAAGCTTACTTAGTAGATATCTTTGACACCACAATGGAGAGTTTAAACTTGGATAATGTTCCGGAGGTGAAACAGTTTCTAGATGTTTTTCTGGAAGAGTTGATTGGATTGTGTCCAGTCCGGGAATTCGATTTCATTAATGATTTAGTTGCAAGCATCGCTTTAATCTCAATTCCTTCTTATGGAATGGTACCTACAGAGTTGAATGATCTAAAGTGAAACTCCAAGAATTATTAGAGAAAGAGTTCAATCAACCGAGTACCTCACCATGTGTTCTCCGATTTTATTTGTGAAGAAAAATGATAGGACCCTTCGGTTATGTATAAATTATCGATAATTCAATAAAGTCACAATCAAAGAACAAGTACCATCTTCTATGGATTGATCATCTCTTCAATCAACTTCAAGGGGTTTCAGTGTTCTCAAAGATAGATCTGAAATCAAGATACCACCAATTGAGAATTAAGAAGGGTGATATCCACAAGATCGTATTTAGAACGTGGTATAGCTATTACGAATTTATGGTAATACCTTTTGGGTTAATAGATACTTCTGTGACATTCATGGATTTGATGAATCGAGTCTTTCACTCCTACCTTGATAAGTTTGTCACAACCTTTATTAATAATATCTTGGCATATTCCAAAAACGATGAGGAGCATTTTGAGCATTTTTGGATTATGCTACAAACTCTTTAGGAGAAGCAGCAGTATGCCAAGTTCTCCAAGTGTGATTCTGGTTAAGAGAGATTGACTTCTTATGACACATTATGCCCAGAGATGGTATATTTGTAGACCCAAAGAACGTTAAGGCAATCTTGAAGTGGGAGCATCCCAAGAATATCATCGAGGTGAGAAGTTTCTTCAGGTTGGTAGGATATTACTGGAGATTTGTTAAGGGATTCTTTAAGATTGCAACCCTATTGTCTAACTTGCCTCGAAAGGGAGTCAAATTTGAGTGCGGTGACAAATGTGAAGAAAGTTTTCAAGAACTTAAAAGGAGACTCACATCCGCACCTATCCTTACTCTCTCCACTAGCTACGGCAGCTATGTAGTGCATAGTGATGCTAGCCAACAAGGGTTATGTTGTTTTTTGATACAAAATGATAGGATGATTGCCTATGCCTCTCATCAATTGAAGAAGTATGAGCTAAATTACCCTACTCACTATCTAGAGTTAGCCACGATTGTCTTCGCTTTGAAGATTTAGCGGTATTATTTGTATGGGGTAACATGCTGAGTTTTCAGTGATCACAAAAGTCTCAAATATTTGCTCATGTAGAAAGAACTCAACTTGAGGCAATGAAAGTAGTTAGAGTTGATTAAAGATTATGATCTACTGATAGACTACTACCCCGAGAAAGCTAATGTGATCGCAGACGCATTGAGCGGTAAATTATCGTTGGCATCTCTTGAGAGTTCTTACTTGTCTTATTTGGTTGGACTCTGAGCTCTTGGTGTTGAGCTAACCCATGGATTCAATTGATACTTGTCATATCTTTTGGGACAAGTATTGGTGGAATCCAAGCTTGGTTTACGTGGAAAGTATTTAATTTTGTTAAAAATTATTTTTGCAAAACTTATTGTTCTCATTTGGGACATTTGGACTTTTATTGGGATTATTGAAATATTTTGAGATTGTAAATTATGTGAAACTTTGGATTGGCTGGGATGGCCACACTATATGCATGCATGAACAGGACCCCTCCCTCGATTGTGTACCGACGCATGCTTGTGTGTACAGGAATGGACCAAATGAGTCCTTTGTATGCGAGTTGTCGTATGATTTTTTTTTTATTTTGATTGACTTTATGTTTTAAAAGATTTATTAAAAAAAATGGAATGTCTTGCGCTATCCCGGTATATGGGAAGGTTGTGCCCGTATGTCGAGATAACGCGGCGGTTGTTACGTGCTCGACTCGAGGGTTGGGACGTGACAATTCTATTGGTATCAGAGTTTAGGTTACTATTTTAAAAGTTTGATGGTTTTGAAATGTTTTCCAAATACCTCAAAAGTTTTTCTAAAGACTTTAAAATGTTTAGTTTATTTTGAAAAAAGGTTTAGATCTTTTAAAAAGGTATTCGGCGAATATACAGAACTTTTCATGGTTTTCCTAGGAAGTTAGGAATGCTCATTTTTTTAGTGGGTTAAGCACTTGGGCTAGTTCCCATTTCATTTTGCTAAGTATAAATCCTCTTTGTAGAAACATACATTTATGATATATTTGAAAAGGAAGGTTGGATATTGACTGGTTTTGCTCCAATGAGGTTGTAAAGTGAGTTTCCCCACACGTGAATTGAATACCCTGGCCTATAGGTCTTGTTGGTAGTTAAATTATGGTGGTCTTATTCAAGATTTTGTACTCTTTCATTGGTGTAATGACCATTAAGAGTTTGGTATATATGTATAATTGGTATAGCAATGTGGAGTTTTTAGAAACTCATAGAGGAGTATATCATGTGTCCAATGATGGAGTTTACTTGAACTTTTAGTAGTCCGGTTGATAGAAGGTAAATGGGAAAGTTTAAAGAAACTATCTATACGTTCGCCCTTCACATTGTCTTCGGTCTTGCATGAACTAGTGGACCAATAACTAAGTGGGGACCTCAGTATGATGAGATTCCCTTCTAAAAAATTGAATGGGGTTAGGGGTATTAGCAGCATGACTGGCTTGACTCTTTGATTGGGATAACAAATTGTAAGACATTCACTTGTGTAATAGTGAAGTAATTTGAGCTCTGTGAGAGGACAGAAGTGTTGCGTCCTGTATTGATTGTTTTCTTTGCTTTAATAACTGGGAGTTCTAACTCTCTAACTTTAGGCATAACTTTCACACTAGAACTATTTTTGATCACTTTCCCATCAATTCGAATTCTTATCACATCATTTCAGCCTGATTTGCTTTCAGGTTCAAGAAACATGTGGCTATCTCATAAGGACCTTAAAGAATGGTTAGAGTTGTGGAGCAATTTTGTGATAAATAAAGTCTAACGATGTTCTGATAACAGATGAGGACACTATATTTGGTAATAGCTTGTATATTAAGTGGTCTACATTGTTGATGATTTGCAATAAGGACAAATAACTACTACAAACAAGGATTTTATGATTATTTTTATTAGAAAATCCAATCATAAATATCATTGTCTATCTACCATGCTTCAAAGGGAACCACTTTTGAAGATGTTCAAGGCAACCCAGATGTATTCACAGGTAAATTCCCTCGAACTTTGATTGGATGACTTAGAGATTTTTAGTACAAACATTATGTGATTAAGTGTACATAACTAAACTGGGAGGCATATTGATAACTCTGCATGATAGCAAAGATTGGGAGAATAACTTTAATATTTGTGATAGTTTATGGTATTAGTGATGACTATAAACTTCGACTTTGATTCGTTGAATTTGTCATTTGATTTCCATCTCCTCTGAACTATATCCGAGTATAGTAAAATCTCCCGAACATCAATTAGGATATCATAAACATGCACCAAATACAACTCCTTATATAAGATCTAAGTTGCTTAGCTTCATGACTAATGTTTATTCTGAAGAATTGTCAATGTATCTTATGTTTCTTGATGTATAATTAGTGTTCCTTGAAATTGATGAAGTTGGATGCATATAATAGTGAATCGTGATAATTAAGAAGTCTATTCATTAGTGAATGATTTTGAGAATGACACAATGGCTTGAAATATGCATATTTGATATAACCACCACATAAGACTTATCTAAGAGCAAGCATGGACTGTGGATCTCTTAGAAATCTGGAAATGGTAGCTTCAAATAACGACTGCTGTGGGACTTAGAAAGTAGTCAAGAAGACAATCTACACTCCATTATATTCAAGTTTAATAATGTATGAATTTGTATTGTTAACAGAGGTACAAAAGTTGAATGGTTGAATTTCAATCTTGCCAAGTCAAGAATTTTTGTGGAGATTTACATGATGCTATTTGTGGAGCACAATGTTAGGTAGAATGAATTAGAACTTGGTCAGAATAGATGGAATTGATATTGATAAGAATCGCTAGAAAGTTCCTTAATTGTCTATAACCAATGATTATGATCATTTGAAGGGATATTTGTATTGCGAGCATAAGGTTATTGTAAATTACTGATATGAAAGTTTGCTTCCATACAATGGAGATACAACGTAGGTTACAAGATGAGCATTTTGTTAAGGGGCATTTAGCCATGCTAAATGAAGGTATCAAGGTGATTGCATAGTGAAATGGTTAAACAAATCAGCTTGCAAAATCTGGATTTAGACAATCCAGTGAAAATGAAGTTTTTAGTTGGGTTAAATTAAAAAGGTACCACGTGACAAATGTTTCAAGAGCTATGGAAAAAGGGGCCCAATGCACTCTAGTGTTTTCGAGTATAACTTTCACTATGAGTAGAAGAACATAATTATGATACTGAAAATTTTACAATTTTAAGCATGTGCATGGAGAGGTATCAAACTAGGATACTAACGAAAGCATTTTGACACTTTTTCCTCCATATAGTAAGAAAAGTACTATAATGAAAGATGCAATTGAAATTAAATAAATTGGAGAACCAGCTTATGATCATATTGTAGAATATCTTCAAAAGTGTATCAATATGCAATTGATTTGGGTTCAAAAATAGAATTTACTGTTTACAAATTGGCAATACCGTACACGTTGGATTTTAAGTTGACAAACTAGTTGAAGATATTGTGGACAGCAACTTTATTTTGACACAATGGTTTGCAACAGAAATGGATTGATATATCCACTTGGAGACCTAGAGTCTTGGATCTTTGAGAGGATTTGTGTAGAAAAATTTGTATTGTAGCAATTTGGTCAAAATTTTCTTGCAAAGAATTATAAAATCTTTTGGGAACTAAATGATAAATGGTTTGATATATGTGTTCTTGAAGTTTATGCACTATAACGTAGTTGCATTTTACATCAATAGAGAGATTTTATATGATAATACCTTGAGGAGATTTATGGTTATTCAGGACATGTTTTTGCTGATTTGATTATTTCGGTGTCATATTGATATGGCCTTGTTTCATGAAAGGTTTATTTGTGACCATAGAGTTTCTGCCTTTAGGTCATTTTGAAGAATGATGGAAAATTTAATGCTTAAATGCGAGTTGGTTGCTACTAGCTTAATTCTAAACATTGATTACAGTACTATCGTGGAAACATTGCCACAAAGTATAAGGATTCTCTCATATGCCAACCTCGTTATTATCTCATGCTTATTTAAGATAATTAAGTTTTTTTTTTCCAGCTTGATGGAGTATTGAATTTGAAGTTTGAAGTATTTATGTTCTCTAGTAAAACAGTCTCCTAATTTTATCTTTTGGCCGAATCTAAGATTCTTTGGTTAATGATCTTGCCAAATTTAAGAGTCAGGATTCACTATAACTCTTTTATCAAGAAGGCCTATGACTAAGAATTGAAAGTAGTCTACCGATTAATAATGCCCTAAATTTGATAAAGGTCCTCAACATATTCCATGTTTTAGTATTAAAGAAATATATGTCAAATCCAATCTATGTAATGGAAATTTCACCCATTTAAACTCGAGAAAGAGTTGAACTTTGAAGTTCAACCCGTAGCCATTCTCGATCAACAAGTTAAGGAGTTACAGACAATCAATTCCTATCGTTAAGGTTAAATGGAAGAGTAATCGGGTTGAAGAAGAGACTTGGAACCCAAGAGTGCCATGCGAGTTTATTTTAAATTTCGAGGATGAAATTTCTTTTTAGGGGGTTAAGTGTTGTAACACCAAAAAAAAATTCAGTGTTAGAATTTTTAATAAATTCTTTAATATGATTCCGAAATAAATTGGGAATGTATTGGTCCCGTAGTATAGAAAGAAGGTTTATGATTCTCATTTGATGTGTTGGATTAATATACGGAACCATTTGGGTCATTATATCAAGTCCCTAAAATGGGTTTTAGATATTGAGACTTGATATATCGATACGTTTTAGAAGAGTATATCGATATACCGAGCTCTGAAATACACTTCCTGAGAGCATGTCTGAGTATATCGATATACGTCAATGGAGTATATCGATATATGCACCTCTGAAACAATTTCCTGAGAGCATGAACTAATATATCAATATATCCCAAATGCATATATCGATATAAGAGGTCTCTGAAATGAAATCACTGAGAGCATTGTTAAGTATATCGATACATCCGAACCGAGTATATCGATATATGTAAACTCCTCCTCAGTCTGAGAAGATATGGATGGGTATATCGATATACCCTAAACCATATATCGATACGCGTTAGTGGAAATGAGAAATGACTAAAATACCCTTCAATTTCAACTACACCCTTAAACCCATGAGGGATAGAATGGTAATTTTACTTCCTAAAATGATAGAACAAGAATTCACTTCCCTTATTCACGCCATTTTTTTTTTGGTTCTCTCATTTGAAGACTCGACTCTCTTTTCTCTCTGTACAATTACTCTTCTTCTTCACACCAAAATTCATTTCCATCCTAGAAAATCAATTACTCTCTACAATAAATACACTAAATGGACTTCCAATACTTCAAGCAAACTCAAGGAACGGAGGATTTAACGGACGGGAATGGTGCTCTACGAAGAAAAAAAAGTTGGATTTTGGAAACCCAACTTCCAAAACTCAATCCAATCCTAAAATCAAGGTAATTTTTCCTCCTTAAACTTGGGTTTAGTTTCTTTAATGTTAGAATAAAATTTATTGTTGAAATTTATGGAAATTTCAAAGGAGAATCAAAACCCTAAAATTGTGAATAGTGAAAATTGGGGGAAATTGGAATGAAAAATAATATGTGGGTATAAATGAGGTATAATTCGTAGAAATAGAACCATGAATATAGATTTTTAGATTTGGGACAGATTTAGGGTTCTTGCAAAAATTAGGGTTACGTAAATTTGGGGAAAAATTAGAAAAATTGAGGAATATTGGGAATTAAAGTCATTGGTGAGGTAAATAATCCTAAATTGATGAAATTGAAATGTACATTCATGAATTAGAGAAATTATGAGAAAATTAGGATTTGTACAAAATTAGGAAAAATTAGTAAATCCTTGAATTTGAGAATAAATGACCTGGAAATTGTTATTGTTGGTTTAGAAAAATCCGTTAGAGCTTGAAAGAAGATATTTCTTGAGGATGGATAATGTGTATGGAGTGAATACCCTCCCGAGGTGAGTGAATAGTTATGTGCATATGAATGAGTAAACTATTTTCAGTTTTAATTTATAAATTGAGTTCTAAAATGAATTTGCAAATGAATATGAAATTGTTTTGTGATTGTGGTATATCTAAAATAAAATTGTGAAATGTCCATGACTGTTGAACTTAATTATTGAATTATTTGCACCATGTTACTTTGGGATACTCATGTGAATTGTGAAATATTGTTCTACCTTATATTTGAGCATTCATTGATTGATAAATTGAGTTTGGTAACATGGTGCTAGAAAAAATGACTATAGTCTAAGTATTGCCACGGACTGGACTGTTTGGGGCGGTGCAGTTAAGGCTGGTTAAATTTAGTTTGGTGGTAGGCGGGTTGGAAAGCCTCCACAGGCTGCCGAATAACGTGGTAGCACCCCCTCAGAGCTTCGCGCCAATGCCAAGGTGGAGGGAATTTTATGAAAATTATGAAAAACCTCTTTACGGATCCTACCAACAGCCATTGGTAGGAGATTATTTTTGATAAACTCCAAAATTGTGAAAATGAAAACTTAAATCGTTGGACTGCATAATTGAGTCATGGAAATTCGATACGATTGTTTATATACAAAGGATTTTATTTATTACATTGAATAACAATTGATATAAGTGTTTGGCATTACCACCTTCACCCCTCATTTATATGTTACATGCCACTGCACTCCACTCACTAGGTATTCCCAATACTCACCCCTCTCCTTTAATCTCTCAGAGGAAGTGTAGACTTTGGCGGGTGTTGGCTGATTCAGAGATCTTTTGATGATCCACGATAGGTATCGGTGGTGGATTCCATTTTCTTGAGACTTGATGTAGTTTTATCCGTGGAAGGAAAACTATTATACTATTCTTTTGAGATTTGGATTCAAATGATACTTGTCATATCTTTTGGGATAAGTATTGGTGGAATCCAAACTTGGTTTACGTGGAAAGTATTTAATTTTGTTTAAAAATTATTTTTACAAAATTTATTGTTCTCATTTGGGACATTTAGACTTTTATTGGGATTATTGAAATATTTTGAAATTGTAAATTATGTGGAACTCTGGATTGGCTGGGATGGTCACACTGCAGGCATGCATGTACGGGACCCCTCTCCCTATTGCGTGCCGACGCATGCTTGTGTGTACAGGGATGGACCAGATGGGTCCTTTGCATACGAGTTGTTATATGATTTTTTTTATTTTGATAGATTTTATATTTCGAAAGATTTATTAAAAAAAAAATGGAATGCCTTGCGCTATTCAGTATATGGGAAGGTTGTGCCAGTATGTCGAGATAACACAGCAGTTGTTACGTATTCAACTCGAGGATTGGGGCGTGACACAAGGCTGCCGGGAAGGCGGCGAGTGGCCCTCACGTGCCACTGCGGGCGTGTGAGGCGCACAAACTTTGTTTAGTAACACTTAGGTCCTTTGGCGCATAAAAGCATTTGCTGAACTCATTTTGACCCCAATTTTGACCAGAATAAATTTTGTATTTATTGTGATTTTTCTGTTATTTAAAATTTATTTTTCGGAAATGAAAAGTATTTATTTTGATTATTAAATCAATAAGAGTTAGAAAATTACGAAAAATAGTTTTTCAGTCTGGAAAATTTTTGAAAATTTTGTATAAGTCAAACAAAATTATTTAGATTTTTTTTATGAATTTTAATATATTTTCCATGGTTTAAAATTATTATTTATTGATTTATAATCAATAAATGCTAGGAAAATTACAGAAAAATCATTTTTCTGCTCTAGAAAATAATGAAAAATTTTTGGCGGGACTAAAAAATTATTTTAATAATTTTGGCTACTTGAGTGTGAATTCTTTATGCTCGTTTTAATTTCATGCTCTTTTTTTTATGTATGAAAAATTCTTTTTTTCAACATAAAATTGTTTGAAAATGGTAATAATCGGACGTGTTCTTGAAGAACTTCCGAGCTTCTGGGGAAGGGAAAAAGACTTGAGATGTCCAAAGCGTTTAATGAAGTTGGGTCAATTATTGATGTACAAGATGGACCCATCTCATTCTTTGCCAGATCATTTATAGATCATGGAGCAGAAATGCTTGGAACTCATTCGGCTCAGTCATTCCTTTTGGGGGGATGATGTATATATACTGATAAATTCTCTACCTCCTTATTGGGATAACGTGGTTGATAAGTTACTTGCCAAGTACGAACATATAATTCTTGATGTTGTAAGACTAATATTAATAGAAATATGGAAAATCAAGAACCTAGAGAGTCAAGTGAGGAAAAGACTTTCCCAAAGTATAAATAATTCCCCAAATATTGTAAGGAGGTTTGCTCCTAGGGATAGACTATCTAAGGGAGTTGTAAACATGGTATCACAAATAGATGTATTTTGAACCAGATAATTCATTTATATATTCTTTCTTTTGCATGTAATGAATGGTTGATTAGGATTATGATCATATAATAGATGAACGTTTGAAATTTTAGTTTCTTTCAAGTATATTTCAATTATATTCATTATTGATGATCATGTGTGCAAAAGGATTTGAACGGTCTCTCTCTTGAATAAAAATTTTGGATTGGCAAAATTTAACAATTTTCATCCAAATTAAAATGTTATTTTAAATACTTAGTGTATTTAAGTGGGAGATTTTAGGTCGGTAGAATTTAAATAATTCTCACCTAAAACTTATAGAATTTTGTAACTTTAAATTAAATTTATGATAGTGATACATTAGGACCATTGATGATGATTGAGAATGTAGTGAACTTTCGATTCTATACCTAATATTGACCTGCCATGGATGTTAATCTTGAAGTACAAAATTACGTAAATAATATGAGTATTAGTACGCATGTCTACCCTCTTAGAAAATCCAAACCATAGCATTGAAATCTTTTATAAGGGATTTGAATAGAGATGACAATTTGAATGATGACAATCATGAGATATGATGCTATACAATATAAAATGTACTGAGAGAATTAGATGCCTCAAAAAGGTATCAAACATGTCATATAATATTCTGTAGTGGGCAATGTTGCCTAATAATGGAGAGAACTAAATGCTAACCAGGAGTGAAAAATGATAAATTTCATTGCTCGAATGACTCTAGTTGGCTTTCAGATTAAAGGCATGATACTTAAGTGTGAACAATATTTTGACTGCTCATGATTTTGGGGTGTAAGATTCATAGTTGATGTTTTTGTAGTAGAATCTAGTCCCAACAGAGTTTCGGACTCTAAACGTTAAAGGGACTGGAACAAAAGTAAGAAAGGTAAGGAAATTATAGACAGATCACAAAAGAATAACCCTAGATATAAGGATAGATAGAGAGATATTTATGAGTTTTTCGTCGATTACTTTTTAGTAGTAGATAGAATGTAGAGAACGATATAAGAATAAACGTTAGAAGAGTTGGCACTTGTAAACTACAGTTACAAAGTGACCGAACTCTTATTCTGCATAAGGTTTTCTACGTGTCAGAAATTCGACGAAATCTTATTTATTTTTATTCTTTTGAAATTTGACTATGATTTGAACTTTCAGAGATATAGGGATGATTTATATTTAAATGACATATGTAGTGGTTCTGGACAGTTTGCAAATGATTTTATCATTTTATAAATTTTGATAATGTGACATGGCAGACTTGGTCACATTGGGGCAAGACAGGATAAGTCAACTAATGAGAATAGAACTATTGGGTTTACTCACAAAATTTGATTTACCAACATGTAAATGTCATCTTGACCGCAAAATGACCAGAAAACTATTTGAAAAAGTCATACGGGCAAAATTTCTATTGTATTTGATCCATTCAGATGTTCATGATCTAATAAATATGGAGGGTACGCATGGAATTTTGTGTTTTATTACATTTATTGATGATTTTACGTGTTTGACCATATCTGTTTGATTTCTCACAAGTCGAAAGCATATAAGTGCTTTCGACATTATATGAGAGAGATAGAGAATCAGATGGATAGATGGTGTGAATGTTTACCAGATCAATTTAAAGATCTGGGTAATGAAAGAAACACAATCTGACATTTGACCATTCCTTATACATCCCGTCAGAGTGGTGTTATAATGAGAAAGAATAAGACATTGTTGGGATATAGCAAAATCCATGATGACGCAGGTTCACTTGTAGATTTCCTTTTAGGGAGATGTTTGGTTAACTTCAATCGTTATTTTAAACAAAGTGCATTCAAAGACAGTACCAATGACAGGATATAAACTTTAGATTGATGAAGGTCGTGTCTTAGTGACTTGAGATCTTGGGGATCAACAGTCTATATTTTGAGATTTTTTCAATAAGTTTGAAAAATTGGATCCCTACAAAAGTAAGAGTATTTTTGTAAGATACTCCGACCAGTCTAAAAGTTAAGTATTCATTTGGGAATAAGATGATGGTACTACAATAGAGATTAGATCACAGATGTCACATTTCTGAAGAATGGTTTTCTTAGCAAAGGTGACGTGAAAGATATAGAGCTATTATTTGAATTAGTTGATTCAAATGATAACTTTGTCTATTGTGCATTGTTAGAATGATGATGATCCCAATGAGAGGGATTTAAAATCTAACAATCCAACTGAGTTATAGAGTCAGAAAAGTGTTAGGAAAAATATGTCTATGCGTCACTTAGGGATTGAAGAGCACATATGTGATGTTTCTTCAGAAGATAAATAAGAGTTTTAGAATGTATATGAGACTCTGTCTTATCCCACTAAGGGTGAATGGAAAATGCAATGAAAAAAATAGGAGTCGATGAAGTTCAACCATGTATGAGAATTGGTTGAGCTTATATTAGGACGCAAAGTTATTGAGAATAATTGGATTCTCAAAACTAAGCGTATGACAGATAGAATTATTGGGAGATAATAGGCTCAACTAGTAGCAGAAGGTTGCACTCTGTAAAAGAGTGTTGATTATGAGGAAATATTTTTCTAGTAGTGAGATTTATCTCTATTTGCATATAGTTGGCAATAGTGACCAATTTGGATTTAGAATTACGTTAGTTGGTTGTGAAGACTGCCTTCCTCAGTGGTGAACTTAAGGAAGAAGTTTGAATGGCACAACTAGAAGGTTTTGTCATTAAAGGTCAAGTAGATCAATTGATGGCCTTAAACAGTTTTCGAGACAATGGTGTTTGAGATTTCATAGAGATGTGATATCTTATGATTTCGTAATGATAAGATGAAAACCATTATTTCTATTTGTAAGGTCAATTGATAAGTTTGTAATT
Organism: Dillenia turbinata; assembly: GCA_037126225.1. Taxonomy (NCBI): domain Eukaryota; kingdom Viridiplantae; phylum Streptophyta; class Magnoliopsida; order Dilleniales; family Dilleniaceae; genus Dillenia; species Dillenia turbinata. Next base: position 24,968,653 of record JBAMMX010000022.1, read on the forward strand.
CTATCCGTATATGTCACGGACATATTATTAGCGGCGAATGACAAGGAGTATGAATTTCGAGATGAAGGATATGTGTAAAGTAGAATGAGAATTGAATTTCAAAGAAATCATTCCAGAAGATTGCTAGAGTTATCTTAAAAGTCTTATATTATAAAAACTCTAGAACGGTTTAACTTAAAAGATTACAAATCCATTGATACTCCTGTGATTATAGATAATAGTTCAAGAGATGACATATACCCTAAAACTCATAATGAATAGATGAAATGTCCGAAACAACGTATTATAGTACTGTTGGGAATTTGGAGTACGCTATGAAGTGTACTCATTCCGATATTTGTCATGCTATGGGGTTTGGTCAGCAGGTATCTGTCCAATCTAGATAGAATGATTGAATTGTTATGAAAAGGATGTTGGGATACCGGAGCGGAACTGCAAACTATTTCCTTCATTATTAAGGAAATGATCTAGTATTGAAAGGATACATGAATGCTTATTAGAGAGGAAATTTGCATGAGAGAAAATCTGCCTCTGGTTATGTTTGCTTGCTCATTAATAGCGTTATCTCATGAAGAAGCAAGAAACAAACATGTGTATCACTTTTTATAATGGAAGCAAATTTGTGATTAATGCTTCCGCAGTTCAGAAAATGAGTTTGGTTTAATGGATGTTGGAATATTTGGAGTAGTGAGCAACGTAGTGGGAGTTTGACGATTAATTGTGATAATCGGTCAGCTATTACTTACGCGTAAGACTCCAAATGTAATGGTAAAACCAAACATAGACACAAAGAACAATCTTGTCAGAGACATGATTGAAAAGAGGGGAATGACATTGAGATATGTATCTATGCATTTGGTAGTGGCTTGTCATTTTTCGGGGGCCAATGCCTAAGGACATGCTCGTGAGACATGTGAGATAATATGGATTGTATAAATTGTGACAGTATTTGTTACTATGGTAATAATTGTGATTATATATAGATAGTATGTACGTTATAATGCTCATATTCGTTGATATTTGAATTTTATTTTTGTATCCAAAAATCTTGTATCTGGAATTAAAAGTATGTCGAATAAGTTTTGAGATTGGCTCTCCCATATGAGCAATCGCCTCTAATGTCTGTGTGACATGTAGAGATAAGACGTGTTAATTTGTGGTTGATTAACACAGACACAAGCCGCCTTAGTTAAAGTACTAAGATGAGATTACCGGTTGATATACTACATATATGGTAATCGAAATGGATTCCCCACTATCCATTAAACTTGTCAAATAGCCAGGTGTGAGTTTTTTTTCATTGATGTTGTGAGATGTTGGAGGACTTATTAAAAGGAAAACTCAGGTCAAGTGTTATGTATACTTGGATTAAGACCTGTACGATATGTTATTTTAGAAAAGAAGATATACGTTTCCAAATGAAAATGAAAATATCATAGCACGTGTGCTTATGTGTCTATATGAGTAATAAGATAGTACATCTCTCTTCATCTCATTATGTCCATCGCATTATGTGAGACTCAGATATTTATACGCAACCTCAATTTATACCCTTACGACTTTTGTCTGTTTCTTGAAATTTTATTTTAGTGTTGCTACTTTAGCATGTTACCAATAAATCATGGATGATTTCGGTTTGGTGGTACATGTTTAGGAAAGTAGCCAAGATAAAATTGAAAATTAGTAGTATGAAAGGAAAACTATTTTTGACCGATACGTTACTTTGTATTTATAGACCGGTCAATTATGTCTATAACTTAGTGTTTAATGACGTAATTGTGAATACATGATTGGATTAAAGTCAAGTATGCTCTTACATTGTTTTGAAGGATGAGAGATACGTTGACTGTGTTGAACAAAAGAAGTTTGGGGTATAAAGAGATATGATGTCTTCTTCACAACTTTGAGGATGAGCTACTATATATCCTTAACCGGTGTATGGTTTTAGAGCTCTTGGTATTCTCGCAGGTCACACGGTCCTCTTGCCTGTATGAAATTGGTGATGTTCGATAATGATGATCATACTATGTGCGGTTCTAGCCCTCATGTGTGAGTGGGAGATGTTAAAAAGTGGGGCAGATCCGCCCATGAGGGTAGACCCGCCCCCTCGTTTTTAATTTGAAATGGGGGTGGTTATTTGTAAAACCACCCCTCAACTCTCTTTAACTCCCCTCTCTCATTTTTCTAAGGACGTGACTTCTTTTCCGAAAGTGTGACATAAGGACGTGACTTCAACATCAATTGAAGAGAAGAAACCAATTATTCTTCGAAAATAAGAGAGAACACTTACTTCCTTGATTCTTTTTGTTTGGGAATACAACATGAAGTGTTAATATAAAGAGGGGCTCTTGAGGGTTTGAATATATTTTTTTATCATTTGACACATCAAAGGTGGCATTTGGATTGTGGATATTAGAGGGTGATTCAATTTGTGACATTCTCTCGGCCTAGAATACCCATCCGTCAAATAGGTAAGTGATCTAACCCAAATTTTGATATGGGTATTTCCGCATGAATTAATTTTAGTAGATTTGTACGAAAATCATCACTGGACAACAACATTACTGTTGAGTTCAACTGGAACCCTTATTTGGTGGATTTATATGAGAACAAAGATGGTAAAATGATCCTAGACCTCGATGCAATGCCTAAATTTTCAGAACAATGGAAGCACGGAGCTGCTGTTATGCTCTTCAATACTGACCATTGGTGGCTGCAAAAGCGACCGTAAGCACATCTATCCTTATTTTATTACTTATTATTTCTTTTCGAAGCAAAAGCTGAAACTAAGTGTAAGTTTTGCAGGTTTGACTTCTTTCAGTACCAAGGAAAATTAATCAAGGAAACGCCTATCGGGAGGGCACTCAAGCTTGGAACGAGAACATGGGCAAGTTGGATTGAGGCTAACGTTGACACTAGGAAAACAAAAGTGTTTTTCAGGAGCATTTCCCCATATCATCATGAAAAAAGATGGTGTTATATGATTACTGAGCCCTTGGCAGATCTCAATAGTTTTGTGCAAATATATCCACCCTCTTATGTTAAAGTTGTGGAGGAAGTTATCACGGTAATGAAGGTTCATGTGACATACTTGAACATTACTAAGCTATCCCAATACAGAATCGATGAACATTTATCGGTCTATGAAAGTCCAAAAAATCATGCAAGACAAAGAACTAATTGCAGCCACTGGTGTGTGCCCGGATTGCCAGATACTTGGAATAGGCTTATGTACTCTTCTATTGTCTGGGACAACTAAACAGATCTCTGCTTCTTCTAGTATTAGTATTTGATCCCCTCCACCAGTTGATTTGCATTATATTCAGTTCAATTTTTGTCTTCAAAACGATTGAAATATTGTGTAAGTAGGAGAATGATCTGTTGCTTCAAATCTTATTGATATGAAATTCACTTTTCATTTACTGAATTCTGTTGAAATATTTGATCCTCCGGTAGCTTCGTATGCCAAATCATGGTGTAAAGATTGACTCAGGGATTTTAAGCAAAGAACTTAAGTTTTCACTGCCAATTTAATGTGAACAACTTGAATTTTTTATTTTGACCTCTCCAAGCAGCTGCCAAGTTCTTTGCCCCACACAACCCACCTTCTTTTGTTTCATTAATAATGAAACCATATTTAACAAGGGCAAGTAGGTTTTAATATGGAAGTTATCCCATAGAAACATCCTCACAATAGCATCCTATAACAATCAATAAGGATTTGAACTTTAACTAACAAATAAACATGGTTGAATCTCCAACACAATCTCCCATTCAAGTTCTCTAACTTCATAAAACCCATCCTCTTCTAAAACTTGAAGAGCGTATCATTTTTAACTAGTTTCGTTAAAATATCTGCAACTTGATCTCGTGATGAACCGAAACTCAAATTCAACTTCTTCGTCTTTCACCAGATTATGAATCTTGTGATATTTGATTTCAGTATGTCAGTTCGGGCCATGAAAAAGCGTGTTCTTGTACATAGTAATTGCATCTTTGCTATCACAAAGAATTTTTGTCTACTTGTCTTGTAAGTGTCAAGAAAGAACTGCTTGTGCAGTTCCATGTCCTGTCGCCATATAGTTAGCTTCTACCATTGACATGGCAACCGCAATCTATTTTTCGAAACGAAGAAAAAAGACCACAATCTAAGATGGCAGGCATAAACTGAAGTCCTTTTCCTTATCTCAACATCACCACCTCAATCACTATTTGGATACCGAACAAGCTCCACATTATTACGACATGAATAAAAAATTCAATCACTTTGCATAGCGGTGATATGCCCCAGACAGTGAAACTGTCTAAAAGTCTCCCTAAACCAGCTGATAATGCCAACACCATAAACAATGTCCAGCCTTGTAACCATTAAAAATCTCAAACTCCCCACCAATCTTCTATAGGCTGTTGCATCAACCTGATCACCACTGTCACTTTTTACAAAATCAAAATTGGATTACTTTAATCTACCTTGAATTCGTCAACATATTCCCTGCATATTTTTTTCTTTGAGATAAAAATCTCACTAGCCATTTGTTGCACCTCAACTCCAAGGAAGTAAGACATGAAATCCATATCTATCATCTAAAACTGTGTGATCATAGCCTCCGTCAAGTCAACCGAAGCAGTAACTTTAAGTTATTCCCAGTGAAATTAAATCATGCATGCAACACTACAAAATTAAAACAGAATGCAGAAAGTAACTTGGAAGGCAGGTGGACTTTAGTGATAATTTCTCTGATGTGTTACTTGCCATTTAAACCATTGGGAAATATATATATCTGGTTATGATTTTAAAAATTGTCAATAGGAAAAAATTTCCATCAAAAGCTATTCATGGTGCAAACCGTCGTAAAAAACGACGGCTCAATTCAAGTAGCTATTAGTTGTAATATTAAATGCAGCAACATCTCCAGACAAGAAAACAATTGCTATATAACTATTCTTTTCTATTTAGTTAACAATACCGTTTATATAAATTCTCCATCTATACTGGACCATACATTCATTGCCTGTAAATATCATCTATCATTCAGATGTTAACACTTATAATTCATTAATGTGAATAACTTTTAGTGATGGTTTGAAAAAAGTTACTATTTGAGTTTTTTTACTAACGGTTAAATCATATCATTAGCATAAGTCTACACCTATACTAACCTATTTAATGTACCGTTTGTAAAAGGTATGTCCAGGGGTTCTTACAATATTAATTGTCGTCAAGATTATGGGTAGAGATAACATGTTATCATTTCATAATAAATTCTGCATTATAACTCATCATCATCTAGTGGTACATTCAATTATAGTAAGTTTAGAATAACTAATGTGATGATGTCAAATATTAATAATTACAATTATATAAAATTCGTAATGAAAAAAATATATAAAAAAAAGTATATAATGAAAAAAGGCAATTAAAGAATAAAAGAATAGAAAATGTATGAGACAAAGATGACAACATATGCGGGTTTCAAATTTTTTTGTGACAACTTCGATAAGTAAATTACCGGCACTCAAATATATTTTTAGAATAGTTTTTGTGATAAATATGTCAAATTTTTTTCTTCTTTTTTATGTAAAAAAAACAAATTCTTCTAAAATTTTTCCGTTACTTTTTTACACACAATTGAGTTCTTTATAATATCAAATTAAAATCCAAATCCAAAGACGACCGTTCACTTATATTATTAAAATTAATTTCATTCAATATTAAATCTCAAATTAAAACATTTGAAAAAAGAACAAACAGGTGATAATAGGAAAAAATAGGAAAAACCCCAAACAAAAAAAAGAACAAAAAAAAAAAGAAACAAAAAAAAGAAAAATAATGAACAAAAAATAAAAAAAGAACAAAAAAACAAAAAAAAAAAAGAAAAGAATTAGAACCCGAAACAAAAAACAAAAAAATGAAGCAAACAGGAGGCACGATTCCACCATGTCTCTCATGTCTTTCGCTTCCTTTTTTTATTTTTTTTATTCTTTTTTTAACTCTCTTTCTCTCTCCATTTTTTTTTTCGTACTATATGCTTTTTTTAATTTTCTTTATTTATTTTAACTCTCTCTTTTTTTTACACATTATTTTCAATTTATTCAAAATTTTTTGATAATATTAATTTTATGATTTTTTTTCATTTTCTATTGGAAATTAATCCATTTTTTCTATTTTCTTTACTCTTTTTGAAAAAAATATTTAAAAATTATCTTATGTTAAAATTTTTATTTTTTTACAATATTAAATTTAAATTAAAAAATTTACAAAATCTTAAATTAAAATTAAATTTTTATTTTATCATTAGTTATTATCACTACCTAACGGTTTCATTGTCTCTCTCACGGTTCCACCGTCTCCCATTATGACTTACTACTAGTTACTACCAACGCTTATATTATACTCCACGGTTCCACCACATATAGGCGATCACCTGTTTAGGTTTTTTTTTTTTTTTTTTTTAACACTCATCTTTTAACTTTCTTTATTTTTTTTTTTAGCTCTCTCCCTCTCTCTCTTTCCTGCTACACTCCTTTTTAACTTTATTTTTTTTAACTCTCTTTTATTTTTTCCTACACAAATAAAAAATTATCTTTAAAAAATTATTATTTTTTGGTAATATTAATTTTATGATTTTTCTATTTTTTGTTGTTCTATGATTCTTTTTTTTTCCATTTTCTTTTCTTTTGTTGAGAAAGAAATTATCAAAATTTATTTTAATATTTTTGCTTTGCCTTTTTAAAAATAATTGATTATTTATAATATTAAATTAAAATTAAAATAATTTGTGATATAATTTTAAGTTATGTGATATAGTGATGTGTCTGTTTTAGAGTTAGTTGTAGTCGTCGGATAAAACATGCAATTTGGATTCATAACGTGGCAAAAAATGAATAAATATTGAATTGACAATGTGACATATGTGAGTTTTTGAACAACTTAAAATCTAAAACTAAAAATTGGGTAACTAAAAGGCAGGTAAAATAAAAGTGGGCGGGAAACAAAATTTTAAAAAATGGTGGGTTTTAAAATTATTTGTAAAAATAAAGTTGTTAACATCCTTTAAAACCATCAAAA